>JAOWCC010001634.1:117791003-118331643 GCA_030867875.1 Actinernus sp. WN-2022 | reverse complement strand
TCGAGCATGAGCTTCCAGGAGCTGCTCTAGGGTTTCTTCACCCCCACCCCTCCCTCGAAATTTTTTTTTTATTTCTACAAAAGCCACAAAAATGGGTCGGTCCTTGTACGAGATCGGTATTGTCATAAGCAAAACCTGTTTGCAAAATCCGATCGATTGGCGATCTTTCTAAAACAACGTTTTTAAAGATGGCTTGCCATCCAGCAACCATGGCAACGCCTTTCCCATGGGGATTACGAGTTCATTCATTCGTTAACGAAGTATTATATCAGCACGTGACTGTTTCCTGCAAAAGGCCTATTAAGTCAGCCAAAGAGAGAGTTCGATGATAAATCTTAGACAGTTTAGTATGTATTTTGACAGCCTGTAAAATTATCGAGGTGAGCCACACAACACACTAAACTGTCTAATAAGATACTATAAACTAATTGAGATTTTGAGACGCCGATACCGAATTATATTGCCGACCAGTTGGGAGAAAATATATTCCGTATTGGGCGGAGTGGCGTCTTCCAACGCCGGCAATATAATTCGGTATCGGCGTCTCAAAATAGCAATTAGTTTTGTATCACGATTCAACAATTAAGTCGTGAATTGTTAAAAGAAAGAAGAGAATGAAGCACCAAACTTATGCTGATCGTAATTTCAATTCTCAAAAGCGCCTTAGTATATCAATGGCAACGGTTTCACGGCTTGAGTGAAGAAAACTTTCGCGACGTGTTTTGAAATATCTTCAAAAATTGTGAAAATTGTACTTTTAGCGGATAAGAGTGTTAGATTTCTGACGGAAACTACAATGCCAACCTTACCTTTAGAATTGAATAATTCGTATCTTGTAATTTACAGTGTTTTGAAGGTGAAATTGTAGAAATCTTGCTGTTGAACAAACGACTTTTGAACTTGACCTGGAACCCATGTAACTGCAAGAGCTCGCGCAAGAGCCAATCAGAGGCTGGTATTCTGAAACGCCAATGCCATGTTATATTGGCGTCTCAAAAGTAAACAAATTGATCAGTGAATCGTGATACAGTATAATAGTTTTATTGAAATACGTCGCTCGTAACACCTTTTGTAGAATAAGAATAGAATAGAATAGAATAAACGCACCCCCCTCTCGAATAAGCGCCCCCTCTCGAATAAGCGCCCCCTCTCGAATAAGCGCCCCCTCTCGAATAAGCGCCCCCCTCTCGAATAAGCGCCCCTCTCGAATAAGCACCCCCCTCTCGAATAAGCGCCCCGCTCTCGTTTAAGCGCCCCCTTTCGAATAAGCGCCTCCTCTCGAATAAGCCCCCCTTTTCGAATAAGCGCTCCCCTCTCGGATAAGCGCCGTCCTCTCGAATAAGCGCCCCCTTCTCGGATAAGCGCCCCCCTCTCGAATAAGCGCCCCATGATTTAAGTCAACTAACACGAAACTTTAGCGGGGTTCTTATAGAAGTTTGTGAAAAGGCAGGTATGCAATACAAAGATAGGAACGTTAAAACAAAAGAGGAAAATCAACAATCTAGCTGGTTTGACCAGGACTGTAGAGCCGAAAAAGAAAACCTTAAGTCGATCGGAAGAAATGTCTGTCAGGACCCAAACAATGACGAGCTAAGAAAACATTTACACGTTGCGGAAAAAGCGATTCAGAAAACTATGCAAAAAGAAAAAGACACAATCAATAGAAGCTAGATTAAAGAAACTAGACCATAAAAATCCGAAGAAATTGTGGAAAGAACTTAAAGGCCTTTTCAATATAAATAAAAAACGGACCAATCAGTCATGCCCTGTAAAAATACAAGAATCTTATGAACATTTCAAAGATTTGAATGCTCAACACAAAGACAACACAACGAACACGACCAGCACCCCAAATAACCATACGGAACAAATAGGAGTATTGGACTATGAAATAACGATAAAGGAGGTAGAGGAGGCCATCGAAAAGTTGAAATGTAAGAAGGCAGTGGGTATCGATAACATATCAAATGAAGTCCTTATATCGGGTAAAACAGAACTTACAAAACCCCTGACTTCATTATTTAACACGATTCTCAAATCAGGGATTTATCCACAGGAATGGAGCATAGGCCTCATAATCCCTATAGCGATGTTTCGTGTTGATAAACATTGCAATTGTTATGCTAATGTGCCAACCATGATTTGTAAAGCCCGCTTTGTGTTAGGAACCAATGGATCTCTGGTTGGCACATTAATGACAATGGATGACGACACACGAAACATCACAGAGGCACAACCCTTTTATCCGCACTCGGTAAGTTATTTACATCTATTCTGAATCAGAGGTTATATGGATACCTAGCTATCAGAAAAAGGAATTCTAAAAAAAGAGCAGTTCGGATTTAGAAAAAAACACTCCACAGTTGATAGCATCTTCGTCCTGAAAGGACTCATCGACAAATTCGTAAAAAGTAAACCAAAAAAGAAAAACAACATGTTGTTTACCTGCTTCGTCGATTTTAAAAAAAGCATTCGACAGCATACCAAGAGAAAAAATATTTGAAAAACTAAAACAGGCAGGTATCAATGGCAATTTTTTCTCAATATTACACTCGATGTACTCTAATGATTACTCGGCGGTCAAAAAAGATGACGTTATTACGGAAACCTTCAGATGCTATGCTGGAGTTAAACAAGGCTGCATGCTCAGTCCTACCCTATTTAACTTATTTTTAAGTGACTTACCACAACCGTTAGACCGTGCGGGCATGGAAGACCCGATATTTATATCTAATGTCAATCTGAGCAATATACTTTACGCAGATGTTATAGTTTTAATATCCAAGAATGCGAATGACCTACAAAGACTCCTAGATTGTCTCGAAGTCTATTGTAGCTCCAACAAACTAACCGTCAACAAAGACAAAACAAAAGTCCCGCTCTCGAATAAGCGCCCCCTTTCGAATAAGCGCCCCCTCTCGAATAAGCGCCCCCTCTCGAATAAGCGCCCCCTCTCGAATAAGCGCCCCGCTCTCGAATAAGCGCCCCCTTTCGAATAAGCGGCCCCTCTCGAATAAGCGCCCCCTCTCGAATAAGCGCCCCCTCTCGAATAAGCGCCCCCTCTCGAATAAGCGCCCCCTCTCGAATAAGCGCCCCCCTCTCGAATAAGCGCACCCTCTCGAATAAGGGCCCCCTCTCGAATAAGCGCCCCCTCTCGAATAAGCGCCCCCCTGTCGAATAAGCGCTCCCCTCTCGAATAAGCGCCCCGCTCTCGAATAAGCGCCCCCTTTCGAATAAGCGCCCCCTCTCGAATAAGCGCCCCCTCTCGAATAAGCGCCCCCTCTCGAATAAGCGCCCCCTCTCGAATAAGCGCTCCCCTCTCGGATAAGCGCCGTCCTCTCGAATAAGCGCCCCCTTCTCGAATAAGCGCCCCCGTCTCGAATAAGCGCCCCATGATTTAAGTCAACTAACACGAAACTTTAGCGGGGTTCTTATAGAAGTTTGTGAAAAGGCAGGTATGCAATACAAAGATAGGAACGTTAAAACAAAAGAGGAAAATCAACAATCTAGCTGGTTTGACCAGGACTGTAGAGCCGAAAAAGAAAACCTTAAGTCGATCGGAAGAAATGTCTGTCAGGACCCAAACAATGACGAGCTAAGAAAACATTTACACGTTGCGGAAAAAGCGATTCAGAAAACTATGCAAAAAGAAAAAGACACAATCAATAGAAGCTAGATTAAAGAAACTAGACCATAAAAATCCGAAGAAATTGTGGAAAGAACTTAAAGGCCTTTTCAATATAAATAAAAAACGGACCAATCAGTCATGCCCTGTAAAAATACAAGAATCTTATGAACATTTCAAAGATTTGAATGCTCAACACAAAGACAACACAACGAACACGACCAGCACCCCAAATAACCATACGGAACAAATAGGAGTATTGGACTATGAAATAACGATAAAGGAGGTAGAGGAGGCCATCGAAAAGTTGAAATGTAAGAAGGCAGTGGGTATCGATAACATATCAAATGAAGTCCTTATATCGGGTAAAACAGAACTTACAAAACCCCTGACTTCATTATTTAACACGATTCTCAAATCAGGGATTTATCCACAGGAATGGAGCATAGGCCTCATAATCCCTATAGCGATGTTTCGTGTTGATAAACATTGCAATTGTTATGCTAATGTGCCAACCATGATTTGTAAAGCCCGCTTTGTGTTAGGAACCAATGGATCTCTGGTTGGCACATTAATGACAATGGATGACGACACACGAAACATCACAGAGGCACAACCCTTTTATCCGCACTCGGTAAGTTATTTACATCTATTCTGAATCAGAGGTTATATGGATACCTAGCTATCAGAAAAAGGAATTCTAAAAAAAGAGCAGTTCGGATTTAGAAAAAAACACTCCACAGTTGATAGCATCTTCGTCCTGAAAGGACTCATCGACAAATGAGTTTACCTGCTTCGTCGATTTTAAAAAAAGCATTCGACAGCATACCAAGAGAAAAATTATTTGAAAAACTAAAACACGCAGGTATCAATGGCAATTTTTTCTCAATATTACACTCGATGTACTCTAATGATTACTCGGCGGTCAAAAAAGATGACGTTATTACGGAAACCTTCAGTTGCTATGCTGGAGTTAAACAAGGCTGCATGCTCAGTCCTACCCTATTTAACTTATTTTTAAGTGACTTACCACAAACGTTAGACCGTGCGGGCATGGAAGACCCGATATTTATATCTAATGTCAATCTGAGCAATATACTTTACGCAGATGTTATAGTTTTAATATCCAAGAATGCGAATGACCTACAAAGACTCCTAGATTGTCTCGAAGTCTATTGTAGCTCCAACAAACTAACCGTCAACAAAGACAAAACAAAAGTCATTGTTTTCAACAATAACGGCAAACGAATTAACAATTATATTTTTTATTATAAGGCCATCCCTATTTTTTTTCCGTTTCTCATCGGTGGAGTTTTCAAAAATTGGGTCGGTCGGTCGGGTGAGAAAAAACAATTGTAATAAAAAATACGCGGAGAGACTGGAACTAATAAGGCGCGGTTGCACAGGCGAGGTTACAAACCAACATGGACGACAAAACCATCGATGTTGTCGTCCGTATACGCTACAAACATGGAATTACAAATGCACCGCCGAAACTATTGTGTACCAACCCTCGAGCATGAGCTTCCAGGAGCTGCTCTAGGATTTCTTCACCCCCACCCCTCCCTCCAATTTTTTTTTTATTTCTACAAAAAGCCACAAAAATGGGTCGGTCCTTGTACGAGATCGGTATTGTCATAAGCAAAACCTGTTTGCAAAATCCGATCGATTGGCGATCTTTCTAAAACAACGTTTTTAAAGATGGCTTGCCATCCAGCAACCATGGCAACGCCTTTCCCATGGGGATTACGAGTTCATTCATTCGTTAACGAAGTATTATATCAGCACGTGACTGTTTCCTGCAAAAGGCCTATTAAGTCAGCCAAAGAGAGAGTTCGATGATAAATCTTAGACAGTTTAGTATGTATTTTGACAGCCTGTAAAATTATCGAGGTGAGCCACACAACACACTAAACTGTCTAATAAGATACTATAAACTAATTGAGATTTTGAGACGCCGATACCGAATTATATTGCCGACCAGTTGGGAGAAAATATATTCCGTATTGGGCGGAGTGGCGTCTTCCAACGCCGGCAATATAATTCGGTATCGGCGTCTCAAAATCGCAATTAGTTTTGTATCACGATTCAACAATTAAGTCGTGAATTGTTAAAAGAAAGAAGAGAATGAAGCACCAAACTTATGCTGATCGTAATTTCAATTCTCAAAAGCGCCTTAGTATATCAATGGCAACGGTTTCACGGCTTGAGTGAAGAAAACTTTCGCGACGTGTTTTGAAATATCTTCAAAAATTGTGAAAATTGTACTTTTAGCGGATAAGAGTGTTAGATTTCTGACGCAAACTACAATGCCAACCTTACCTTTAGAATTGAATAATTCGTATCTTGTAATTTACAGTGTTTTGAAGGTGAAATTGTAGAAATCTTGCTGTTGAACAAACGACTTTTGAACTTGACCTGGAACCCATGTAACTGCAAGAGCTCGCGCAAGAGCCAATCAGAGGCTGGTATTCTGAAACGCCAATGCCATGTTATATTGGCGTCTCAAAAGTAAACAAATTGATCAGTGAATCGTGATACAGTATAATAGTTTTATTGAAATACGTCGCTCGTAACACCTTTTGTAGAATAAGAATAGAATAGAATAGAATAAACGCACCCCCCTCTCGAATAAGCGCCCCCTCTCGAATAAGCGCCCCCTCTCGAATAAGCGCCCCCCTCTCGAATAAGCGCCCCCTCTCGAATAAGCGCCCCCCTCTCGAATAAGTGCCCCCTCTCGAATAAGCACCCCCTCTCGAATAAGCGCCCCGCTCTCGAATAAGCGCCCCCTTTCGAATAAGCGCCTCTTCTCGAATAAGCCCCCCTTTTCGAATAAGCGCTCCCCTCTCGGATAAGCGCCGTCCTCTCGAATAAGCGCCCCCTTCTCGGATAAGCGCACCCCTCTCGAATAAGCGCCCCATGATTTAAGTCAACTAACACGAAACTTTAGCGGGGTTCTTATAGAAGTTTGTGAAAAGGCAGGTATGCAATACAAAGATAGGAACGTTAAAACAAAAGAGGAAAATCAACAATCTAGCTGGTTTGACCAGGACTGTAGAGCCGAAAAAGAAAACCTTAAGTCGATCGGAAGAAATGTCTGTCAGGACCCAAACAATGACGAGCTAAGAAAACATTTACACGTTGCGGAAAAAGCGATTCAGAAAACTATGCAAAAAGAAAAAGACACAATCAATAGAAGCTAGATTAAAGAAACTAGACCATAAAAATCCGAAGAAATTGTGGAAAGAACTTAAAGGCCTTTTCAATATAAATAAAAAACGGACCAATCAGTCATGCCCTGTAAAAATACAAGAATCTTATGAACATTTCAAAGATTTGAATGCTCAACACAAAGACAACACAACGAACACGACCAGCACCCCAAATAACCATACGGAACAAATAGGAGTATTGGACTATGAAATAACGATAAAGGAGGTAGAGGAGGCCATCGAAAAGTTGAAATGTAAGAAGGCAGTGGGTATCGATAACATATCAAATGAAGTCCTTATATCGGGTAAAACAGAACTTACAAAACCCCTGACTTCATTATTTAACACGATTCTCAAATCAGGGATTTATCCACAGGAATGGAGCATAGGCCTCATAATCCCTATAGCGATGTTTCGTGTTGATAAACATTGCAATTGTTATGCTAATGTGCCAACCATGATTTGTAAAGCCCGCTTTGTGTTAGGAACCAATGGATCTCTGGTTGGCACATTAATGACAATGGATGACGACACACGAAACATCACAGAGGCACAACCCTTTTATCCGCACTCGGTAAGTTATTTACATCTATTCTGAATCAGAGGTTATATGGATACCTAGCTATCAGAAAAAGGAATTCTAAAAAAAGAGCAGTTCGGATTTAGAAAAATACACTCCACAGTTGATAGCATCTTCGTCCTGAAAGGACTCATCGACAAATTCGTAAAAAGTAAACCAAAAAAGAAAAACAACATGTTGTTTACCTGCTTCGTCGATTTTTAAAAAAGCATTCGACAGCATACCAAGAGAAAAAATATTTGAATGACTAAAACAGGCAGGTATCAATGGCAATTTTTTCTCAATATTACACTCGATGTACTCTAATGATTACTCGGCGGTCAAAAAAGATGACGTTATTACGGAAACCTTCAGATGCTATGCTGGAGTTAAACAAGGCTGCATGCTCAGTCCTACCCTATTTAACTTATTTTTAAGTGACTTACCACAACCGTTAGACCGTGCGGGCATGGAAGACCCGATATTTATATCTAATGTCAATCTGAGCAATATACTTTACGCAGATGTTATAGTTTTAATATCCAAGAATGCGAATGACCTACAAAGACTCCTAGATTGTCTCGAAGTCTATTGTAGCTCCAACAAACTAACCGTCAACAAAGACAAAACAAAAGTCCCGCTCTCGAATAAGCGCCCCCTTTCGAATAAGCGCCCCCTCTCGAATAAGCGCCCCCTCTCGAATAAGCGCCCCCTCTCGAATAAGCGCCCCGCTCTCGAATAAGCGCCCCCTTTCGAATAAGCGCCCCCTCTCGAATAAGCGCCCCCTCTCGAATAAGCGCCCCCTCACGAATAAGCGCCCCTTCTCGAATAAGCGCCCGCCTCTCGAATAAGCGCCCCCTCTCGAATAAGCGCCCCCTCTCGAATAAGCGCTCCCCTCTCGAATAAGCGCCCCCTTTCGAATAAGGCCCCCTCTCGAATAAGCGCCCCCTCTCGAATAAGCGCCCCCTCTCGAATAAGCGCCCCCTCACGAATAAGCGCCCCCTCACGAATAAGCGCCCCCTCTCCAATAAGCGCCCTCCTCTCGAATAAGCGCCCCCTCTCGAATAAGCGCCCCCTCTCGAATAAGCGCCCCCTCTCGAATAAGCGCCCCCTCTCGAATAAGCGCCCCCTTCTCGAATAAGCGCCCCCTCTCGAATAAGGGCCCCCTCTCGAATAAGCGCCCCCTCTCGAAAAAGCGCCCCCCTGTCGAATAAGCGCTCCCCTGTCGAATAAGCGCCCCGCTCTCGAATAAGCGCCCCCTTTCGAATAAGCGCCCCCTCTCGAATAAGCGCCCCCTCTCGAATAAGCGCCCCCCCTCTCGAATAAGCGCCCCCTCTCGAATAAGCGCCCCCTCTCGAATAAGCGCTCCCCTCTCGGATAAGCGCCGTCCTCTCGAATAAGCGCCCCCTTCTCGGATAAGCGCCCCCGTCTCGAATAAGCGCCCCATGATTTAAGTCAACTAACACGAAACTTTAGCGGGGTTCTTATAGAAGTTTGTGAAAAGGCAGGTATGCAATACAAAGATAGGAACGTTAAAACAAAAGAGGAAAATCAACAATTGCGCCAACAATTGCGCCAAAACTGTGGAATTTGTTGCCACTTACTATTAAGTTATGTCCCTCGGTGGGAGTCTTCAAAGCTAAGTTAAAAGAATATTTATTTAAGGAAAGTTTTTATTAGTTTAGTTATTGCTTAGATCGTAAGATTTTATAGTTCTTGTAAATTAACTTGCCTGTTTTCCAGCTATGTAAAGCGCCTTTGGACGTTTAGGATTAAGGCGCTATATAAATGTAGAATTATTATTATTATTAATCTAGCTGGATTGACCAGGACTGTAGAGCCGAAAAAGAAAACCTTAAGTCGATCGGAAGAAATGTCTGTCAGGACCCAAACAATGACGAGCTAAGAAAACATTTACACGTTGCGGAAAAAGCGATTCAGAAAACTATGCAAAAAGAAAAAGACACAATCAATAGAAGCTAGATTAAAGAAACTAGACCATAAAAATCCGAAGAAATTGTGGAAAGAACTTAAAGGCCTTTTCAATATAAATAAAAAACGGACCAATCAGTCATGCCCTGTAAAAATACAAGAATCTTATGAACATTTCAAAGATTTGAATGCTCAACACAAAGACAACACAACGAACACGACCAGCACCCCAAATAACCATACGGAACAAATAGGAGTATTGGACTATGAAATAACGATAAAGGAGGTAGAGGAGGCCATCGAAAAGTTGAAATGTAAGAAGGCAGTGGGTATCGATAACATATCAAATGAAGTCCTTATATCGGGTAAAACAGAACTTACAAAACCCCTGACTTCATTATTTAACACGATTCTCAAATCAGGGATTTATCCACAGGAATGGAGCATAGGCCTCATAATCCCTATAGCGATGTTTCGTGTTGATAAACATTGCAATTGTTATGCTAATGTGCCAACCATGATTTGTAAAGCCCGCTTTGTGTTAGGAACCAATGGATCTCTGGTTGGCACATTAATGACAATGGATGACGACACACGAAACATCACAGAGGCACAACCCTTTTATCCGCAGTCGGTAAGTTATTTACATCTATTCTGAATCAGAGGTTATATGGATACCTAGCTATCAGAAAAAGGAATTCTAAAAAAAGAGCAGTTCGGATTTAGAAAAAAACACTCCACAGTTGATAGCATCTTCGTCCTGAAAGGACTCATCGACAAATTCGTAAAAAGTAAACCAAAAAAGAAAAACAACATGTTGTTTACCTGCTTCGTCGATTTAAAAAAAAGCATTCGACAGCATACCAAGAGAAAAATTATTTGAAAAACTAAAACAGACCTGCACTCGATGTACTCTAATGATTACTCGGCGGTCAAAAAAGATGACGTTATTACGGAAACCTTCAGATGCTATGCTGGAGTTAAACAAGGCTGCATGCTCAGTCCTACCCTATTTAACTTATAGTTTAAGTGACTTACCACAAACGTTAGACCGTCGGGCATGGAAGACCCGATATTTATATCTAATGTCAATCTGAGCAATATACTTTACGCAGATGTTATAGTTTTAATATCCAAGAATGCGAATGACCTACAAAGACTCCTAGATTGTCTCGAAGTCTATTGTAGCTCCAACAAACTAACCGTCAACAAAGACAAAACAAAAGTCATTGTTTTCAACAATAACGGCAAACGAATTAACAATTATATTTTTTATTATAAGGCCCTCCCTATTTTTTTTTCCGTTTCTCATCGGCGGAGTTTTCAAAAATTGGGTCGGTCGGTCGGGTGAGAAAAAACAATTGTAATAAAAAATACGCGGAGAGACTGGAACTAATAAGGCGCGGTTGCACAGGCGAGGTTACAAACCAACATGGACGACAAAACCATCGATGTTGTCGTCCGTATACGCTACAAACATGGAATTACAAATGCACCGCCGAAACTATTGTGTACCAACCCTCGAGCATGAGCTTCCAGGAGCTGCTCTAGGATTTCTTCACCCCCACCCCTCCCTCCAATTTTTTTTTTATTTCTACAAAAAGCCACAAAAATGGGTCGGTCCTTGTACGAGATCGGTATTGTCATAAGCAAAACCTGTTTGCAAAATCCGATCGATTGGCGATCTTTCTAAAACAACGTTTTTAAAGATGGCTTGCCATCCAGCAACCATGGCAACGCCTTTCCCATGGGGATTACGAGTTCATTCATTCGTTAACGAAGTATTATATCAGCACGTGACTGTTTCCTGCAAAAGGCCTATTAAGTCAGCCAAAGAGAGAGTTCGATGATAAATCTTAGACAGTTTAGTATGTATTTTGACAGCCTGTAAAATTATCGAGGTGAGCCACACAACACACTAAACTGTCTAATAAGATACTATAAACTAATTGAGATTTTGAGACGCCGATACCGAATTATATTGCCGACCAGTTGGGAGAAAATATATTCCGTATTGGGCGGAGTGGCGTCTTCCAACGCCGGCAATATAATTCGGTATCGGCGTCTCAAAATCGCAATTAGTTTTGTATCACGATTCAACAATTAAGTCGTGAATTGTTAAAAGAAAGAAGAGAATGAAGCACCAAACTTATGCTGATCGTAATTTCAATTCTCAAAAGCGCCTTAGTATATCAATGGCAACGGTTTCACGGCTTGAGTGAAGAAAACTTTCGCGACGTGTTTTGAAATATCTTCAAAAATTGTGAAAATTGTACTTTTAGCGGATAAGAGTGTTAGATTTCTGACGCAAACTACAATGCCAACCTTACCTTTAGAATTGAATAATTCGTATCTTGTAATTTACAGTGTTTTGAAGGTGAAATTGTAGAAATCTTGCTGTTGAACAAACGACTTTTGAACTTGACCTGGAACCCATGTAACTGCAAGAGCTCGCGCAAGAGCCAATCAGAGGCTGGTATTCTGAAACGCCAATGCCATGTTATATTGGCGTCTCAAAAGTAAACAAATTGATCAGTGAATCGTGATACAGTATAATAGTTTTATTGAAATACGTCGCTCGTAACACCTTTTGTAGAATAAGAATAGAATAGAATAGAATAAACGCACCCCCCTCTCGAATAAGCGCCCCCTCTCGAATAAGCGCCCCCTCTCGAATAAGCGCCCCCCTCTCGAATAAGCGCCCCCTCTCGAATAAGCGCCCCCCTCTCGAATAAGTGCCCCCTCTCGAATAAGCACCCCCTCTCGAATAAGCGCCCCGCTCTCGAATAAGCGCCCCCTTTCGAATAAGCGCCTCTTCTCGAATAAGCCCCCCTTTTCGAATAAGCGCTCCCCTCTCGGATAAGCGCCGTCCTCTCGAATAAGCGCCCCCTTCTCGGATAAGCGCACCCCTCTCGAATAGGCGCCCCATGATTTAAGTCAACTAACACGAAACTTTAGCGGGGTTCTTATAGAAGTTTGTGAAAAGGCAGGTATGCAATACGAAGATAGGAACGTTAAAACAAAAGAGGAAAATCAACAATTGCGCCAACAATTGCGCCAAAACTGTGGAATTTGTTGCCACTTACTATTAAGTTATGTCCCTCGGTGGGAGTCTTCAAAGCTAAGTTAAAAGAATATTTATTTAAGGAAAGTTTTTATTAGTTTAGTTATTGCTTAGATCGTAAGATTTTATAGTTCTTGTAAATTAACTTGCCTGTTTTCCAGCTATGTAAAGCGCCTTTGGACGTTTAGGATTAAGGCGCTATATAAATGTAGAATTATTATTATTATTAATCTAGCTGGATTGACCAGGACTGTAGAGCCGAAAAAGAAAACCTTAAGTCGATCGGAAGAAATGTCTGTCAGGACCCAAACAATGACGAGCTAAGAAAACATTTACACGTTGCGGAAAAAGCGATTCAGAAAACTATGCAAAAAGAAAAAGACACAATCAATAGAAGCTAGATTAAAGAAACTAGACCATAAAAATCCGAAGAAATTGTGGAAAGAACTTAAAGGCCTTTTCAATATAAATAAAAAACGGACCAATCAGTCATGCCCTGTAAAAATACAAGAATCTTATGAACATTTCAAAGATTTGAATGCTCAACACAAAGACAACACAACGAACACGACCAGCACCCCAAATAACCATACGGAACAAATAGGAGTATTGGACTATGAAATAACGATAAAGGAGGTAGAGGAGGCCATCGAAAAGTTGAAATGTAAGAAGGCAGTGGGTATCGATAACATATCAAATGAAGTCCTTATATCGGGTAAAACAGAACTTACAAAACCCCTGACTTCATTATTTAACACGATTCTCAAATCAGGGATTTATCCACAGGAATGGAGCATAGGCCTCATAATCCCTATAGCGATGTTTCGTGTTGATAAACATTGCAATTGTTATGCTAATGTGCCAACCATGATTTGTAAAGCCCGCTTTGTGTTAGGAACCAATGGATCTCTGGTTGGCACATTAATGACAATGGATGACGACACACGAAACATCACAGAGGCACAACCCTTTTATCCGCAGTCGGTAAGTTATTTACATCTATTCTGAATCAGAGGTTATATGGATACCTAGCTATCAGAAAAAGGAATTCTAAAAAAAGAGCAGTTCGGATTTAGAAAAAAACACTCCACAGTTGATAGCATCTTCGTCCTGAAAGGACTCATCGACAAATTCGTAAAAAGTAAACCAAAAAAGAAAAACAACATGTTGTTTACCTGCTTCGTCGATTTAAAAAAAAGCATTCGACAGCATACCAAGAGAAAAATTATTTGAAAAACTAAAACAGACCTGCACTCGATGTACTCTAATGATTACTCGGCGGTCAAAAAAGATGACGTTATTACGGAAACCTTCAGATGCTATGCTGGAGTTAAACAAGGCTGCATGCTCAGTCCTACCCTATTTAACTTATAGTTTAAGTGACTTACCACAAACGTTAGACCGTCGGGCATGGAAGACCCGATATTTATATCTAATGTCAATCTGAGCAATATACTTTACGCAGATGTTATAGTTTTAATATCCAAGAATGCGAATGACCTACAAAGACTCCTAGATTGTCTCGAAGTCTATTGTAGCTCCAACAAACTAACCGTCAACAAAGACAAAACAAAAGTCATTGTTTTCAACAATAACGGCAAACGAATTAACAATTATATTTTTTATTATAAGGCCCTCCCTATTTTTTTTTCCGTTTCTCATCGGTGGAGTTTTCAAAAATTGGGTCGGTCGGTCGGGTGAGAAAAAAAAATTGTAATAAAAAATACGCGGAAAGACTGGAACTAATAAGGCGCGGTTGCACAGGCGAGGTTACAAACCAACATGGACGACAAAACCATCGATGTTGTCGTCCGTATACGCTACAAACATGGAATTACAAATGCACCGCCGAAACTATTGTGTACCTACCCTCGAACATGAGCTTCCAGGAGCTGCTCTAGGGTTTCTTCACCCCCACCGCTCCCCCCAATTTTTTTTTTATTATTTCTACAAAAAGCCACAAAAATGGGTCGGTCGGACGATGAGATACGGAAAATAAAAAAGGGATGGCCTAATAACGATCAACTAGAAAACGTCCGTATGTATAAATATCTCGGGCTCACTTTCAGTGCATACGGAAATTTCACTGTTGCAAAACAAGAACTAAAAAAGTCAGCACTAAAAGCTCTGTTTAAACTCAAACAAGAAATGGGAACTTTCTTCAGATCTGACCTTAAACTCACGATCAAATTATTTGACACTTTAATCAAACCCATCCTGTTATATGGAAGCGAGGTCTGGGGAATTGACAACAACAAAGGATCTGACACGAATGATCCGATTGAAATAGTACATACTAAATTCTGTAAACTACTTCTAGGAACTACAAGAACATCTGCCAATAACGCTTGCAGAGCAGAGCTCGGTAGATATCCCCTTAAGCATGAATCAACATTCAGAAGTATCAAATACTGCACAAAAATATTAATCAACAGAGAGCCACAACTTACTTTTATAATATATATTGACAGTTTACAGCTGAATAAACCAACATTCTGGAGCTCTAAAATCCAAAATACCATACAGAGCCTTGGCTTCGGTAACATATGGATACTTCAGAATAATTTGCTAGAGTACAGGGGACTCCTAAAGAGCATTAAACAACGATTAAAAGACATAGAACTACAATATTGGCTCAGCGATATATTTAATGATCAAAGGCAAAACCCAAACCAGGGCAACAAACTACGGGTCTACCGTACATTCAAAACAAAGTATGAATTCGAAGATTATTTGAATACTGTTAAAAACATTAAACACAGAATTACATTCACGAAATTAAGAATAAGCAATCATTGCCTACAGATTGAGAAAGGTAGACATGTTAAGCCCTATTTAAAACCAGAAGATCGAATATGCCCAACCTGCAACAAAGAAATGGAAGAGGAAAACACTTCCTAATAAGATGTAAAACGTTTGAGGCAATCAGGAATGATTTCTTATTCAAATTAAAAACTCTTGCTAACCTAGACAGTAGCCGTATCTCAGAAAAAGATATTTTTTTAACTAGTATCAATCCCTCAAGGGAAGTTTCAACTATAGCCGCAAAATACGTGTATGAATGCATGAATGCCAGATCTGTCACGATACAAGGATCTTAATATTTTAATTAGTTACTTTTATATTTTTTAGCTACTTTAAAAGTTTATTAGCAACAATCTGATGTACATATATAGTACAAAGAGCTAATAAAAAATATGTTATGTTGTTATGTATTCGAGAGGGGGACGCTTATTCGAGAGGGGGCGCTTATTCGAGAGGGGGCGCTTATTCGAGAGGGGGCGCTTATTCGAGAAGGGGGCGCTTATTCGAGAGGGGCGCTTATTCGGAGGGGGCGCTTATTCGAGAGGGGGCGCTTATTCGGAGGGGGACGCTTATTCGAGAGGGGGGCGCTTATTCGGGAGGGGGCGCTTATTCGAGAGGGGGCGGTTATTCGAGAGGGGGCGCTTATTCGAGAGGGGGCGCTTATTCGGAGGGGGACGCTTATTCGAGAGGGGGGCGCTTATTCGGGAGGGGGCGCTTATTCGGAGGGGGCGCTTATTCGGAGGGGGCGCTTATTCGAGAGGGGGCGCTTATTCGAGAGGGGGCGCTTATTCGAGAGGGGGCGCTTATTCGAGAGAGGGCGCTTATTCGAGAGGGGGGCGCTTATTTGAAGGAGGGCGCTTAATCGAATCTTTACGGTACTCTACCTCTAGTAATAATAATAACAATAGCAGCAGCAGCAACTAAAAAATAAATAAAAGATTGATAAAAGATAGATAAATAAACACCAAAACGGGCCACATTTACAACAAAACAATAATCGTTTCTTTATTGCTTAAACTGCAAAACAGGGTAAATTTTGCGAGTAGAAATTACTGCGGCAACTTATCTTAGCCTTAAGGTAAGACATTGTTTGTGTGATTTACCAACCCCCCACCCCACCCCCCAAAAAAATAATGTCCCTCTCTAGACTTCCGGTCTTTGGACGACTAGTTCCCAGTTTTCGAATACTGGCCGGGCGAGAAAAAAGCGATACGTCTGACCCAGCGTGGATTGACAACTGAAGACGGAACTTCGTGTTTAAAGTGCAAGTAAAGCCATAAAACAACATCATGACAATATTAACTCTTTTTGCTCCAAATTCTATTTCTAATATACTTCAGTTGTCTATTTAAAATTAGTTTTCTTCGAGAGAGACTGGAGCAGCAATTCAACTAGAATAAAAGTTACCCGAATTGCGGGATTTATTCATCTATTGAAAGCTACGGGATTTTATTGTAGTAGTTTTCTCTTGGGAGGGAGTTGATTCATCTTATGACGTCACAGGACCACGACAAGTAACCAAAATTAGGGATTAAATATCAGAAATTTTACAAAATATGCAAGATTAATACCTTTTTGTGAGAAACAAACACAATAGTACAATATAAATTATAATTATTTTGACATGATACTTCCACTTTAAAGAAGGACGAAAGATCGTTTAGAGATCCTAAATCCATACGATCGTATGGAATAGTACAAAGTCACTCTGAAATGCAGGAAATGGCATTTCCGAGGGTCCCATATTTTCAAAATGTTCATGGAGGGGGAGGGGTATTCCCTCGGAACCACTTAGCGGCTCGCGCCTTCGGTGATCGTCGGGATCTCACGCCTCCGTTTTCTCGTACTTTCAATTATTTATAGCCAGGCGTCAGTAGCAAAAATCAGCCAAACAGGTATCGGTGAACTCAACGCTTAAATCTCGCACGTTTAGCGGGTTCGTTTTACAGCCAAACAACTTTATTGTTCCATTTCAGGTTGCGACTGTACAATTTTGGGATTAAAAACAAACCTACTATGATAAATAGACCATTTCGCGGTAAATTCCGACATTTTGAAAGGGGTGCAAACATGGCGCGAAATGCAGTGTTTGTATCAGGAATCGATGGGAATCCGATGCCAAATAAAATCCGTAAAATCGAATTTATGAAATATTCTTCAGATATACAAACTAAAGATACCAGGTAAAAGATTAACATATCGAAATTTGAGGGATGTAGCTGTGCTGTTTTCAGTTTTCCATACATTGTCTGTACAAACGAATCAAATTCCGCGTGAAAATTTACAATGTATGGAAAACTGAAAACACGACTGCACGCTTCCCAGCGCAGCTACATCCCTCAAATTTCGATATGTTAATCTTTTACCTGATATCTTAAGTTTGTATCTGAAGAATATTTCAGAAATTCGATTTTTCGGATTTTATTTGGCATTGGATTCCCATCGATTCCGATACAAACACTGTATTTCGCGCCATGCCTGCACCCCTTTCAGAATGTCGGAATTTACCGCGAACTGGTCTATTCACGCACGGCAAAGGAACCAAAAGTAACCCACACGCATCAAACTAATGTTTCCGGATCGATCGCTCGCTCGCTCGATTGTTCTTTCAATATTTCAGCTCCCTGTGGACAATCCACCGGTTTCGTACTGCTCCAACCTTTTCCTCCTCGTGGTTTCATGGATGCAAATTCTACTTTGAAAAGCCGAAAAACGACTAAAAACTGATTTCCTACACTCGTGAATACCTGAACTAAATTTGAAAAAGTTTTTCGATCAAAACGGTTAGCACATCTGCCATGTTTTCGAATTTGACCATAATTGCGCGCGTTCCTTAGCCTGTCAGTTTTTTATCCAGTCGAGATAAAAATCAAATTAAAGACAATTAGCGTGCTCGTCACACTTCAAGCACAGGCAGCCCAAGCTAATGATTTTTACAAGGAATGTATGGGAATGTTTAGAAAAAATCTAAAACTGTACTAAAATGATCAATAAAGTCATAAAACCTTAGCTGTGTGTTGTGAAGTTGTTCCTCTTCATCACTGATGTGTTTATTTCTGGTTTGAGGCACTTCTGGGATTTTTTTTTCCTCCCCCAGTAACAGTAAATATTGAGAAGGCAGGAAACACGAGACGCCATTAGTCCACGTGGCGACTCTTCGAAGCCTCGCAATTCTTCGAAAATCCAAACTTTCAGCATTTTACCTCCAGAAACCCTTTCTTACATTCCAGTCCGGGAGCATATGTCATAAAATAAAGTCCCGTGAAAATTTTGTGAAGCAAGCAAGCCACTAGTCTAGATGTCTTAATGGGACCCTAAATAACGCCAAAAAAATTCGTGCCACTTTTGCAACTTGCACCGAGGGCCTTAATAGGGTTTTTAAAAAATGAAATATTCTCCAGCATGGAAACGAGGCTACGTCAGTTAATTTTTTATATCTTTTAACCATGTGAATAAAACCACACCAAAATCACCAAGATGATGTGTTTCGATGTTTAAGACACTTCTTGGGGTTCTCACGCGGTATGGGGGTCACGTGACTGAGTTGCCATGGAAACGAAATGACGTATATTCTCCAGCATGGAAACGAGGCTACATCAGTTATTTTTTTATATCTTTTAACCATGTGAATAAAACCACACCAAAAACTGTTTCCTTATTGTTCAGTTTGATTTGTAATGCTGAGAGTATTTTTCTCTCAAAAGAAAAGCTATTTTTGACTTATCTTCTTTCTTAATAGGTACTGCAATACAGTTACTCTCAAATGAATCATTGAAAAGCATTTAAGAATGTCCCTAAGACCTCGAATGACACTACTCAAACATCATTAATCTCGATATCACCCTGACTAAATCAGATGATCAGTCACTAAATAGCTCTTGATCCATTGACTAGCTAACTATCTAGCTAGCTAACTATCGCTCTCATCGCTGTCATACGCAGCATCCTGCATGTCTTCTTCGAACTCATTGTTTGCATTATGTCTGTTCTCGCAAAGGTCCCCACTATCAGAGCAGTTACATAAGTCGGTGCAGTTGAGATTAGCTTTACGACATTGGCATCTGTTGGTGGAACATCTGTCTTTCACACAGCCACACTTCACCAACTGAATAACAGCTTTGGGCGCTGGTGGTAAAGTCGTCATCATGGGAAGCCATTCGTTGTCCTCCAACTTCCAGCCAAACTTCTGTGGAGATGGTAACTGAGGATCTGGCACTATGTCGTTATTCCAGACCATTGCTTGATAGTTGGCCCTCATTGTGGCTTGCTGTAGGGCAGCTTCTGTTGGTGAAAGTCTCTCCGACTGAGCCGGCTTCCTTCGAAAAAGCCACCATCGCAGATCTTTAACATTGGTGATCGATGTGTTCTGCACATAGAGCTGACAAATCAACTTCCCGATTTAAGTCATTGTATCTGCTCCTGGTGGTTCACTTGTTCCGAGATAAGCCAAAGCGGTGATGATATCTTGGTCTGCCACTTGGAATACTTTCCACCATGTGGCTTTTCCTTTCCCAGCAAAGCTACCAGTGTTATCAGCACCGCTCAATGCGTGAAGTGCTGGTAGGGCTGCAGTCATTTCCTTACCGAGGGACTGCACGATGGGCCGTATCTTGATTGTTCGATGCCTTTGACCTGTTCCAGTGACAAAATTCGTCTCATCGCAGAGCTGTGAATACCGTAGCAAAGGCAGAATAAACACATCGGTATCTGGTGAATGGATGCTAATTTCTGTGGCTCCATGAGCAGCAGCATCAACAGCGCAGGGGTGGATCCAGGGTAGTTTATGTGATTTCCGTAAACTACTCAACTTTTTTCAAACCTCTAAATTTTAGGTAGTTTATTACTAGGAGGGGTGGGGTGGGTGGGGTATGAGTTGATTGGTCTGTCAGAGTAAACTACTCAGTCCAAACCCTGGATCCACCCCTGCAGCGTGTAGCAACATCTTTGTGTCAGCTTCTTCATGCGTGCTTCGAAGATGCGTCATATCCTTGTGCGATGACTCGCATTCGGTTCCCCAGGCTACAACAAAACGCTTTCCATTGGATTCCGCATGACCTAGTGCCTTCCTTACTAGGTATCCAGTAAGTTCCATCTTAGTTTTGTGGTGAGACAAAATTATTTTCATGGGTACCTTGCCAATGTGGGTCGAGTCTGTTATTCTGAGGTATACTGGATCCTGGTCACCCTGCCTTCGTACTCTTGTGGCTGATTTCAGAGAGAGTGGAACATAATACCTGTCGAAAACTAGATGGATTTCATCACTTTCACTTCACTTCTGGAATAGCTGATTGACGAAATGTTCTGCTAGTTGAGAACAGGTAGTAATCTGCGTCGGTTTGTCAAGCGATTGCAACTCAGCCATGCCGTCTACTATTGAGACCTTCTCTTGCACTGATGGAACCTCTCGGGACTCCGCGGTAGAATTTGCCGTCAGCGCATGTTTCTCGATAGCGTTCATTAATGCACACTTCATAGAACAATGCAACATTGAACCATCCGCTGCAAAAAGTGATCTAGGCACAAGAGAAAACTCATACACTCCAACTGCCTCCGGTATGTTGCTCTCGGGACGAGACTTGCAGACCATCATCATGCGAGCAAAGAGACATCTGTCTTCTTGTAGCTCCACCACTTTGTTCTCAACAGTCACCTTGGTCTTCTTTCCTGTGGTTTTCCAGGTGAGCAGCTTCTGTTTCTTCATTGGTGACCACAGATTTCCTTTGCCTGTCTGGATGCGTTCTGTTACAAATGCTGTGAAGAGCTGGGACCCTATAGCACTTTGCTCACAGAGATCCTTTTTGACTTCCTCCGGCATTACTACTTTCGTCACCAGGTTAAACAAGTCTCCGCTCTCCTGACTGAAGGGATTGGTGAAGGTTCTAATTGTGTTTAACAGCTTGCCAATGCTCTTCTCTTCTCGGGATACAACAGCAGCTGTAAGATTGTGGTGCTGTCCTTTAACCTTGGGTGATATACCTGCCATGTCCTTGGCTTGGTCTGCTAATCTTACCAGTTCTGGAGCGATGAGAAAAAACTTCGCACGTGCACTTGGGTTAAATGTTATGCCAACCAGAAAAGTACCGGAAGTGATATCCAACACTATTCATATAGCCCTCGTAGAGCCTTGCTTCCATGCCTACTTAACTTTGTCACATGACCGGTTTAACTATAGTAAAGCCAAAAAATAATGACAAGAAAAATAAGCAATGCAGCGATAAGGTCATGTCAGTTATATTTTTGGGGAGTTTACTCGTGTAATAAAATCAAAAACCAAGCCTAGATCTTAGCCTCGTTTCCATGGCAATTCAGTCACGTGACCCCCCTACCACGTGAGAACCCCAAGAAGTGTCTTAAACATCGAAACACATCATCTTAGTGATTTTGGTGTGGTTTTATTCACATGGTTAAAAGATATAAACAATTAACTCATGTAGCCTCGTTTCCATGCTGGAGAATATACGTCATTTCGTTTCCATGGCAACTCAGTCACGTGACCCCCCCTACCACGTGAGAACCCCAAGAAGTGTCTTAAACATCGAAACACATCATCTTAGTGATTTTGGTGTGGTTTTATTCACATGGTTAAAAGATATAAACAATTAACTGCTGTAGCCTCGTTTCCTTGCTGGAGAATATACGTCAGTTTTAAAAAACCCTATTAACCTAACCTAACCACGTGACCCCCCTACCACGTGAGAACCCCAAGAAGTGTCTTAAACATCGAAACACATCATCTTAGTGATTTTGGTGTGGTTTTATTCACATGGTTAAAAGATATAAACAATTAACTGCTGTAGCCTCGTTTCCATGCTGGAGAATATACGTCAGTTTTAAAAACCCCTATTAAGGCCCTCGGTGCAAGTTGCAAAAGTGCCACCAAATTTTTTTTGCGTTATTTAGGGACCCATTAAGACATCTAGACTAGTGGCTTGCTTGCTTCACAAAATTCCCTCGGGATTACACATGCTCCCAGACTATTCCTCTAGCACTCATTTAATCGATCCATCGCTTATTTCCTCGCTTTGTAAGTATTCAAATTCGACAGTTTCTGCAGCCTACCTAGCCTGTAACGATCCGGGGTTGGATCAGCTTAGCCTTTTTTCATGGGCTGCCTGTGCTAGTTGAACCACAGGCTTTTCTTCGGAAGCAGTGACGAACGAGTGCCGAAGAAATTCAACACTTCGTGTTTTTTCGAGGAGATTCGGAGAACGAAGTCATTGTGCTCAATCGACCAATCGCTGAACGGTGAAATCTGCTGGGGAGACCCACGAACTTTTCAGCAAACAATAGGTGAAGTAAATGTCAAATATAAATGTAGTCTATTTCTTGATTTAGTTTTCTTCAAAAACTGTTTCAAATGTAAAATAACCAAAAACGGATTGAATGAGTGCTAGAGGAATGTAAGAAAGGGTTTCTGGAGGTAAAATGCTGAAAGTTTGGATTTTCGAAGAATTACGAGGCTTCGAAGAGTCGCCACGTGGACTAATGGCGTTTCGTGTTTCCTGCCTTCTCAATATCTATATAGGGGAGGAAAAAAACCCCAGACAACCTTTTTTGGACCATATAGGTAAGCTGTAGTTATTCAGGAATGAGATATTAGCAGTATTATCCGCTACAATGGCGAGCCACATGCTCCAGCGGTCCAATCCCTACAATAAACCCAGCAGAGAGCAGTCTGGATGAATACTGAGGAGAAATGGAAAAAGGCAGAGGGAAAAAAACACAAATTAACTGACTTTTCTAACCACTCGACCACAAGCTGGGTTTCATACAAGTCATTTAGAACAGACAAACTAGTGTCAATTCATTCGAACGTGTTGCCATGTACAGCCGCTATCTTGGAACTGCAACTGAAGATGTTATTTGTACATTACCACCAACGGCATAGACATGAAAAAGTGCTGGATTGATAGGGGGGGGGGGGGATTTTATGAGTTCTGAAAAGAGCTACCGATCGATGTGCAGTATTTCTTTTCTTGTACGTAAGACAAATTAAATTGTATTAATCTCACTGTAGTCATTTGATGACTTGATCTACACATGTATTAACACGCCTATTTTTTCTTAATTAAAGTATGCCAGCTCAATTTCAATGGTTCTCTCTTACTTTCATAAACGTCGCACACCTGCCAATGTTTAACCACTCAGGGAGGTATTAAAAATATAGATATTCAGGGACAAGCTATTAGCAGCATTAGCCACTGCAATAGAGATAAGTGCTACCCTAGACGCATTAGGGGACAGAAAAAATGAGAAAAAGAACCGACTTTCCTAACCACTCGACAACCAGCAGGGTTCATTCATTTGGAACAGAGAAAGTAGACAAGTGTCAATTCATTATTGATTGAAACACCAATATTAGTACAGTCAAACCTGTATACAACGGCCCTGTATAAAGCGGTCACCCTATATACATGTATAGTGGTCACCGAACAACTTCCCGAAAATCGGCCCTTAGTTTACTGTAAACTTGACCTGTGTTTAGCGGTCACCTCTATATAGCGGACGCGGTCACATTTTAACCTTCCCGTATGGACAATTGTATTATCTTTCACCTGTATAAAACGGTCACCAAATTGGATTACAATGTCGGCTTTCCCTCAAATATTAGCGAATCGTGTCAAGTCAACAGCTCATTAATCCGCATAACCTGATAAGACTACTATTTTTGTTCCCTGTTTATTATACTTGTCATGTTGTCAGCTGTTGTGTGGTCCCTTATTCCGCATTGCCTCCCGGTTAGCTCAGTGGTTAAGCGCCGGTCTGTTGAGCGGGAGGTCGCGGGTTCAAACCCCGGCCGGACCAACACTCAGGGTCTTAAAATACCTGAGTAGAAGGTGCTGCCTTAATTCACGAACTGCAAATGGTTAGACCTTCACGTCTTCTCGGATAAGGACGTTAAATCGTAGGTCTCCCGTCGGCCTCAAGTTTATCAGTCTTCAATACTGTTACGAGTTACCGACGTTAAATATGGTCGCTTTACCTTTACCTTTTACTTATTAACTTCCAGTAGGCTTAATAATGGAAACTGTATATAGCGGTCACCCTGTATATAACGGTCAGTTGGCCATTTCCCGAGGGTGACGTTATATACAGGTTTGACTGTGTACGGTTTCAAGTTCAATTTGGGATTAATTCGTACCAGTGTGTTTTTAAAAGAGCATCAAAATTGCGGGAGCCCGTAGGACGAGTGTACGTGATAAATTCCAACCGAAACGAGAAACCGTATCAATGGTTACATGTTAATAACATACGTGAAACAAAACATAGGCCTCCCAATCTATAACTCGCGGTACCAGGGTAACAGCAACAAAAACAATCCTTATCTTACCTTGTAATAATAATATTTAGGATATACCAATTCGGTAACCTTGTTAGGTCGAACAATCCGATTGGTTCGCTTTCATGGGATATTTAGTAAATAAACCCGTTCTGGTGTCTCGTTCATCGGCGGATAATATCCGCAGCTGAGAGATTGTTCGAATAAAGAACAGTTGCCCGAGACATTCATGTCCAATACACACGACTTGAGTCAACTCGTCATGAGTGATAGTCAACTTGACTCGCCGGAAGTCAAGTCGTGGGTTTAGGAAGCGTTTAAATAAATACATATTTCAGTTCATATTTAATAAATTAAATGGAGCAATGAGCGGAAGTTCGTTGGTTGCGTTAATATATTCAAACACTTGGATGGAATGGGTCTGACCAATAGGCCTTTTGCAATAGACAGTCACGTGACTTGTTGGCCCATAGTAACGCCATACTGGGTTGCAAGCTAACCAGCTCTCCCTTGACAACCAACAGAGATTGACTGAGCCGTGGTATCATAGCTGGACTTCGAAGCGTTTTTTCGTCTTACTTACTAAATTCATCTCGAAATAAGTCTTATACAGAACAAAAGTAAAGGTTGTTCTTTACTTTTGATCCGGTATTTTGTCAAATATGCGGCCCAAAATAGAGTTTGGACGCTCAAACGAACTCACCTCGAATCTCAGGCATGGCAAACATGGCGGCCGCTAAACACAACTTAGTGAACTCTTTCGATTGCTTGTTTTAATGCTAGTGAATAATCGGTCAAACACAATAAGCTTTTGCTCAGGACTCAAAAGAATATTGGCGAGCAATTATAGAATACCCCGCAACTTGGATCATTAATAATTCATTTTCTCAAATTTTCATACAAACCTTCTAAAAACCCAACCCTGAAATTTAAAAAAAACCTAACCATTTTCGACTCCAAATCATTCATAGAACGACCCTACATACACCTGCACTATAATGGAGAATTTAGCATAGTTTAGCACAGTTTTCAAGTGATCTTTCGAAGTTGCGGGGTATTCTATAATCTAACCAATATGGGGATAAATACTGTTTACTCTAGGCGCTCGTTCATGTACTTAAATAAAATCCTGTGTTTAACTTTAATTAAGGCTATATTTAAGCTACGAAAATATTCATAAATGTTGTATTATTTAAAATTAAATGTTCGTTTCCTTTGCCTTAACTTAGAAAAGGACAGGCTATGGCTAGCTACATGTACTTGAGGAGATGCAGAAATTATCTTAGAATATTATTTTAGTTTGATACTGAATCTGTGGGTGTTATGCGGGTATCAGCGGCCATCCCGAGGGGGCGGCCCCCGGGCAACCCACGGGCAACCCAGGGGCTTAGCAGGGGATTGTAGCAAAAACATGCCCCACACGCGGGGCATTAGAGCGCTTTTGCGTTTTCGTTAAAATACCCCGGGGATATACCCACGGGGTTTGCACGTAATCTGCTGTCTCAACGTTCAGCTGTTTTCGCCACAGGACTCGCTCGATCAACGTTCTTCGATTTCTTTGTCCTTGAGGTAAGTCATATCATTATCATTCAAATTAAGAGATTAAATTAAGCCATCCACTGTCGGAAGACAGAACAAAGAAATAAAGGATAATATTTGTATAAAACTATTAAGATTTTTGACACTTCTAAAACGTTTAGCTTCTAATACTTCTAATATGTTGCCCAGGTTGCCCCAGGGGTGGGGGTTTTTGTCACAATTTTCTGCCCCACCCGAGGGGTTTTAGCATGTATTTGTCATGGCTGCTGTGACAAATGCCCCCGGGGGCCGCCCCCTCGGGATGGCTGCTGATACCCGCATTACATGTCCAGTTTTGAAGCAAAGAAAAATATCAGGACTTTGATAAGTTTTATATATCCCTACTTAGTCATTGGAGAGAATGTTATATATTTTGTTTCTTATTTTGCTATTAGCCAGTAACAGGCATACATTATTAACCACTCGCTATAAAATTTTAATAATATTAAAGGAACACTGTCAATTAACCCAAAAATGATAAACATTCTCATGACTAAAGACAAAAATATTACCCTGCAAGCAGAGGTTTCTCATCTCTCTGCCAGGCATGAGAGTATGCAGTGTACTAGCCGAGAAAATTTGAGACAATTTTGATAAAGGATGGCAAAGATTTGAGTGGATGAAAAATACTGCTTTTAAGAGAAATTTAGAGCAACTTGAAATATGTTCACTGTAACCAAAATCAAGTTTATAGAGGCCCGGTTATTAGGGGGAGGTGGGGTGCTGTTATCCCTTATCCCTATATTTTTCAGGATAGTTAATCACTTATCCCTGAGATGCAGATGGCTGTTATCGATTATCCCGATGGACTTTGGTTATCCCTTATCCCTACTGTTTTCTGGTTTGTTATCCCTTATCCCAGTCATTATTTTGCTAGTTATCCCTTATGCCCAATACCCCTAACCAGGCCTCTTCATAGAATTAGCTTTTGTAATCCACTTTATAGTCATCCTTTATTGAAAAAATTTGAAAACCATATCCGGGCATTCACATAGTATTACTCTTCGAATTCAGGGTGTTATCAGTTTGTAGTTTTGTTTTAAAGAAACTTGAAGATTCAATTCCAATGACAGTGCCCCTTTGACATCCATTAGACCATGTAAAAGTATATATTAGATTAATAAACACTATCAGATATATTCCTTAATTTTTTGGTTTTATATGCCTTGCTTCTTCCTGGGGGTACTCCCACATATGGACTATACGGGGATGATCCACTGGACAGGGTATGGTTTTTCGAGTTTCTGGTCTTAGACAGGGTATCCATTTTCACATTAACAGATCTTGAACAGGGTATGGTATTTATCACTTTTGACATGACATTTATCTGATGTAAACATCATACTCATTTCCAGATATCGATTTGTAATCAGTTTATCCCTGACCTCTAAATAAAACAGTCGACTTTATAGACACTTCTTGTGGATTCTTGTTGTATTTTCGTCTTATAGAAGGGTATAAAATTTTAACACTTTGTCTTGAACAAGGTATGGAAATTTGAGGTTTTTTGTCTTAAACAGGGTAAGGGTTTCAGAGCCCCAGCGGCACACCATTACCCAATCTGACTGTATGAAGTATAATGATTGATATCCAGATTTACGATGCCTAATTTGCACTTAAAGAAAAACACCAAGTCTAAGTATTCCAACCAGTTAAGCTTAATTAATTTAACAATTAGATTAAATAAAATAAATTAAATTCTTAAGTTCTTTATCATTTTCTAGCATGTCACTTTTTGAAACATTAGAGTTGATGTGTTTGCTGCAGGAAGCTTACAATATGTTTAATAAGTTCTCAATATTTCATGTCACCACACCAAACATAGGAAAAATATAGTTGAGAAAAACTGACTCCCTCTTTATAAATATTAAAGAAAAAGAGCTAGCCAGAAAACATACCGATTTACAGGTGCCAGAGCACTAACTGATTGCTATATGGTTAATTATAGACACATGATAACACAAGACCAGTTCTTCAAAGTTAAATATTTTATTTATTTTTCATTTTTTCTTCTAGAACTTTCACAGTGCAAATACAGAGCTTGGCCTTCCTGTATGTGGTCATATCGACCATTGCATTTTAATACTGACACTGTCACCATTCGTCAATGTTTCGTGTACTCTCCAAAGTTATAAACCTGAGAAATTAACGCCGTAATTACTGGTTTATATAACATATAGTATAAAAGAAAGAAGGAATCTGCTCAACTATTACAATACTATTCGTTTAATTATGACTACTTTACCTTGTTTAGCGGCCGCCATGTTTACCATGCCTGAGATTCGAGGTGAGTTTGTTTGAGCGTCCAAACTCTATTTTGCGCCGCATATTTTACAAAATACCGGATCAAAAGTAAAGAACAACCTTTACTTTTGTTCTGTATAAGACTTATTTCGAGATGAATTTAGTAAGTAAGACGAAAAAACGCTTCGAAGTCCAGCTATGATACCACGGCTCAGTCAATCTCTGTTGGTTGTCAAGGGAGAGCTGGTTAGCTTGCAACCCAGTATGGCGTTACTATGGGCCAACAAGTCACGTGACTGTCTATTGCAAAAGGCCTATTGACTCAACTTGATCAAGTTGACTACGGTTTAGTCAACTCGTCTCACCGGAAATCAAGTCGTGAACACGCTTCGTGTCCAGCCGTCAAATAAAATGGCTGATTTATGTCGTTCTCAAATGTTCATGTTCTCGTGAATTCCGATCTTCGCACCGCTTACTGCTTCGTACCCCGAACACTGTGTTATGGTAACGAAGACGGTGGCGGTTCAGTCAAATTCATTATGAACACACTTCGTGTTCAATAAAATGGCTGAGAAACGAAGCTTCGAGGGAAAGTGAGATATTTGGAGGACCATCTCTCAGCCAAGGACATTATCCTCCGATATAACAGTAAACCAGAAGGGGTTTATTTATTTTATAACAGTCCGATAAATTTTCTACACCAAAAAACAAATACCTCGCGGGAAAACCCAATAGCTATCGTGTTTTCAGTCTTTCAGTTTGCCATACATTGTAAATTTTCACGCGGAATTTGATTCGTTTTTACAGACAATGTATGGAAAACTGAAAACAGCACAGCTACATCCCTCAAATTTCGATATGTTAATCTTTTACCTGGTATCTTAAGTTTGTATCTGAAAAATATTTCATAAATTCGATTTTACGGATTTTATTTGGCATCGGATTCCCATCGATTCGTATATAGACACTGTTTGCATAACTTTCTAAAATTCGGAATTTACCGCGAAATGGTCTATTTATCATAGTAGGTTTGTTTTTAATCCCAAAATTGTACAGTCGCAACCTAAAATGGGACAATAAAGTTGTTTGGGTTGGTAAATCACACAAACAATGTCTTAGTTCAAAAGGTGCCGTCCAGTTTTGAGGAAATATATTTTGTTTTGTTTTCGCTTAAAATTCGAACTAGTATTTCTCGAGATATTATTACTAACATATTCTAGGTTAAGGTATCAGGAGCCCTTAGTGCGATCATTTTTGTGAAAAAAATATTATTGATTTTTTCAGGAGCCCATTACCAATGTAGAATTCAAAGTGAATTCTACAGTTTAGTGAAAATAAAATTCCAAAAACATTTTATTTTCAATGAGAAATTACGGCGAAAAGAAATATGGACGGGAAAGCAGGCTGTCAACGGCTTATTAGCACTTGTGAAGCGTTCTCATGGAAACCGCGAAAAAACACGTGAACTTTTATAAATAAACACGAAACACGCTCACTCGTCTTGCTCGTTTCTAAGCCGTTGAGTTGCAAATATTCATTTACGTTTCACACAGAAATCATATCTAAAATATAGTTTTATAATATATATATATATATATATATACAGTCGTTGCCAAAGGGCGCGTTCACGGCTAATTACCGTTCTTTATGTAAAAGGTGCGAACTGAACAAAGGCTATAAATCAATATGTGGATATGTCTAGGACAACATTAATGGCAACGACTGTACATGTATATATACAGTCAATCCCAAATAGGTTGTCCAGCAGAACATAATATAATACTTTAATATCCATTGTTTGGCCTATTGTTTTGGCCTAGACAATAGCCCAAAACAATGGATATTAAAGTATTATATTATTATCTGCTGGCCAACCTTTTTGGGATTGACTATATACAAGTACAGTCAAATGCCAAAAAGGTTGTCCAGCAGAACATAATATAATACTTTAATATCCATTGTTTGGCCTATTGTTTTGGCCTAGACAATAGCCCAAAACAATGGATATTAAAGTATTATATTATATTCTGCTGGACAACCTTTTTGGGATTGACTATATACAAGTACAGTCAAATGCCAAAAAGGTTGTCCAGCAGAACATAATATAATAATACTTTAATATCCATTGTTTTGGCCTATTGTCTTGGTCTAGACAATAGCCCAAAACAATGGATATTATAGTATTATATTATGTTCTGCTGGACAACCTTTTTGGCATTGACTGTATATATAGCTCAATTTGTAATTTAAAGCTAGCTGCCTAGGGAGGGCTTATGTTCGTTTTCTTCCGTGAAGAAACGAAAGTCGACGCTGACGGAAAGCGATCTTGGCTCATATTATAACCAAGATAATCAGTGGGCAGAAGTTGGAGATTCTGCAAAGTAAATTCCAAGTTGAAAGAGTGCAAGTGCCCATAAACTTCGCCCCGAAGTTTCGACTGTAACTTCGCCTTCGATTGCCGAAGACGAAGAACAGCAGAAACCTAACACGATCTTCCGTAACAGTTATTGTACTGGTTTGGCTGTTTCTCTACGCTTTCTTCTTCTTTGCCTTCTCTGTGCACTCATGATTTCTGTGAAATACCATGACAATGGTAACGCTAAAATTGAACTTGTCTACTGCGATATTCAAACCGAAGATATAGCACCGAAGACGTCTAACTTATCATGGTCTGCGTAGTCCATCGCATGCGGCCTTTCATAGCCTGCGTAGCTTGGCTTTCCGAGAAAAGAAAAGAGGAGGGAAAAGAGGGGATCTTCTCTTTTCTCGGAAAGCCAAGCTACGCAGGCTAGGCCTTTCATGAACAACATGGTATCGTGTTCCCCTGTACCTACTGCTCAACATCAAATACTGGAAAATGACATTCTTAATGACAGATAAGTTAATTGTGTCAACAAACCTCAGTGGGATGCCAGGAAACTTTCAAACCATTTTTTACGGCGTTATAAATGCAAGTTTTGTAGCATGTATTCGAAGCTCCTGTCCCTCTAGGTTTTAATAGATCGGATTGAAAATTGGCATATGGCTAGATCAATATGTTGACAAAAAAAGCAGTATCTCAATTTTTTTTATGCGTTGTTTTGTTCTTGAGATACTTTCATGTTTCGTTCTTCAACCCCTAAAAAAGGTGTTCCGGATCTTTGCAGTTGATTATTTTCGCGACGGAATAAGATATCAGAAAACTGAGACACTCCTTTTTAGATCAATATCTCTACTTTATTTAGGTCGTTTCAGCGCGGATTTCCGTCAAATTCCCGAGGGACAGGAGCTCCAGGTATAAGTTATGGTCAAATTGGATTAAAATCACAATAAATAAAAGAGTATTTACTAATGAGGAAAATCAAGCTGTTTTCTAGAATCTATGTTTATTAAGCTTTCAGAAAATATATACTTTGTAGGGGTTTTCTTGAATTTAACGCGCGCAATTGAAAGTTTTCGGGAAGCGCTCTTGAAGGGCTCCTGATACCTAATATGGTTGGAAACAGCAAATTTTACTTGTCCTTCTCCGTTATTTCTTTGCTTTTCTATCGAATAAAGAGAGATTCGGAAAACAAACGTTGTTAAAGCATTTACTGCATGTGCTTTAATTCTCATATACTTTTATGCTTTTCTGATGCGAATTGGATTTTTTTAACCAAGCGTTTTGCAATTGAGGGCTTACGGCTCGCAAACGGCAAAGTTTTCCGCTCGGAGAAAACAACACATAATGCACCAGTCATTTGATTGAAACCCCCGACCCCCTCCCCTCGGCAATTAACGCAATTGAAAGACAGTGAAATCCTCGGTCCCCGGGGCAAAAATGCATGGTGTGAACTCCCCTGCCCCTGGAGATTCAACCCAAAGTGCTCACTTATTCTTTAGAGTATTAAAGCTTTATTTTTGAAAAAAAAAACTTATTTAAATCTGAAACACTTTGTAAAGATTCATTTTACGGCTTCAAAATAGTGCTCAGAAAAATAAAATCAGTTATAAGAGGGTCTGAATGGGGTTAACTGACTACTGACAAACGGCCTTAAAAATAACTGACAACTGACAAATTTGGTTTTTGTGGGTCAAACATTGTAAATTTGCTCTAGTAATGATTAACTAGGGCTAACTGACAACTGACAAATGGCCAAAGTTTTAACTGACAACTGACATGTAGACCCCCCATTCAGACCCTCTTATAACATATGGTAATTATGTTAATAGAATACAATGTCTTATGGGGCAAACAATTTTTTTAAATTATAGAGTACCCTAATGTTTCTTGATAAATCTGCTGTAAAAATATATTATGCTCTGGAGTATTGATAATTATGCAAAAAATAAATTAAACTTGACTGCCAAATGGCTGAGACATTTAACTCAGCATTGATTAACTGATATACGGGGGGGGGGGGGGGGGTGGTTTTCCTATATTCGGCTGCCATGGGTGATCGTCGTATTTTTTAGGGTGATTGTTAGACATGAGGTACATTTTAGATTGGGATTTTTTTCACGGTTTGGTACGTACGCCGCATTTTAGTAATGGGCTCCTGAATGAGCCCAAGACAATAGGACTGTGACGTCATCCGAATTCATGAATAACGCAACACTTTAATGAGAGGCCACCATGCGCTTACCAAAAATTAACATAGCTCACCAAAAAAACAGGATAATTCCATCCCTCTCCCACTACTACTGTTAATAAATATATTGTCAATTAACGATGCGCTACGATTATTGACACGGATTGGCTTATCAATTGTTGGTAAAAAGCACAAGCTTTGCATAGTCTGAATTAATCTTTGACCTTATAAACATCTGGTATTGTACATATAGTTATGGATGTCGATGTTGGATGGAACTACGTCAGAGAAGATAGCTGGAAAATCTTTTTTAACATATTGCATTTTATCGGATAAGGGAGGAAATTTTGAGATTAAATGCGTTTTTAAGTTTAAGGATTTGTAAACGTTTGTAGTATGGGGTGGCGCGTTCTAACCTGTCAGCAAAGAAGATACAGCGAATGCATTTATTTTGCTAGGTTTTAGCTTTACTTAGCATAGTTTGACTTGCACTGCCCCAGCTCATGACGCCATAATTCAAATAGGAAAACATAAGGATATAGTATAGTTGCTTTAAAGTATTTATAGAAACATAACATCTTAGCTTGTAAAAAATCTCTATATCCTTTGCAATCTTGTTATTAATATGATTGATTTGAGCATCCCATTGTAAATGTTGATTAACAAAAAGACCTAGATATTTTAACTGTTTTTGTTCTATGTTGCAGGCTTTTTCCAAGAAGACGCTATCAGCATGTGTTAAACAAAAAAAAACTAATTTCTCTATTTATTTATCCTAGAATTCAATTTCAAAGATGTACTTCACTGTTAAGTTTTAAAAGATGAAGAAGCGAATTGCTGACTGTTCAGCAGTTTTTACTGATCTTTAGAGGAAATAAGAAAATATTAGACGCGGAATTTCACAATACTCCCAGTCACAACCATTGCTAACACCTGGGCAATGTGCCCTTAGGGAAATTAACCATGTCACCACTTTTTTAACTAGTCTAAAAGGTATGCAAATATTTCCCTTACAAATTAATATTTCATTGTTTAAAATGTTTAACTGTATTAAGCTTACATGTGCATGTAGTTATCATTTTGTACACACTGAAGCCTTCCAGTAGAGTGAGACGAAGGCGATACAGATCTACTGCAATCAACTAGTTATCATGACGGGGAATGATGCCGCACCTTTAACTGAGATCGTTTTGTGGATTGTCGCTTTTGCAGTTGAAGGCATTCTCATCGTCATCTTCAACCTGTTAACGATCCTGACATTAACGATCAACAAGCATCTATGCAGGCGTAGTCTGTATTGTGTTATCAATTTAGCCATCGCTGACCTATTAGCTGGTGCTACAACAGTGCCAATGTTCGTGAATGTTATCGGTGTAACCTTCTCTTTTTGGAAAGGAAAACACAGTATAACTTATTCCAACACAGTCCAAGTGTTAACAAGCGTGGCCTCATTGTTATCCTTAGTCCTGGTTGCTTTAGAACGCATGTGTGCAATTGTTTTTCCTTTGCGACATCGCACAACAGGAATCCAAGCGTATATCTTGTCTATTTCTGTTACATGGGTGTTGGCATTTCTTGCTTGTGTTGCTTATTATATCGCACAATTGTATAACCCATCTGCCGTTGTTTGTGTCTTGATAGCGTTCTTAGTGCTTTCGGTGGTTATCATATCTGTGTCGTATGTGACGATATTACTAAAGGGGAAGGGCGGGCAGCAACAACTGCATCAGCACGCAGCCAATCAAAGAAGACTACAACGAGATAAAGAACTAGCCATGACATTGTTTATCACAACCGTAGCATCACTGCTAACGTGGATACCATTCGCGGTACTCCTGATCTTGGGAATATTGAAAAACAATTTTCCAAACGAAGCCACGTTTGGAATTGTCTTATTACTGTACATCAATTCCCTTGTTAATCCCATTATTTACGTCTTCAGGATACAAGAATTCAGAACGGCGCTGGTACAACTGATTTGCAAGTGTTCCCGTGTACAGCCACCTCGACTGCAGGCAGGAATTGAACTGCAAGTTGTTACGTATTAGGGAAGCGGCACTGGTTTTGAATCCACCAGGTTCTTTTAAAATATCATGTCATGTATTAAATCAATTCGAAACTTGAGGCCCCTTCCAATTCTTTGGTATTGCAAATTATGGATTTTGTTGTGAGGACTGCCTCTCCCTCGGGTATAAATTATCGTCCAATTCCAAATCCAACACTACAAGAAACTACAGTTTGTTAATCGACAAATGCCCTACGGATTAATTATATACAGCTGTCCCCTGGGCTACCAAAACTCGAAACTCCGGCCATTTTTAATAACTTTAAAGCAGGTTCCACGACATCGAAAAAAATAAACTGTTTTTAAAATATGCTGAAAATAAGAGCAAAAGTTCTCTCTTACTTTCATGCATTATACGCTACACACCTCAAGATTGTTATGCGACAACCTTTTTTGGACAATATAGGTAAGCTGTAGATATTCAGGAATGAGATATTAGCAGTATTATCCGCTACAATGGCGAGCCACATGCTCCAGCGGTCCAATCCCTACACTAAACCCAGCAGAGAACAGTCTGGATGAATACTGAGGAGAAATGGAAAAAGGCAGAGGGAAAATAACACAAATTAACTGACTTTTCTAACCACTCGACCACCCGCTGGGTTTCATACAAGTCATTTAGAACAGACAAACTAGTGTCAATTCATTCAAACGTGTTCCCATGTACAGCCGCTATCTTGGAACTGCAACTGAAGATGTTATTTGTACATTACCACCAACGGCATAGACATGAAAAAGTGCTGGATTGATAAGGGGGGTTTATGAGCTCTGAAAAGAGCTTCCGACCGATGTGCAGTGTTTATTTTCTTGTACGTAAGACAAATTAAATTGTAGTAATCTCACTGTAGTTCGGTTTAGTAAAAAAAAATCACTTTTCATTTGATGACTTGATCTACAAATGTATTAACACGCCTATTTTTTCTTAATTATATATGCCAGCTCCATTTCAATGCCTAGTTGGGCAGCATATGTGCTGCTGTTTAATAGCAGAGGTTCTCTCTTACTTTCATAAACGTCGCACACCTGCCAATGTTTAACCACTCAGGGAGGTATTAAAAGTGTAGATATTCAGGAACAAGCTATTAGCAGCATTAGCCACTGCAATAGAGATAAGTGCTACCCTAGACGCAGTAGGGGACAGAAAAAAATGAGAAAAAGAACCGACTTTCCTAACCACTCGACAAGCAGCAGGGTTCATGCATTTGGAACAGAGAAATTAGACAAGTGTCAATTCATTATTGATTGAAACACCAATATTAGTACAGTCAAACGTGTATATAACGGCCCTGTATAAAGCGGTCACCCTGTATATAGCGGTCACCGAACAACTTCCCGAAAATCGCCCCTTAGTTTACTGTAAACTTGACCTGTGTTTAGCGGTCACCTCTATATAGCGGACGCGGTCACCCTTTAGCCTTCCCCTATGGACAATTGTATTATCTTTCACCTGAAAAAACGGTCACCAAATTGGATTACAATGTCGGCTTTCCCTCAAATATTAGCGAATCGTGTCAAGTCAACAGCTCATTAATCCGCATAACCTGATAAGACTACTATTTTTGTTCCCTGTTTATTATACTTGTCATGTTGTCAGCTGTTGTGTGGTCCCTTATTCCGCATTGCCTCCCGGTTAGCTCAGTGGTTAAGCGCCGGTCTGTTGTGCGGGAGGTCGCGGGTTCAAACCCCGGCCGGACCAACACTCAGGGTCTTAAAATATCTGAGTAGAAGGTGCTGCCTTTGTGAAACAATCTCGTTCACGAACTGCAAATGGTTAGACATTCACGTCTTCTCGGATAAGGACGTTAAATCGTACTAGTTCTCCCGTCGTCGGCCTCAAGTTCATCAGTCTTTCAAGACTGTTACGAGTTACCGACGTTATATAAGGTCGCTTTACCTTTACCTTTTACTTATTAACTTCCAGTAGGCTTAATAATGGAAACTGTATATAGCGGTCACCCTGTATATAACGGTCAGTTGGCCAATTCCCGAGGGTGACCGTTATATACAGGTTTGACTGTGTACGGTTTCAAGTTCAATTTGGGATTAATTCGCACGAGTGTTTTTTTCAAAGAGCATCAAAATTGCGGGAGCCCGTAGGACGAGTGTACGTGATAAATTCCAACCGAAACGAGAAACCGTATCAATGGTTACATGTTAATAACATACGTGAAGCAAAACATAGGCCTCCCAATGTATAACTCGCGGTACCAGGGTAACAGCAACAAAAACAATCCTTTATTGTACCTTGGAATAATAATATTTAGGATATACCAATTCGGTAACCTTGTTAGGTCGAGCAATCCGATTGGTTCGCTTTCATGGGATATTTAGTAAATAAACCCGTTCTGGTGTCTCCGGCGTTCATCGGCGGATAGAGATTGTTCGAATAAAGAACAGTTGCCCGAGGAACGAAGCTTCGAGGGAAAGTGAGATATTTGGAAGATCATCTCTCAGCCAAGGACATTATCCTCCGATATAACAGTAAACCAGAAGGGGTTTATTTATTTTATAACACTCCGATAAATTTTCTACACCAAAAAACAAATACCTCGCGGGAAAACCCAATAGCTTCTTAATGGCATCTTGAAGTGTGACGAGCACGCTGATTGGTTGTCTTTAATTTGATTTTTATCTCGACTGGATAAAAAACTGACAGGCTAACGAACGCGCGCAATTATGGTCAAATTCATTTATCAGAATTGGAAAACATGGCAGATGTGCGAACCGTTTTGATCGAAAAACTTTTTCAAATTTAGTTCAAGTAGTCACGAGTGAAGAAAATCGTTTTTTTTAGGAGTTTTTTCGGCTTTTCAAAGTAGAATTTGCATCCATGAAACCACGAGGAGGAAAAGGTTGGGGCAGTACGAAACCGGTGGATTGCCCACAGGGAGGCCCCCTAACCGATGCTGAAATATTGAAAGAACAATCGATCGAGGGAGCGATCGATCCGGAAACATTAGTTTGACGGGTGTGAGGTACTTTTGGTTCCTTTGCCGTGCGAGCATGGTTGTGAATAGACAAGTTCGCGGTAAATTCCGACATTCTGAAAGGGGTGCAAACATGGCGCGAAATACAGTGTTTGTATCAGGAATCGATGGGAATCCGATGCCAAATAAAATCCGTAAAATCAAATTTCTGAAATATTCTTCAGATACAAACTTAAGATACCAGGTAAAAGATTAACATAGTCGAAATTTGAGGGATGTAGCTGTGCTGGGAAGCGTGCACTCGTGTTTTCAGTTTGCCATACATTGTCTGTAAATTTTCACAAACACTCTATTTCGCGCCATGTTTGCACCCCTTTCAAAATGTCGGAATTTAACGCGAAATGGTCTATTTATTATAGTAGGCTTGTTTTTAATCCCAAAATTGTACAGTTGCAACCTAAAATGGTTGGTAAATCACACAAACAATGTCTTAGATCTATTAGTTTTTAATTTACTAATAGATCCGCCTTTAATATTACAAAAATAAGTTTGTAAATATATACATGACTGCTTCAAAAAACGCGAAAATAATAGTTAAAATAACTACATATAACACATATACTCCTATACCTGTATCTTACCTTACGTTTGTTAGCTTTCTCAGCAGGTATGAGTCCTATGTACAATTTTGTATATGGTGCCAATAAACACATCTATCTATCTATCTATCTAGTTCAAAAGGTGCCGTCGAGTTTTGAGGAAAGTAAATTCTGAGCTACATTTTGTTTTGTTTTCGCTTAAAATTCGGACTAGTATTTCTCGAGATATTATTACTAACATATTCTAGGTTAATGAAGGTGATATCGTTGGAAACAGCAAATTGTACTCGTCCTTCTCCGTCATTTCTTTGCTATTCTATCGAATAAAGAAAAATTCGGAAAACATACGTTTTTAAAGCATTTACTGCATGTGCTTTAATTCTCATATACTTTTATGCTTTTCTGATGAGAATTGGATTTTTTTTAACCAATCGTTGAAATTCGAGACATGGTTATTGCGCAATACATATTGACCCCTGTTCACTGTGTGAAATGGGTCGTGAAAATTTACAGAGAAATGTATGGGATCCTAAACATTTTCCTTATTTCTCATGAAATACGCCACAATTTTAAAAATGTGCGATGGAGGCATTATTTCTACAGATTCAATTCAAAGCAATTCAAAGCCAAGTAGTAAACTTTGGTGATTCATTTCTTTGATTTTAGAGGAAGCATAAAAGTTCGATTTATTTACAGTGGACATTAAAGATTTCCAGTAAAAAACATGCAGATAAGAGTTTATAAAATGTATCTGCTGCAAATCTAAAACCTTAGCAAAAAATGTGCGCACGAAGAGTTGTAAACATAAACAAGACCTACCGTATTCTTCCCTTCTGACGTCCCAAAGTTCATTTTCGGTGATTCATTTTCCTTCTTGTAAATTCAGCTTTTCGACAAGAAACCTCAGACTCCATATTGGCACGCTAAAACCCGTAATATTGCTCGTCTTGAGACTGCCATAACTCTGACCACAAGTGACCAAATCCAACAAACATGGCAGCTTTGGAAACCTTGTTCTGTACTCTAGAAACTGCAGTGTGTTTGTTTAAACAGCCAGCAGTTATTCAAGCTAATTTGTCCTTTTGGAAAGTAGGTCCTAAAGGCTAAACGGAGCAAAAGAGACGAGTCTGCGATAACATTTTGGTGAGCGGTGTTACCCAATTACGGGTTGGTACTTTATGTATCCTGCGTTATAGTGTCCCAATGTAACATACATGCTATGTCTACCATCTATATACTATCAGGCCTCAATGTCTCGAATTTCTGGCGATGCCGGTTGATTTTTATATCAGCTACCCAACTGTATCGACCAGTGTCTGTAAATAAACCTAAATATACACCATATATAAAAACGGTCAATAGAACGGGCGCCTTTGGATTTGCCAGTGTGTTCAGACTGAGGCATCTCAGCCTTCCTGATTGCTTCTGTTGCTTTACTGAATATCAAGCTCAGTCTGACTGATTAAGCTGAGTATGAGCAAAGTTCTCCAGCAACCAGAAAACTGATGTTTTCCGAAGCCTTCGATGTTCAATTCAATTCAATTCAATTTATTTTTGCTCAATTTTTTTTTAATATAATAATTATAAAATACAGACAGAGAACGGAGATAGACTAAGAGTAATATAATAAATAATAAGAAATGTGTGAGCCTGAGGGCTAAGTTAACCGCTGGGTTTTCTAGTTAGCCCCCAGCCATATTTAGTTAAGTGTTTATAACAGGTAGAGAAAAAAAGGAGTTTAAGAGTTAATTTTAGAGAATTAGAGAGAGAATAATGATATATAGAAATTATGAGTGTTGTTCTGACAGTATGTGACGTTTCAGTTGTTTTGAAAAGGCGAATGAGCTCGGACTCGGACAATTAAATTTTGTCATTGAAGTTGGACTCGAGGTTGAGTAATCAATGATATGGTGAGTAGTTTAAACAAGGTTGTCTTGTAATGTCGGTAAAAAAATTCGGCTCCTCATTTATAAAAGAACTAAAAGAAATATTGTATTTCTTATGGCAGCTTACGGGCCTGTTTCCCAGGGAGCTATACTCCCAGAAATTTAGGATACAGAGATATCGAAACCCTGACCCAAATTAAAAGCGTGAAAAATCGTAAAATAGATATTCTTTTCAAGGCTTGAAACTAAAATATGAGACCCTATTTAAGGGACAAGTGAATACTCAAAATTTATTGAACATATCGTTTTTATTTCTCTCAGTCTGTGTAATGCTTTACGTTTATTGAAGCCAGGGATTGTTACGTTTAGCGGACGTTGAGCAAATGCACGATGTCAAGAGTTATGGGAACAAAAAAAACGTACCCAATTTAAGGATCGGATATTTTATTTAAGGATGATAATACAGAATATGAGACCCTATTTAACGGTCCGGCACCTCGAAAACTATACCCTATCCCGCGGCACATACCTACAACAACAACATCTTTATGTGGACCCGTACGCAGTCCAGTGCGTTTTCGGTTTTCACCAAATGTACTTTACATTGCGTGAACGCGATGGTATATGTACCTATATGGCTTATATATGGTTGAATACAAGACAATCGACTCACGTGATGATTTTTGAGGGAGGGGAGAAAATCAGAGAACCTGTAGAAAAACCCTTCTCGTAGTCACTGAACAAAGAAGCACTGCATGCAGATCTTGGCCATGTTCGATGCACTCACTTAAACTGGTCATTGTCGATGTACGCTTTCCGCCTTGGGATCTAGTCTGTTTGCCAGAACGTTGAGTTTCCGATGCATCTTTAAATTTGAAAACAGAGTCGTAGGGTGACTATGTGTTAACACAAATAACCTACCTTCACAGAATTTTGTGATATTTTACAGGTTTTAGAGCAATTATAGCTTCACAGGTTTACAAATTTTGGTATCTAAATTAATACTCAATTTATTTACGATTGCAGTGCATTCAAACAAACACTGAACATCTACTAAGAATTAAGCCGAATTATGGAAGCCCAGAACGGTATTTCCTATTACCGTTTTCCGCTATTGCTCGTTTTGGTACCAAAAACGATAATAAGCAACATATTTTCTATTTCCTATTACCGTATTCCGCTCTGTTGCTCGTTTTTAATTGTTTGTATCACAATTAATATTTAATCGATTTCAATTTTGCTTGCAGTAACAAACGCCACGATGGCAGTGCATTCAAACAAATATTGAATATCTACTAAGAATTAAGCTAAACAGGGATAAAATGTTGTTTAAAGTTGACCAATGGTTACTAAGCAACGGCGCACTTTATTCACGTAATAATTAGGTATGTCGTAGCTCCGTGCTATGTCAAGATCTCCACCAAAGTTTATTGGAAAGCAAGAAATATATAGTGTTTTACTAGGGGTTGGGGTTAACTCTGGTGGTTGGAGTTGCTACTTAACATTAATTTTATACTGGTTTTCGTGCAATTATAGCTTCCAGGTTCACTTCAAATTAGTGTATCTCAATTAATATTCAATCGATTACAATTTTGTTTACAGCAACAAACGCTACGACGGCAGTGCATTCAACGAATATTGAATATCTACTAAGAATTAAGCTAAACAGGGATAAAATGTTGTTTAAAGTTGACCAATGGTTGCTAAGCAACGGCGCACTTTAGTGACGTGATCATTTGGTATGTTGTAGTTCCATGCTATGTCAAGATGTCCACCAAAGTTCATTGGAAAGCAATAAATATATAGTGTTTTAGTAGGGGTTGGGGTTAACTCTGGTGGTTGGGGTGGCTAGCTACTTAACATTAATTTACTGGTTTTCGTGCAATTATAGCTTCCGGGTTCACTTCAAATTTGTGTATCTCAATTAATATTCAATCGATTCCAATTTTGTTTGCAGTAACAAACGCTACGATGGCAGTGCATTTAAACGAATATTGAATATCTACTAAGAATTAAGCTAAACAGGGATAAAATGTTGTTTAAAGTTGACCAATGGTTGCTAAGCAACGGCGCACTTTAGACACGTGATCATTAGGTATGTTGTAGCTCCGTGCTATGTCAAGATCTCCACCAAAGTTCATTGGAAAGCAAGTAATATAGAGTGTTTTAGTAGCGGTTGGGGTTGCTACTTAACATTAATTTACTGGTTTTCGTGCAATTATAGCTTCCAGGTTCACTTCAAATTAGTGTATCTCAATTAATATTCAATCGATTACAATTTTGTTTACAGCAACAAACGCTACGATGGCAGTGCATTCAACGAATATTGAATATCTACTAAGAATTAAGCTAAACAGGGATGTTTAAAGTTGACCAATGGTTGCTATGCAACGGCGCACTTTAGTCACGTGATCATTTGGTATATTGTAGCTCCATGCTATGTCAAGATCTCCACTCTCTCTAAGAATTAAGCTGAACAGGGATATAATGTTGTTTAAACGTCCAGTGGACATTGAACGGGGCAGTAAGCATATGTCGTTGTCTGAGCCTTATACATGGCTCAGACAATACGACCGTGTCAGCAGATTGTTACTTAAATTTAAGGTTGCATTAGTTTTGCTTGGTCAAGTTGATCTAGATGAAAAGTCGAAAATGGTGAAACACGACCATTTTCTTGTCGTTTTTTACCATCTAGACTTTTTTACCGGATCATTAGTATATTGCTCAGACAATATGGCATTTTTGCCATCCAGTTTTTTTTTGTCTAAAAAATATATCTGAATTTTAGCGGAATCTGAAACAACCATGGGCTGATAAAAACCAGGACCCGGCTAAACCACAGATCGAATTGTAATTTAGCTTATTTTTTGCTAAGGGAGGAAAACAGGAGAACCCGGAGAAAAACCCTGGGAGCAAGAGTGAGATACCAACAAACTCAATTCACATATGGCGCCGCGAACGGTAATCGAAGGTGAAGAGTTTACCACTTGTGCCACCCCGCTCCCCATTTCTACGCTGAGTATAGCCTGCGAAGCGCCTTTTCTTGATGGGAGTCTCACCCCGCCCTCCATTTCTACGCTGAGTATAGCCTGCGAAGAGCCTCCTCTTGATGGGAGTTCCACCCCGCCCTCCATTTCTACGCTGAGTATAGCCTGCGAAGAGCCTCCTCTTGATGGGAGTTCCCCCGCTCTCCATTTCTACGCTGAGTATAGCCTGCGAAGGGCCTTTTCTTGATGGGAGTCTCACCCCGCTCTCCATTTCTACGCTGAGTATAGCCTGCGAAAAGTCTCTTCTTGTTGGGAGTCCCACACCGCTCTCCATTTCTACGCTGAGTATACCCTGCGAAGAGCCTCTTCTTGATGGGAATCCGGTGATTTCATCTTTCCATTTGAATCGTACACTTTTCAAACTTTGAATATCAATTATCCTCGCGATGATTTTTTATTAGAACTTCTTTTGTAGTCAGTTTAACACATTCGTTGCATGGGTTAACTCCTGTTGCGTCACTAGTACTGGGGACTTTGCCAAAAAACCCGTGCTCCATGTGGGAAAATATAGGGGCTTAGCAAAGCCCACACGGTCGGTACAAAAGTTACAAAAGATTCGGGAGTCCTTACTTACATACCCAGCCAACTACGTATACCATGTGTAGCCATCTGGAACCGTGTTTAGCCATTCTTAAGATTTACATAGGTGTAAGTGTCGTTTATGCAACAGAATTTACGCGTGTTGCATAAAACTTTTAAGGCCTGAACGTAAGTGGAATTTACGGGACCTCTGGATGTCCCGTATATTTAGGGTATCATATAAAACATTCATTTTGTTTGCTTTTTGTTTTATATGATACTTCAAATTCGTATTGTGACTTGCTTCTGAAGTGTTTCTAAACTCGTTCTTATAATTTGTTTTCCATTTAAGGATAATTAAATTACACTAACCTATAAATACATATTCGGGTAATTATATGGGTTGGAATAATTACGAATTTTTACATAACGTGATTTAATAAAATATTAAGTTGGACTTCACTGGTCGTATCCTATTGGACTTCACTGATAAAGAATCCCATTGTTTTAGGGTTATGGTTTGTATTGTTTTAGGGGTAGGCTATTGTTTGGGTAATTTCAGGTTGCAAACGGTGAAGTTTGCCCCAAAATATTTGAAGTTCTTTCAGTAATATTGAATGCGTCTAGACGTATTTGGGAAAACTTATTGCATATTCTTAGTTCGTCTAGTATAAAAATAGGCACCCAATGGCTGCATGTGTTTACTGCATGCTATTATTAGGAATGAGATGCTGAGAGTGAGAAGATAGATGGAATAATGCAAAATTTACTTACATATGCAAAAATTGTTATGCATCAAGGTTGGACGTTTGTTGACTGGGATTACGCAAATTCTCCCCAAAAATATTGAGCACACTCTTTTGACAAAAAATAAATAGAGCAAACAGCCTAACCCCTAGAACATGGATGATTTTGCCTCAGTATGTACACTGTTATCCACTACTTCTCAGTTGACAGAGCTTGCAGCCTAAGAACGGTATAGCATATTATTTCAGCGGCAGAATCATATTTCAGCTTGCCTGTTTGATGCCCATTTCAGACCACGTGACAGTTCTCTAGAGAATTGTACTTTTTTTTCAATACATTTCGTTTTCGTATACATAAAACAACAAAAATATTTTAGTCAAGGGAAAAGTCAAGCTGAATGGGTCTATTATAATTTTGAAAGCATATTAAAATTATAAGAAAAACTTAAAATGACTTTCAAGGACACGAGTTAAAACAAGTATGTAAGCTTAATTATTGGTACTAATCATGAGTAAAACGATTTTGTTTTAAAATTTTGGATAAGTCCAGAAATAAATGGTGTGCAAGGTCATGGTATCTTTAAGAACGATCATGCAGGTGTGATCGGCCCTTCTGTTGAGAATATCGACCGAAAGGACCTAAAACTTGAAAGCATCTTTCATAACCTTTCATTCCAGCGGTTTGACACACATTTTGAAAGCTGTATTTGTAAATCGTAAGAATCAAACTTCTTCGCGTTTGCCAGTCCTGGAAACGAGGTCATTCGAACTTGTCGCAAAGCACGATGGGAAGTGTTAACTGACATAACACGACAGCATAGTGTCTACTGGCTGTCTACTGGCTTCAAAGAAGCAGTAGACACAAAAACTGGCACAAGACGCATTATGCGACTGGTCGAACAAAGTTTTCTTTGCCCAAATACGTCTAAACGCATTATGCGTCTTTAGTATAAAACGTTGATATTTGTCGCCAACCGTAATTGATTTAGTTTATTATTGACTATTTATAATCTACAAAAACGTTATAGGTTTAAGACATAAACAAGATTTAATTTACCTTGTACGAAAAGCATCTGGGCCCGGTTCCTGAAAGCCCGATTAGCGCTAATCCTGGATTAACTCTCAACAAAACATATTAGTTGTCATGGTAATTAACTCTGGATTAGTGCTAATCTGGCTTTCAGGAACCGTGCCCTGAGGAACACGAAATTAACGAGAATTCTTACAAAGAAGGTACAGTTACTTGACCTAAAGATTAGGCTGTATAAAGAGAAACACGCGATAGCGATAAGTAGCTTGATTCATGTAAACTGAATACTTTAAAATTCATCATTTCTTCAATACTGTTTTCTGGAAATAAAATTTAAGTATTGTTAGTATTCCAATATTTATATTTTTCACTAACCCACCGAACCTCTATTATATATATAATATGACACAAAGTGTACTAAATTCTTTATGCATGTTTAACTGTATTTGTTTATAAGAACCACTCACTCTACGTGTGGCCTTAATGAACCCGTAAACCAACACGCAACTTGAACAGTTAAGAGAACACGAAGTACATTGTATGTTTCATGCAACACCTGTAAGTGTACCCGTAACGGATTCTTAAGTGTCGCTCTTAAAGTGAACACTTAAGGAGGTTTTATGTAACCGGGCCCTGGCACTGAAATGTATGAAAGATGTGCTAACAGTCGCGTACCACATGTCCCTGTTGGATTCGAACCAACTACCTTATGGAAGGCATACCATTGGGATTGTGCGGTGTGGCGGGCTGTGTTGAGATGAACTCGATGAATTGAAGCAGACATGATTCAGATCAGATGTACCGAGTATGAGATCGTAGTAACGCAACAATAAAAGGATATGACGCATTCAGTCCTGTTTGGACCTTTTGTTTCGGTTATGAAACCATAGAAACAGTTTAGTATGCAACATAAAGTGGTCTGGGTTCATGTAACTAAGGTGGGCCTTGATTCACTTTAAACGACAGTTGCTCTGTTCACATATTTCACTGTTGATACCACTGTATTGCAGAACCCTAGTATAGTAACAAAATACTGATAACATAAGTTAGAATTTACATACACATATTATTATACATGTACAAAAATAAAAGAAGACATCAATTGGCTGGTTTAATCAACATATATCGTAATTCCAGGAACCGTCTAAGACCCCCCTATAAAAAAGAAATTCCAGCTCCCTTGTCCATTTCATCTTGCCTTATAGCTGCCACAGTAATTAGCCTCCTCTGCAGGCATCTCTAGAAGAGGCTTTTGAAGAGGCTTAAGAAAACCGGGCATCCTGTGGTATAATGAGAGCAGATAGGAAATGACCCCTCTGCCCTGTGGAGGAAGCTAGCCACAGTTGTCTTACATGTATTTTAAAATTTCGTGGAATGAGACAATTATATATGATCTTAATTAAATATTCAGGCATGAAACTTTGTATGAATCAATGGCAAAAAAAAAAAATGTTCATAATAAGGTTATAATTTCAGAGCAGATACATGAACTGTAGTGTGTAGCAACTTACATTATTTGAGATATTAGAAGATATCCATTAATATACCTTCTAATGATATATCCATTGTTTTTCCAAACGTGTCAACTAGTTTGGCCCTAAATATTGTCACAGGAACAGCCATGAAGCAATACCTGCACTTCCAAAATGGCAACGTCTCTTGATGTACACAAACTTTGAATCCTTAAAAGGAAATAAAAACTCAAATTAAGGGTAAAGTACTTACATGCATGCACACACAATTCAAACTAGATCTATATGAAGCACGTTAACACGAAAAGGGCTTTGTTTGGCAACAAAGGCTCCTTTTGTGTTAACATATATATATATATATATGCCTCAATTAACTTGCAAATAATTGAGTACTTTTCACTTTAAGAGATACATGTATAACACTTTCCAGTTTTTCATTTAAAGCGAAAATGACAGTATCTGACGTTTCTGGCCTTTGTATCCCATAATTTCTTTGTCTGAGTCTGAAAAGACAAATTATTCCTAATCGATAGGAAACACGTCTATTGTTTCTGCTGTCAATTAAGTACTAGCCAATCAGATCTTGCTAGATTAGTTGAATATGTAATATTTATACTGAATATATTGAATATGTATAAGGGAAAGTGTTGGGATTATTCAGTTATATCACCTATCAATGTTAAGCCCAAGGGAGAGGGGGGGGGGGGGGGGGGGGGGGGGCAGGCAAGGGGTGGGATTTCCCACCCTCAGGAGAACAAGTTTGGTCAAAAATATGAAATATCTGCCCTGTCTTCCTTGTTTCCTATAAATAACCCCACCCTGGGCAAGCAGCGTATGTTAAAATCCCCACCCTCGGGGTAGCCCTGCCTGGCAAATCCCCAACTATTGCTCCCCCTCAGGCTAAATATTGATAGGTGCATTAGGATAGCTGGATGTAAAGTAAATAAAGTAGGCTGTCCATGCATGGGGCTAGCTGATTAGAACCACCACATATTATGTGCTTGTACATAATTTAATGTAGTTCATTGCACTGCAAAACTAGCTATAGGCTGGAGGAGAGTACATTGTTTCGCCATGTAGCACATTGAAACCCATTAAAACCTTGAGAAATGCTATCACTTTGAAGTTTAGGTAACCCAATTTGAGACAAATTATTAACTTTTGGGTTTTAGGAAGGAATACCCATTCTTGTTAACATATATGTCTCATACAGATATAGGCATGACTTTCATCTTTTTTTAAAAGATAGATTAATTAATATGAATTTTGGGAAAAAGTATTTGTCAGGCAGGCTCTATGCATGATTATATGGTGTCAGAGCTACTTAAAGGGTACATCCGTATGCATGTATGGAGTGCGGAGGAACAGAACAGGGAGGAGGAAGAATTGGCAAGAACAAAAACAGGGAGGAGAATGAAATGTCCAGAAAAACTAGGGAGGAGGAAGAATTTAGGATACAGGGAGGAGAGAGAAAATGGGATCTACATATATGCTATTGGGACAAATTTTAAACCTCACTAGGGAGGAGGGAGAAATGTTGAAAAAAAATAGAGAGGAGTGAGATTTCACTACCCGTTCCTCTCCACTCTGTATGTACGATGTATACATTTATATCATTTATCTTTTCAACTTTTCACGTGGCAGTGGTATTAGCTTGAAAGCTTATGCTCCTCTAACCACCGCACACTTCATTATCTAATCTGTTCTTCATATAAGTAATCTTGTAATTCTCTAGTTGTCAAACTATTGTGTACAACTTGCTTCTGACGTGTAAATAAAATGAAACTGAAATATGTACATGATGTAGGTATAACCACATACTTTAATGATCTCTGCCAGCCCATATAAATTAGCCATATCGATCAGTTTAAGCTATGGCCAGGGCTGTCAATAACGTTTTAAGCACCCTGCAGTCCTTACATGTATGATACTGCACCCATAATATTTGCTTTACTTTGTTAGCAAATTGAATTGAACATAGGAACCATCACCTGTAACATTGAGTGAGCTCATCTGCGACAGGTTTATGGGTTACTGCCCTTATTGACAGCCGATGGCCAATTGTTACTAATTTATAGACCATAAGTATATATCAATGCAATATTCAGGAAATACTGCAGTTTTATAATTTTACACTGTCTGGTGACAGCAATTAATGATCGAGCATGCATGCACTCACTGGTTAGCAAATATGAGAAAATCAACCTTGTCAGATAAAAAAGCATACAAATACAAGTTTACAAATGTCTGAAATTTGAGTACCATACAGTAGCTTTTATATTAGAGCATATATTTTCTTATGAGTGGGACAAACTACAGCACGGTTACCGTACTGCATGCCACGATGTTGAAATGGTTTCCTATTGTTTTTGTCTTGCTGATTCAATCAAATCGCAGAGTTGCAGCACAGCACGGTTACAGACATGCTGTAGTTTGTCCCACTCATACAAAATCTGCTCTAGGAGTTCAGTTTCAGTTCAATTTCACTGTAATAACAGAACTTTATTTGAAATCAGTCAGCCATTGCCCTTAAAGTGGATATGAAGCGAAAATTAAGTTGAGCTAAAGTTAAAATGCTTTCGAAATGAGGAATAATGACATTTTCCATTTGTCAACATCTCATCTCATTTCAGAGATATTCAGGTTTTTGTAATATGCAAAGGAGATTACCTATGTCATCATATTGTTTGCACAGCCTTGGAGACGAATCACAAAATGAAGAATATCTCTACAAATATTGGGTAAAAACTATTGAAACTTTGCACATATGTGGTACTATGGAAAACACACACGCAAATTAGGATGTTGCCATGGAAACACTCTGGCCCCAGGCGTCCACTACAAATAACACTAATTTCTTCTTTGGCAAACAATTTTTTTTGGTGTGGGTCCAAAATAAGATTTGGAACAATGTAGGCATTGTATGTGAGTAGTTTAAAGTGCTACTGAAGCGAAATTTCATCATTAAAATGAAGATCTTATTTGAAAGTCCTTTCGAATTGAGGAAGAACAGCATTTTTTGTTTGTCAATATCTCATCTCGTTCCAGAGATATTAAGGTTTCTGGAATATGCAAATTAGAAGATATGTGACGTCATAAGGTTGACACAGCCATGAAGACAAATCACAAAATGAAGAATATCTCTGCAAATAGTGGGTAAAAACAATTGAGACTTTGCACATGTGTGGTACGAAGGAAAATACACGTCATTATGCAAATTAGGACGTTACCATGGTAACACTCTAGGCCCCAGGCTCCTTCAATGAGGAAATAATGTTCCTAATTTCTCCTTTGCCAAACACATTTTTTTCTACTGTTGGCATATCAGAAGGTTTGTAACAGTGTAGGCATTGTATGTGAGTGGCTTAAAGTAAATTATTTTCTGTAACAGGGATAAAAACTACAATTTTATGTTCAAGGTGAAAGGAGCCTGGGGCCAAGAGTGTTTCCATGGCAACATCATGATTTCAACAGTGATGTGTGTTTTCCTTAGTACCACACATGTGCAAAGTTTCAATTGTTTTTACCCACTATTTGCGAAGATATTCTTTATTTTGTGATTGTCTTCATGGCTGTGTCAATCTTATGACATCACAGACCATCTAATTTGCATATTCCAGAAACCTTAATATATCTGGAACAAGATGAGATATTGACAAACAGAAAACGACATTCTTACTCATTTCGAAAGAACTTTCAAGTGAGATCTTAATTTTAATGATGAAATTTCGCTTCAGTAGCACTTTAAGCAACTTAATTTTTGTAACAAGGAAATAAATTGGAATTTTATGTTCAAGGTGAAAGGGGTGTGGCGCCATGAGAGTTTCCATGTAAGTAGTTTAAGCAACTTAATTTTTGCAACAAGGAAATAAATTGGAATTTTACGTTCAAGGTGAAAGGGGCATGGGGCCATAAGAGTTTCCATGGCAACACCATAATTTCCACAATGATGTGTACTTTTCAGTGTCATACATGTGCAAAGTTTCAGTAATTTTTATTCAATATTTGCAGAGGTAATTTGTCTCCAGGCTGTGCAAATGCTAATCCCAACATTTTAAAGTTTAGGAACATTTCTTAAAACACAATACATTATCGTAAGGGGGCACTTAGGGACTCAGGGTCATAAAGTATAGGGAGGGTGGGCTGGAAAAATCAAATATTCCTAAAAATCGTTTTTCATGGCCCCCACCCTTGAAGCCAGTTGCACAGAATTGATTAGCCCCACACACACACAACCACCATTTATATCATCCTAGAGGGAAACATTAGAAACATGTGGACACTTCTTTCAATGCCAAACGTAGGCTGTAAACCCCTTGTTTACCTCTAATTATCCCTCATTCACCCGAAAAGTTTGGAAATCTAAGACCTCTGAAATGACATTTCCTGCACTTTGAGACCACTTTGAAGCAAATTAAGGCATGACCCACCCCTGGTGTAGTGCATGATTTTTCTTGGCCCATCCCTTTTTCCATGTTGAAAAATAGTGACCCACCCCCTCTTTTTTACCAGCCCACCCCCACCCCCCATACTTTATGACCAGTCCCTTATACATAAGCGAGAATGTTGTAAATTTGTATGAAGATTAAGAAAGCTAGACCGACTGACCTTTAATGACTTGACCAACTGAGGATCTATGCTGGGATATTGCATGTGTTCTATTAAAGGTGGTATCCACATGTTATACAGTATTTTCGTATCTTGGGAGAACTACAAATGTATATAAATGTAGGTCGGAAGAAGTGATTAAGTATACTTACCATATATCATGCAATTAATGAACATCATGTGTACAAGCACAAGACCACATTTTGTCCTTTTCCTAGTCACAAGACTTAAACCATAGGGATCCCAAATGGGCAGAACCAACACATGTATACATGTAATTATAAGTTATACCATGGCATGAGGAGTATTAGTGAATTTTATAATATACAAGCTAAGAAATTTCTGTCATTTGAATGGTTGAGAGCAGTAGTATTTCAGCATAATTTGTAATACTTACATTGTAATAATAATAACGGCTTTATTTACCGAGGGTAGTACGTAATAGTGTTAATTACACTAATGAACTTGTAGCTCTCTAAATCTAAATATCATTACACTAATTACATAATTATAGAAATGAGCAAAAATTAAGTTAAAAATTTAAAAGCTATATAATATATAAAACTCAGTTTACTATACATGTAATCATGTAAGTATTACAAACCCATATATGGTAGCTCTTGCCATATTTGGACATCATGTTACCAGTGTCTTTTCAATCTTGTCTTAAAAAATGTCAGACATGTTTACCCGAAAGTGCAAAGGGAAAATCTTGGAAAAGCAAGCTTAAAACAAGCAAATATGCAGTCTGAACTGACAATTTACAAAAGTGTAGAATCATGTTGTTGAGATACCTGTTGCAAAATCTTTGTGAAAGACTCGAGCATACATGTACATGTAGTTTAGTTTTCGGGTCCTTGAACAATACGAAATTTGACCAGAAATCCCCAGCATGATGGGATCTGCAATAAGGAATCACACAAGACAAAACTTTAAAAAATACAAGGAAATGGACCAAATAAATGTGTAAGTTTTCTATTCTTTCAGATCTTTTTTATTGTTTTGCATGCCTTTTTTTAACTCGTGGATGTGCACTAGTGCAGAACACGAGTTATTGGAGTGGGTCAGTAGCTAATTTATCTGTCTGAGCATGACTCCATGATATGAGTTTGTTGGTTTTAGATGTATGCACACCAAGCAGTGAGGGGATTGCCTAAAAAAATTCTTAGCTCGTATTATAAACATTAAATAGCATGGTTTGTACATGATATTTGGCATAAATACTACTCGTAAGATTTCATAATTCCCTGTAATTTCACTCACCGGCCGCTTGAAATTACAAGGAATTTTGAAATCTCTCTTGTGGTATTTAAATACCACTACAAACTATGCTAGTACTATTACAAATTTCCCTGCGAGCCGAGGGAAGATTTGTGGAAGTACCGAGGCTGCAGGCTGAGGGACTTTTACAAATCCTCCCAAGGCATGAAGGGAAATTTAAATCATTAATACCCGAAATGCCATGGTATATTAAGTTTGTTATACTATGATCACCAAGGAAGGAAACAAATCTCCGAGAAGTTTAGTTTTCTCTGCCAAATTAAAGAAGTTGTAGTTGAGTTGCTTTTGAAAATGTTTTGTTTAATGCTTGACTGAGTGCCATTGATTGAATGACTCTGGCATCCCCTGGGGACAATCATGTTTTTGAGAAGAATAACACTACAATACAATGTAATTATGCAGTTGACTCAATATTCAAAGAGCATGCAAGGATTTTAATTACGTCACGTTTATGTTCTTAAGTATCCCACATGGAAGAAGCGGGTTTGAGAAATGAAGAGAAGAACGTGCAGATTGAAATAGGTCATCCCACATGGATTACATTGAAGGTTATGATGAGAACAGGTCAGTTTAGATTTGATTTTCTCACCTGGAAGCGCAGGGCTACTTGTGCTGAAGGGGAGCAGGAGTTGATGCTTTTGACCCTCTCATGCCCAGCCTGCATTCTCTTCAAATGTCCCTCATTACATATGCAGGGCAATTTAGAAATATGCATCATCTCAAGACAATGCATATTATTTCTGAATATCCCTGCATGCATAATGATGGCAATTTCGAAGACAATGGCCCTGACTAAATTTTCCTGTCATTAGTGGTTTAAATGTGCCTCGGAGAACAAAAGAATCAAAGGCAACCATGGTATAACATAACATATACCACATATTCATGGATAAATAGAATTAGTGTATGCATGTACAGCCGGTAAACTTAAATTGGGAACAACTTTAGAATACCTGGCCAATAAAACTTGGGAGTCATAGCTACTGGCTACATACATACAATTGTATACTGTGTAGAGATGGCTACATGACTACATGACTACTACGTGGCTGAATACTTGGCTAAATAGCTACATGGCGGAATAATTATAGAATACCCCGCAACTTAGATCATTAATAATTCATTTTCTAAAATTTTCATAGAAACCTTCTAAAACCTAACCCTGAAATATTGAATAAATTCTGATTTTAAAATACCTGTCAGTTTCCAACCACGAATGCTGTGATGACTGATGTAGCCTTCGGAACTTGTTGATGCACCGCGTTCTTTACGAATTCCCTAAGATCAGGACAAAATAACTCTGAATACAGTAAACACCCGCATAAAAGAACAAGTGATTTTGGGGTTCAGGCTGATGCGTTTCTTATATATCGGGTGCTTAGTGAGAAATCAGGCTGAAGATGTTCTTAAGAGGTTCTTAAAAAAATGTTTCTGGAAATGAGGTACAGTGATCAAGATTACTGAGAGGTTTAATTAATATGCAATCACTGTTTTATTAAATGAAACCATAAAACTAGCCTGTACTCTATAATATTAACTACTGTAACTGTATTAATTAACAAATACTGTGTGTTTGTAATGGTCCAGCACACATACTTAGATCAGCCCCACTGTTTTCTAATTTTTGATACCCTATTTTTTTTACATAAGAACATGTTTCATTTGTCAGGCTGAATTGGTTCTTATATAGATGGTGCTTTATTGACCACATTTCAGCTTGAAGGTTCTTAATCTACTTGTTCTTTTATGCGGGTGTTTACTGTATCGAAAGGCATGGAAATGAGTCTTTGATCCAACTCCATCCATATACTCCCATGTTGTCTTCCAAGCCTTTGAAGTTTAGAGGATAACATTTTTAAAGGTGCTGCACAGATAATAAAGACTCACATGGCAGAGAACCTTGCTGTAAAACTGCCGGATCAGTCTTGAATAATAATCTAAACCGTTACAATATTACCTTCAGCTAGTGTCTTTGTGTCCGCGCTTGTGTACCTAGCTAGACCATTTTGTAATTTGGCCATACTCACACTTGGATTGAGCAAGGAACACATACCCTCTACCTGGCATGCTTGTGTTTTACAAGCCAAGTAGCCATCTCTACACCACACAATGGCAGGTATGTATGTACATGTAGCCAGTATCTTCAACTCCCAAGTTGTAGTGGCCGGGTATTCTAAAATTGTACCCAAGATCTGTATTTGCATGGTTGAAACTACTAACTCATCCTAAACAGCTGTCAGCTGCTCTGTCAGACACCTTAACTTTTTCCATGGCCTTTCATACAATTATAAATTTATACTCAAAAATATTTAGTCCTGTAAATAAGCTTAATTATGAGTATATAAAGCTTACAAATACATGTACGTGTTACAAAGATAGAGTAATTCAGCCAAATAATGAATATAAAGCATTAATAATAAACCCCTTCGATTTGCAGGTGTTTAGTGTACAATAATTTTACTTAATTAAGCCTAATAATCCATGCAATTATTGCACCATGGCGGGTCGAATGTTATTTTAAACCAGAGTTAATCAGGTTCTCAAGTCAAGAGGGAATTAAGTCGAATGACTATGCACGTCGACATCAGCTTTAATACGTAACTTATGTTTTACTATACGAATACATGTAAAAATGCATACCAGCGTCTCTACTATCTGGGAAAGAGAAGATCTTGATGCACAATTCCCGCGGGACAATTATATGTAGCTGCATGACTCTTTAACGGCCAGTCGAGCTCCCTCTATTACTCGACGAACGGAACGCATCCGATATTGTGCCAGCTGCTTCTTCCGATGGTATATCCTGTTTCGCAGCCTTTCGAGGACTTGGTTGACTCAAATCAGTCTTTGGCCAAGCTTCGAATTACGGCTTCGAATACCTTTTCGAGGCATTTATAGTCTTTTACTTTTAGTGAGCACCAACGCGGCGCAATTTCACACTGCATGACCACAGTTATTTCGCAACCGCTTATGAATAACCGATCACGTGGTGGTGAGGCAAGACATACGATGTGTCCTGTATCACCATAAATACCATGGTAGAGATACAGAAGTTTGACAGCTATTATACCTCACAGCGCTTGGTAATTCCTTACACACTCGTACACACTCGCCTGTGGTGCGAGGATGCCTGTTTAGTTTTAGAGGCTGGACTTGAACCAAATTTTGACATCCCCCGTTGCATCCGGTTGAAATTTTCTTACAAAGATCGCTAATCCGTCTGTAGTTTGTAGTTCTAAGAACTGATATGCTCTCAATTCGAAGATCTGCGGTATTCCTGTTTAAAAATTAATGGCAAGGAGCTCTTTAGTATAGCTAATTTTCCTGAGGAGTTCGCCAAAGTCCAATTATCTGATCTTGAAAATGGCGGGCTTTCTGATCGACGAGTGTTCACTTAGCATTGTCTCTACGTTTGGTGTTGTTGCCGCCATATTGCTACAGAAATTGAACTGAAACCCAAGATAATACAGCTGGTTGGTAGATCACATCAATGCACTAAAACTTGGCTGGCGATCGACTCGAAACACCAACTGCATCGGCAACGTCAACAACCGTCCCTGAGGTACGTCATTTAGTAATCTATAGTCAATATAGATCAACAAGAATAGGAAAACAGAGAGCTCAGAGTTCAGCTCTCAAAGCTGCCATGCACCAAGTATCATGCCTTCGAGATGAAATTGAGTTCACAAGCGATCTCGTGAGGACAGCGATGATAAGGGGTAAGCGAATACTTCTATCTTTTTATTGAGATGAATTAAATTGGTTCTCAGAGGGGGGGAGACAGTGGGATTTGAATTCAGATTTATTTTTATCATCCCGATCCCAGGATTTTTTTCATGCCGACCAAAGATATTTTTAAAACACCATTTGGACTTTAAAGAAATATACTCAACCTGTGGAATCCTCCCTTACTCCTGCCTAACCCCATTCTTGCCTATCAGTCCCTGGGGTTAGGGCTCCGAAAGCAATGTCAGTCTTCTCCAGTGTTCTTTCTAGTTTGCTCCACTGAACTACAACCCTTGCCATTTAAGTCGGACCGCTTCAGCAATTTCCGGCTATTTTTAACACAACCCCCCTCCCCCATTTCAATGTTGGTTTTCGAGCAGACTGAAATGTTGCCTTTCTATCCCAACATTGTGAAGGGGGAGGGGGGACAAGCGAAGTCATAAAAAATGCCCGCGATGTGTCAGAGGAGTTCTTTCAGTGTTCTGAATAGCCTTATTTTGTCGGGCGGTCCGTACTTAAATGGCGAAGGTTGTCTGAGGCGAGATTTTAGGTAGCTCACATGGTATAATTGTTAATAACGTCCAGGGAATTTAACGAAAACAGCTCAAAACGAGAGGGGGCAGTAAGCACTTGGTGGGAATACGGATGCGTTTGTTAATGCAAATTTTATGAAAAAGCCCGATACCCCGGGTAAAATAATTTCCGAGGGCGTATCCAAATATTTTACTTAATTGTTTTCGCACAATTAGGTTCAGTGATCACACTCAATGCTCAAAGAAGTGGATAAAGGGGATTCGTTTATGCTGTAGATGTATCCGTTTCTACTGTTTTCAGTATTAATTCCGGTGCAGCATTTGCGTTTCATCAAATGTTCAAATTGTTTCATCAGTCTAGAAGCACAAAGCCCTTCAATCTATATATAGCTACTCAGTATAGAAACAGAATTCCACCGGATTCCGCCTCGCAGTGCTGATCTCAATCCGATAGAGAATTGTTTCAACATAATTAAGTCATCTTTAGAGAAAGACGCTATCAAACAGAAAATTACGCGCGAGTCGTTCGAGCAATTCAAAGCTCGTGTATCCCGGCATCTGAATAATATCCCACTACAGTTCGTTGACAACGCTGTTGAAAGCATGCCAAAAAGATTGCAGACTGTTGTAGAACAGAAGGGACATAGGACCAGATACTAGAGATGGAAAAGGACAACAACGGTTGCATATCCTGAGAACTGTCACTGCCGATTTATTCGTGGTAACTGTAACCGTTACGTTACCCACTGAGCGTAGTGTAAAACTGTTCTCGGACTCGGCCTTACAAATTTATTCATAACCCACTCCTGTCTAATATATAACAAATAACACAGTTTATAAAATGTTAATCCGTTCCAGAACTATTGCTATGGCTTGTTGGCCTTTTTCCCCGTTCGGCCCTGCATTTCAGTCGTGTCACGGCAGCAGTCACACAACAGCATAAGCTGTTGTTTTCCATCGGCATTTCTCCTCTCCATTTCTCCATGCAAAGTCACTTATTTAGACGTATTTCCATGCACTTATACCGTTAAAACGTTTTCATAACATATATACTGTTTAAGTTGTGTAATATAAAGCGTTCTAGAAGTACATAGGATGCGCCGAAATGCTGATTTGGACATTTCTCCGTTGTAACGGTTAATAAATTCAAATTTTAGATGGAGTTTTATTTACAATGAGGGGAGAAATGAGCAAACTCTATGTTGAAAGCCTGTATCACACAAAGTACTCAGTTCATCGTGTTCAGCGTCCAAAACTCATACTATAGAGCAAGTTTTCTTGGCTGAGGCTTGCAATTACAGGCAGAAATCATCGTTTTGTGTTGGAGAAATGAACGGAGAATTGTAGAGATGATCACTTCCGGCTACTGTCACGCGCGCTAAAAGTACAGTGAGTCCGTTACAACTGTTGCTTTTGCATTTTATTATTTGTTTTCGACTACGATAGATATCTTTTTACATACAACCACCTTGAATTCGTCTTTAACATCAGAGCCATGTGATAGTGGTAGCGATTCGTTTCCAGATTTGGCACTTCAAGCTCTGCGTGAACCTCTAAAGACCTCTAAAGAAACCAGCCATTGAATAACCTTGTTGTTATTTTGCTCCCATCCTTCGATAACGGCTTGGGAAAAGCTTTCTCTGTTGGAAAATTTCTCAGTGTCGGCCCTACTATAGGTCACTAGATATATTGTTCGCTAAATTCGGCCCTCGAGCTTCCGCCATTATTAACACAGCTGATATGAGTCGTGATTGAAAGTTCGTTAGCCGTTTCAATTTTTGTCCCATGCGCGGCTTCATTAAATCAATATTCACAAGTGATTATGACTTTGAAATTGTAAATGTGTATCGGTATTAATACATTTAGTAAAAATGTATTTAATTTTAAACTTCTATTTTTTAAAGCTGTAATTCTATATTTTTTCATATGCACACCACCCCTCCCCCCTACTTTTATGACGTCACATAGGGATGACGTCACTGTTTGTATGATCATATTAAGAATTTCATTTGGTGTCCATCTCGAAACAAACGCGGCTCAAAAAAGCTGGCACAATCTACTGAAGCTAATTAAATGCCCTGGACGTGGGTGCCGTCCGCTCTGACAACCCTTGCCATTTAAGTCGGACCGCTTCAGCAATTTCCGGCTATTTTTAACACAACCCCCCTCCTCCATTTCAATGTTGGTTTTCGAGCAGACTGAAGTGTTGCCTTTCTATCCCAACATTGTGAAGGGGGAGGGGGGACAAGCGAAGTCATAAAAAATGCCCGCGATGTGTCAGAGGAGTTCTTTCAGTGTTCTGAATAGCCTTATTTTGTCGGGCGGTCCGTACTTAAATGGCGAAGGTTGTCTGAGGCGAGATTTTAGGTAGCTCACATGGTATAATTGTTAATAACGTCCAGGGAATTTAACGAAAACAGCTCAAAACGAGAGGGGGCAGTAAGCACTTGGTGGGAATACGGATGCGTTTGTTAATGCAAATTTTATGAAAAAGCCCGATACCCCGGGTAAAATAATTTCCGAGGGCGTATCCAAATATTTTACTTAATTGTTTTCGCACAATTAGGTTCAGTGATCACACTCAATGCTCAAAGAAGTGGATAAAGGGGATTCGTTTATGCTGTAGATGTATCCGTTTCTACTGTTTTCAGTATTAATTCCGGTGCAGCATTTGCGTTTCATCAAATGTTCAAATTGTTTCATCAGTCTAGAAGCACAAAGCCCTTCAATCTATATATAGCTACTCAGTATAGAAACAGAATTCCACCGGATTCCGCCTCGCAGTGCTGATCTCAATCCGATAGAGAATTGTTTCAACATAATTAAGTCATCTTTAGAGAAAGACGCTATCAAACAGAAAATTACGCGCGAGTCGTTCGAGCAATTCAAAGCTCGTGTATCCCGGCATCTGAATAATATCCCACTACAGTTCGTTGACAACGCTGTTGAAAGCATGCCAAAAAGATTGCAGACTGTTGTAGAACAGAAGGGACATAGGACCAGATACTAGAGATGGAAAAGGACAACAACGGTTGCATATCCTGAGAACTGTCACTGCCGATTTATTCGTGGTAACTGTAACCGTTACGTTACCCACTGAGCGTAGTGTAAAACTGTTCTCGGACTCGGCCTTACAAATTTATTCATAACCCACTCCTGTCTAATATATAACAAATAACACAGTTTATAAAATGTTAATCCGTTCCAGAACTATTGCTATGGCTTGTTGGCCTTTTTCCCCGTTCGGCCCTGCATTTCAGTCGTGTCACGGCAGCAGTCACACAACAGCATAAGCTGTTGTTTTCCATCGGCATTTCTCCTCTCCATTTCTCCATGCAAAGTCACTTATTTAGACGTATTTCCATGCACTTATACCGTTAAAACGTTTTCATAACATATATACTGTTTAAGTTGTGTAATATAAAGCGTTCTAGAAGTACATAGGATGCGCCGAAATGCTGATTTGGACATTTCTCCGTTGTAACGGTTAATAAATTCAAATTTTAGATGGAGTTTTATTTACAATGAGGGGAGAAATGAGCAAACTCTATGTTGAAAGCCTGTATCACACAAAGTACTCAGTTCATCGTGTTCAGCGTCCAAAACTCATACTATAGAGCAAGTTTTCTTGGCTGAGGCTTGCAATTACAGGCAGAAATCATCGTTTTGTGTTGGAGAAATGAACGGAGAATTGTAGAGATGATCACTTCCGGCTACTGTCACGCGCGCTAAAAGTACAGTGAGTCCGTTACAACTGTTGCTTTTGCATTTTATTATTTGTTTTCGACTACGATAGATATCTTTTTACATACAACCACCTTGAATTCGTCTTTAACATCAGAGCCATGTGATAGTGGTAGCGATTCGTTTCCAGATTTGGCACTTCAAGCTCTGCGTGAACCTCTAAAGACCTCTAAAGAAACCAGCCATTGAATAACCTTGTTGTTATTTTGCTCCCATCCTTCGATAACGGCTTGGGAAAAGCTTTCTCTGTTGGAAAATTTCTCAGTGTCGGCCCTACTATAGGTCACTAGATATATTGTTCGCTGAATTCGGCCCTCGAGCTTCCGCCATTATTAACACAGCTGATATGAGTCGTGATTGAAAGTTCGTTAGCCGTTTCAATTTTTGTCCCATGCGCGGCTTCATTAAATCAATATTCACAAGTGATTATGACTTTGAAATTGTAAATGTGTATCGGTATTAATACATTTAGTAAAAATGTATTTAATTTTAAACTTCTATTTTTTAAAGCTGTAATTCTATATTTTTTCATATGCACACCACCCCTCCCCCCTACTTTTATGACGTCACATAGGGATGACGTCACTGTTTGTATGATCATATTAAGAATTTCATTTGGTGTCCATCTCGAAACAAACGCGGCTCAAAAAAGCTGGCACAATCTACTGAAGCTAATTAAATGCCCTGGACGTGGGTGCCGTCCGCTCTGACAACCCTTGCCATTTAAGTCGGACCGCTTCAGCAATTTCCGGCTATTTTTAACACAACCCCCCTCCTCCATTTCAATGTTGGTTTTCGAGCAGACTGAAGTGTTGCCTTTCTATCCCAACATTGTGAAGGGGGAGGGGGGACAAGCGAAGTCATAAAAAATGCCCGCGATGTGTCAGAGGAGTTCTTTCAGTGTTCTGAATAGCCTTATTTTGTCGGGCGGTCCGTACTTAAATGGCGAAGGTTGTCTGAGGCGAGATTTTAGGTAGCTCACATGGTATAATTGTTAATAACGTCCAGGGAATTTAACGAAAACAGCTCAAAACGAGAGGGGGCAGTAAGCACTTGGTGGGAATACGGATGCGTTTGTTAATGCAAATTTTATGAAAAAGCCCGATACCCCGGGTAAAATAATTTCCGAGGGCGTATCCAAATATTTTACTTAATTGTTTTCGCACAATTAGGTTCAGTGATCACACTCAATGCTCAAAGAAGTGGATAAAGGGGATTCGTTTATGCTGTAGATGTATCCGTTTCTACTGTTTTCAGTATTAATTCCGGTGCAGCATTTGCGTTTCATCAAATGTTCAAATTGTTTCATCAGTCTAGAAGCACAAAGCCCTTCAATCTATATATAGCTACTCAGTATAGAAACAGAATTCCACCGGATTCCGCCTCGCAGTGCTGATCTCAATCCGATAGAGAATTGTTTCAACATAATTAAGTCATCTTTAGAGAAAGACGCTATCAAACAGAAAATTACGCGCGAGTCGTTCGAGCAATTCAAAGCTCGTGTATCCCGGCATCTGAATAATATCCCACTACAGTTCGTTGACAACGCTGTTGAAAGCATGCCAAAAAGATTGCAGACTGTTGTAGAACAGAAGGGACATAGGACCAGATACTAGAGATGGAAAAGGACAACAACGGTTGCATATCCTGAGAACTGTCACTGCCGATTTATTCGTGGTAACTGTAACCGTTACGTTACCCACTGAGCGTAGTGTAAAACTGTTCTCGGACTCGGCCTTACAAATTTATTCATAACCCACTCCTGTCTAATATATAACAAATAACACAGTTTATAAAATGTTAATCCGTTCCAGAACTATTGCTATGGCTTGTTGGCCTTTTTCCCCGTTCGGCCCTGCATTTCAGTCGTGTCACGGCAGCAGTCACACAATAGCATAAGCTGCTGTTTGCCATCGGCATTTCTCCTCTCCATTTCTCCATGCAAAGTCACTTATTTAGACGTATTTCCATGCACTTATACCGTTAAAACGTTTTCATAACATATATACTGTTTAAGTTGTGTAATATAAAGCGTTCTAGAAGTACATAGGATGCGCCGAAATGCTGATTTGGACATTTCTCCGTTGTAACGGTTAATAAATTCAAATTTTAGATGGAGTTTTATTTACAATGAGGGGAGAAATGAGCAAACTCTATGTTGAAAGCCTGTATCACACAAAGTACTCAGTTCATCGTGTTCAGCGTCCAAAACTCATACTATAGAGCAAGTTTTCTTGGCTGAGGCTTGCAATTACAGGCAGAAATCATCGTTTTGTGTTGGAGAAATGAACGGAGAATTGTAGAGATGATCACTTCCGGCTACTGTCACGCGCGCTAAAAGTACAGTGAGTCCGTTACAACTGTTGCTTTTGCATTTTATTATTTGTTTTCGACTACGATAGATATCTTTTTACATACAACCACCTTGAATTCGTCTTTAACATCAGAGCCATGTGATAGTGGTAGCGATTCGTTTCCAGATTTGGCACTTCAAGCTCTGCGTGAACCTCTAAAGACCTCTAAAGAAACCAGCCATTGAATAACCTTGTTGTTATTTTGCTCCCATCCTTCGATAACGGCTTGGGAAAAGCTTTCTCTGTTGGAAAATTTCTCAGTGTCGGCCCTACTATAGGTCACTAGATATATTGTTCGCTGAATTCGGCCCTCGAGCTTCCGCCATTATTAACACAGCTGATATGAGTCGTGATTGAAAGTTCGTTAGCCGTTTCAATTTTTGTCCCATGCGCGGCTTCATTAAATCAATATTCACAAGTGATTATGACTTTGAAATTGTAAATGTGTATCGGTATTAATACATTTAGTAAAAATGTATTTAATTTTAAACTTCTATTTTTTAAAGCTGTAATTCTATATTTTTTCATATGCACACCACCCCTCCCCCCTACTTTTATGACGTCACATAGGGATGACGTCACTGTTTGTATGATCATATTAAGAATTTCATTTGGTGTCCATCTCGAAACAAACGCGGCTCAAAAAAGCTGGCACAATCTACTGAAGCTAATTAAATGCCCTGGACGTGGGTGCCGTCCGCTCTGACAACCCTTGCCATTTAAGTCGGACCGCTTCAGCAATTTCCGGCTATTTTTAACACAACCCCCCTCCTCCATTTCAATGTTGGTTTTCGAGCAGACTGAAGTGTTGCCTTTCTATCCCAACATTGTGAAGGGGGAGGGGGGACAAGCGAAGTCATAAAAAATGCCCGCGATGTGTCAGAGGAGTTCTTTCAGTGTTCTGAATAGCCTTATTTTGTCGGGCGGTCCGTACTTAAATGGCGAAGGTTGTCTGAGGCGAGATTTTAGGTAGCTCACATGGTATAATTGTTAATAACGTCCAGGGAATTTAACGAAAACAGCTCAAAACGAGAGGGGGCAGTAAGCACTTGGTGGGAATACGGATGCGTTTGTTAATGCAAATTTTATGAAAAAGCCCGATACCCCGGGTAAAATAATTTCCGAGGGCGTATCCAAATATTTTACTTAATTGTTTTCGCACAATTAGGTTCAGTGATCACACTCAATGCTCAAAGAAGTGGATAAAGGGGATTCGTTTATGCTGTAGATGTATCCGTTTCTACTGTTTTCAGTATTAATTCCGGTGCAGCATTTGCGTTTCATCAAATGTTCAAATTGTTTCATCAGTCTAGAAGCACAAAGCCCTTCAATCTATATATAGCTACTCAGTATAGAAACAGAATTCCACCGGATTCCGCCTCGCAGTGCTGATCTCAATCCGATAGAGAATTGTTTCAACATAATTAAGTCATCTTTAGAGAAAGACGCTATCAAACAGAAAATTACGCGCGAGTCGTTCGAGCAATTCAAAGCTCGTGTATCCCGGCATCTGAATAATATCCCACTACAGTTCGTTGACAACGCTGTTGAAAGCATGCCAAAAAGATTGCAGACTGTTGTAGAACAGAAGGGACATAGGACCAGATACTAGAGATGGAAAAGGACAACAACGGTTGCATATCCTGAGAACTGTCACTGCCGATTTATTCGTGGTAACTGTAACCGTTACGTTACCCACTGAGCGTAGTGTAAAACTGTTCTCGGACTCGGCCTTACAAATTTATTCATAACCCACTCCTGTCTAATATATAACAAATAACACAGTTTATAAAATGTTAATCCGTTCCAGAACTATTGCTATGGCTTGTTGGCCTTTTTCCCCGTTCGGCCCTGCATTTCAGTCGTGTCACGGCAGCAGTCACACAACAGCATAAGCTGTTGTTTTCCATCGGCATTTCTCCTCTCCATTTCTCCATGCAAAGTCACTTATTTAGACGTATTTCCATGCACTTATACCGTTAAAACGTTTTCATAACATATATACTGTTTAAGTTGTGTAATATAAAGCGTTCTAGAAGTACATAGGATGCGCCGAAATGCTGATTTGGACATTTCTCCGTTGTAACGGTTAATAAATTCAAATTTTAGATGGAGTTTTATTTACAATGAGGGGAGAAATGAGCAAACTCTATGTTGAAAGCCTGTATCACACAAAGTACTCAGTTCATAATAATAATAAATCTTTATTTAAACACGGTAATATACATCAGCGTAGCTGCTTTTCAGATAGCCGTGAGGAATGCACTAAAATAAATATCTAGTAACTAATATCACTAATTATATAGGTATTATATAGGTGTAGTAAAAACAAGACTAAAATACTCTAGGATAATTGTTTTACAATAAGTACTAATGCTATATATAATCAAATTTCCTTAAATATAATAATAAAATTGAAGGATAAAAATTAATTTTTACTAATAGATGCTTTAAAAGCGTCTAAAGATACAGAGTCTTTAAGGGCCTTAGGTAATTGATTCCACAATAGGGCACCACTGTAACTGAAACTCTTTTTTAGGTATTCACGAGTAGGGCGTGGTATAGAATAATTATTCTGACTAACACTTCTTAAAACGTAGTGTGTGGACATTGATCTACTTGTAAATAACTCTGATAAATAGTCAGGACATAAACCGTGATGGATTTTATACATCATAATTGCCATATGTTTATTTCTTCTAGTTTGTAGATCATCCCATCCAAGTTGTTGAAGAAGAATACGGGACCGTATGTCATAAGAAGATTTTGTTACTACCCTCGCAGCTCTATTTTGTAGTTTCTGTAGTTTATTTGCTAAAGTCAATCCAATATTATCCCACACAGAGCTGCAGTAGTCAAAGTGACATTGGACGAGAGATTTGTAAATAACATTTAACGTTTCGACATTGACATATGGCCTCATTCTCTTTATCATACCTATGCCTGATGACACTTTTTTACAGATTTTATCAACATGATTACACCAAGAAAGTTTATCATCAATTTCCATACCTAAGTATTTTGTGTTCGAGACATTATTAAGTTGTGTGCCTCCAATTGTAATGACTGGTATAGAGTTCAGGGCTCTTTGTTTTTGAGCATTGGCAATAATCATAAACTCGCTTTTCACAGTATTAAGATTTAATTTATTAGCCGTGAACCAGTCGTTGATTTTGCTTAGGTCATAATTAATTTTTGATTCAACTTCAAGTATGTCTTTTCCAGATACACATATACTGGTATCATCGGCATACATTTTACAATTTGAATAATGTATTGATTGGTGTAAATCATTTATATATATTAAAAATAATAATGGCCCAATAATTGAACCTTGTGGTACGCCGCTGGTTAAAACCCCTTCGTCCGAGAACGAGTCGCCTACAATGCAGACTTGGCGTCTGTCTTGCAGATAGGATCCGAACCAATTGATTGCAAGTTGATTAAAACCATAAATTTGAAGCTTTTTTAAAAGAATATCGTGATTAACAGTATCAAAGGCTTTTTTTATATCAAGAAAAACAGCGCAGTTCAAGAGGCCACTATCCATATTGACGAACCAATTATTAGTTGCATCAAGTAAGGCTGTGACAGTTGAGTGTAATGAGCGAAACCCAGATTGATATTTAGATAGTAAATTATTGGAAGTTAGGTAGCTATAGACTTGATCGTAGACGATCCTTTCAAATACTTTAGACACTACTGATAATACGGAAATAGGTCTATAGTTATTACTGTCACTTTTACTACCCGATTTAAATAAAGGTGTTACACGGGCCTTTTTCCAATCTATCGGAAAAATACTCGTTTCTAAAGATAAATTATACAAATAGGTTAGAGATGGTGATAGAACAGGGGCTGCCATTTTTAGGATTTTTGGAGGAATTCTATCTAAGCCAGGTGATTTGGAACCACTAAGGTTTTTAATAAGCTTAGTAACTTTGTTAACAGGAACAAGGTTAAACTCAAACACACTTGTTACTGGTGGTATAAATTCCTCAAAAGTAACATTAGTTGTATTGACTTTGTCGGCTGATAATTTTGCGCTTATTTCAATGAAGTGCCTGTTCAAACTATTTGCTATATTTTGGGGTTTTGTGTATGTTATTCCGTCGACTTTTAACTCGTTTATCACAGTCTGAGCCTTTTTCCTGGAGCTCAGGTCGTTCAACGTCTTCCACATAGCTTTCGGATTATTTGAGTTTATGTCAATTTGAGCACGATAATATTCAGACTTTATTCTCTTGATACTTAGATGAACTTCATTTCGTGCAGTTCTGTATCTGGACCAGTCAGATGGATCACCAGATTTATTAGCTCTTTTCTTCAAATAATCTCGTTGTAGCATGTTTTCTTTTATGTCTCTAGTCATCCAAGGGGCGGGCCGACTCCTTATTTTCTTTTTGCGCAACGGCGCATGTTTATTTAGTACTCCTAAAAAAATCGATTTCCATTCGTGCCAAAAGGTATTCGGATCAGCAATAGAGGTCAATCTTTCCCATGGCTGGTCAGCGAGATCCCGAATAAAAAGGTCTTTGTTCATGTGTTTGTACTGGCGCGATTCGATTATCTTAGGAGGGCCTCGAGGGACGCCAATTTTGCGAACTGCGTAAATCATATTATGATCGCTCAAGCAAACATCTAAAACTCCTGAATACGATATTTTCTGCACCTCATTTGTGATGTGATGATCAATAAGCGTCTTCGAGGTGTTTGTAATTCTAGTGGGACAAAGGATCGTTTGTTTCAACTGAAATAATTGTAGGAGATCTTTGAGCTGCTTAGTGTGGTTATCCGGTTCAATATCTAATAGATCGCAATTAGTATCCCCAAAAATATGAAATTCTTTGTCCTCATTGTCGAGCTTTCTCAATGCCAGTTTAAACAAATCCATTATGTTAATCAGAGAACTTGGAGGTCTGTACCAAGTTGAAATTATAAAAGGTTTGCTTTTGGGCTTGAGAATTTCAACCGAGATAGCTTCTAGAGAATCTTCAAATATATCATTACGAACTAAATAATTAATGGTATTTCGTAAGTATAATGCGGTACCACCGCCACATCTAGATCTATCGCGACGGATAATATTATAGCCTACTATGTTGACTTCAGAGTCAGTGATAGCTTCAGAAAGGCGCGTTTCGTTTACAGCAAGCAAATCCAAGTTCTGGCATGAAAGAAGAATTTTTAATTCATCAAGATGCTTGGGAATGCTTGCTATATTAATGAAGGCCATCTTAAAGCCTCTAGTTTTGCTGAACGATTCAAATGTATTAGGCTTAATAGGCTCACCTTGTATTAAATGAATATTAGTGTGTGTTGCACTATTTAGTTTGGGTGGGATGATTGGTGGACTGCAGCTAGTATCAGTATTGTTACAGTGGTGCCGCTGGTTGTTAGTTTGGGTTAATTGTCCTATTTCTTGTGATTCGACCGATGCTTCTTCCTGGTGATTTATGCGAGCCGCATAGATGAGGTTACTTGGGCTACGTGATCCAAGTACGCTCTCCAATTTCTTGGATCGTGGTTTTTGTAGGACCCTTGAAAATGCGTCTTCTGGCCCTCATTACCGCAAATAGACCTCAGGTACCCGCAAAAGTTGCTGCCCAACTTCCTGTCGCCATTTGGATTTAGGTGAAGATTCGAACCATTGAGGTGCTGAGCTCCGATGTTGTTGTTATCGATAAAGCCAATGCCTCTCTTCTTACAGATTGCCCTAATCGAACTATTGAGCTCATCTCCCTTCCACGTTCATCGTGTTCAGCGTCCAAAACTCATACTATAGAGCAAGTTTTCTTGGCTGAGGCTTGCAATTACAGGCAGAAATCATCGTTTTGTGTTGGAGAAATGAACGGAGAATTGTAGAGATGATCACTTCCGGCTACTGTCACGCGCGCTAAAAGTACAGTGAGTCCGTTACAACTGTTGCTTTTGCATTTTATTATTTGTTTTCGACTACGATAGATATCTTTTTACATACAACCACCTTGAATTCGTCTTTAACATCAGAGCCATGTGATAGTGGTAGCGATTCGTTTCCAGATTTGGCACTTCAAGCTCTGCGTGAACCTCTAAAGACCTCTAAAGAAACCAGCCATTGAATAACCTTGTTGTTATTTTGCTCCCATCCTTCGATAACGGCTTGGGAAAAGCTTTCTCTGTTGGAAAATTTCTCAGTGTCGGCCCTACTATAGGTCACTAGATATATTGTTCGCTAAATTCGGCCCTCGAGCTTCCGCCATTATTAACACAGCTGATATGAGTCGTGATTGAAAGTTCGTTAGCCGTTTCAATTTTTGTCCCATGCGCGGCTTCATTAAATCAATATTCACAAGTGATTATGACTTTGAAATTGTAAATGTGTATCGGTATTAATACATTTAGTAAAAATGTATTTAATTTTAAACTTCTATTTTTTAAAGCTGTAATTCTATATTTTTTCATATGCACACCACCCCTCCCCCCTACTTTTATGACGTCACATAGGGATGACGTCACTGTTTGTATGATCATATTAAGAATTTCATTTGGTGTCCATCTCGAAACAAACGCGGCTCAAAAAAGCTGGCACAATCTACTGAAGCTAATTAAATGCCCTGGACGTGGGTGCCGTCCGCTCTGACAACCCTTGCCATTTAAGTCGGACCGCTTCAGCAATTTCCGGCTATTTTTAACACAACCCCCCTCCTCCATTTCAATGTTGGTTTTCGAGCAGACTGAAGTGTTGCCTTTCTATCCCAACATTGTGAAGGGGGAGGGGGGACAAGCGAAGTCATAAAAAATGCCCGCGATGTGTCAGAGGAGTTCTTTCAGTGTTCTGAATAGCCTTATTTTGTCGGGCGGTCCGTACTTAAATGGCGAAGGTTGTCTGAGGCGAGATTTTAGGTAGCTCACATGGTATAATTGTTAATAACGTCCAGGGAATTTAACGAAAACAGCTCAAAACGAGAGGGGGCAGTAAGCACTTGGTGGGAATACGGATGCGTTTGTTAATGCAAATTTTATGAAAAAGCCCGATACCCCGGGTAAAATAATTTCCGAGGGCGTATCCAAATATTTTACTTAATTGTTTTCGCACAATTAGGTTCAGTGATCACACTCAATGCTCAAAGAAGTGGATAAAGGGGATTCGTTTATGCTGTAGATGTATCCGTTTCTACTGTTTTCAGTATTAATTCCGGTGCAGCATTTGCGTTTCATCAAATGTTCAAATTGTTTCATCAGTCTAGAAGCACAAAGCCCTTCAATCTATATATAGCTACTCAGTATAGAAACAGAATTCCACCGGATTCCGCCTCGCAGTGCTGATCTCAATCCGATAGAGAATTGTTTCAACATAATTAAGTCATCTTTAGAGAAAGACGCTATCAAACAGAAAATTACGCGCGAGTCGTTCGAGCAATTCAAAGCTCGTGTATCCCGGCATCTGAATAATATCCCACTACAGTTCGTTGACAACGCTGTTGAAAGCATGCCAAAAAGATTGCAGACTGTTGTAGAACAGAAGGGACATAGGACCAGATACTAGAGATGGAAAAGGACAACAACGGTTGCATATCCTGAGAACTGTCACTGCCGATTTATTCGTGGTAACTGTAACCGTTACGTTACCCACTGAGCGTAGTGTAAAACTGTTCTCGGACTCGGCCTTACAAATTTATTCATAACCCACTCCTGTCTAATATATAACAAATAACACAGTTTATAAAATGTTAATCCGTTCCAGAACTATTGCTATGGCTTGTTGGCCTTTTTCCCCGTTCGGCCCTGCATTTCAGTCGTGTCACGGCAGCAGTCACACAACAGCATAAGCTGTTGTTTTCCATCGGCATTTCTCCTCTCCATTTCTCCATGCAAAGTCACTTATTTAGACGTATTTCCATGCACTTATACCGTTAAAACGTTTTCATAACATATATACTGTTTAAGTTGTGTAATATAAAGCGTTCTAGAAGTACATAGGATGCGCCGAAATGCTGATTTGGACATTTCTCCGTTGTAACGGTTAATAAATTCAAATTTTAGATGGAGTTTTATTTACAATGAGGGGAGAAATGAGCAAACTCTATGTTGAAAGCCTGTATCACACAAAGTACTCAGTTCATCGTGTTCAGCGTCCAAAACTCATACTATAGAACAAGTTTTCTTGGCTGAGGCTTGCAATTACAGGCAGAAATCATCGTTTTGTGTTGGAGAAATGAACGGAGAATTGTAGAGATGATCACTTCCGGCTACTGTCACGCGCGCTAAAAGTACAGTGAGTCCGTTACAACTGTTGCTTTTGCATTTTATTATTTGTTTTCGACTACGATAGATATCTTTTTACATACAACCACCTTGAATTCGTCTTTAACATCAGAGCCATGTGATAGTGGTAGCGATTCGTTTCCAGATTTGGCACTTCAAGCTCTGCGTGAACCTCTAAAGACCTCTAAAGAAACCAGCCATTGAATAACCTTGTTGTTATTTTGCTCCCATCCTTCGATAACGGCTTGGGAAAAGCTTTCTCTGTTGGAAAATTTCTCAGTGTCGGCCCTACTATAGGTCACTAGATATATTGTTCGCTGAATTCGGCCCTCGAGCTTCCGCCATTATTAACACAGCTGATATGAGTCGTGATTGAAAGTTCGTTAGCCGTTTCAATTTTTGTCCCATGCGCGGCTTCATTAAATCAATATTCACAAGTAATTATGACTTTGAAATTGTAAATGTGTATCGGTATTAATACATTTAGTAAAAATGTATTTAATTTTAAACTTCTATTTTTTAAAGCTGTAATTCTATATTTTTTCATATGCACACCACCCCTCCCCCCTACTTTTATGACGTCACATAGGGATGACGTCACTGTTTGTATGATCATATTAAGAATTTCATTTGGTGTCCATCTCGAAACAAACGCGGCTCAAAAAAGCTGGCACAATCTACTGAAGCTAATTAAATGTCCTGGACGTGGGTGCCGTCCGCTCTGACAACCCTTGCCATTTAAGTCGGACCGCTTCAGCAATTTCCGGCTATTTTTAACACAACCCCCCTCCTCCATTTCAATGTTGGTTTTCGAGCAGACTGAAGTGTTGCCTTTCTATACCAACATTGTGAAGGGGGAGGGGGGACAAGCGAAGTCATAAAAAATGCCCGCGATGTGTCAGAGGAGTTCTTTCAGTGTTCTGAATAGCCTTATTTTGTCGGGCGGTCCGTACTTAAATGGCGAAGGTTGTCTGAGGCGAGATTTTAGGTAGCTCACATGGTATAATTGTTAATAACGTCCAGGGAATTTAACGAAAACAGCTCAAAACGAGAGGGGGCAGTAAGCACTTGGTGGGAATACGGATGCGTTTGTTAATGCAAATTTTATGAAAAAGCCCGATACCCCGGGTAAAATAATTTCCGAGGGCGTATCCAAATATTTTACTTAATTGTTTTCGCACAATTAGGTTCAGTGATCACACTCAATGCTCAAAGAAGTGGATAAAGGGGATTCGTTTATGCTGTAGATGTATCCGTTTCTACTGTTTTCAGTATTAATTCCGGTGCAGCATTTGCGTTTCATCAAATGTTCAAATTGTTTCATCAGTCTAGAAGCACAAAGCCCTTCAATCTATATATAGCTACTCAGTATAGAAACAGAATTCCACCGGATTCCGCCTCGCAGTGCTGATCTCAATCCGATAGAGAATTGTTTCAACATAATTAAGTCATCTTTAGAGAAAGACGCTATCAAACAGAAAATTACGCGCGAGTCGTTCGAGCAATTCAAAGCTCGTGTATCCCGGCATCTGAATAATATCCCACTACAGTTCGTTGACAACGCTGTTGAAAGCATGCCAAAAAGATTGCAGACTGTTGTAGAACAGAAGGGACATAGGACCAGATACTAGAGATGGAAAAGGACAACAACGGTTGCATATCCTGAGAACTGTCACTGCCGATTTATTCGTGGTAACTGTAACCGTTACGTTACCCACTGAGCGTAGTGTAAAACTGTTCTCGGACTCGGCCTTACAAATTTATTCATAACCCACTCCTGTCTAATATATAACAAATAACACAGTTTATAAAATGTTAATCCGTTCCAGAACTATTGCTATGGCTTGTTGGCCTTTTTCCCCGTTCGGCCCTGCATTTCAGTCGTGTCACGGCAGCAGTCACACAACAGCATAAGCTGTTGTTTTCCATCGGCATTTCTCCTCTCCATTTCTCCATGCAAAGTCACTTATTTAGACGTATTTCCATGCACTTATACCGTTAAAACGTTTTCATAACATATATACTGTTTAAGTTGTGTAATATAAAGCGTTCTAGAAGTACATAGGATGCGCCGAAATGCTGATTTGGACATTTCTCCGTTGTAACGGTTAATAAATTCAAATTTTAGATGGAGTTTTATTTACAATGAGGGGAGAAATGAGCAAACTCTATGTTGAAAGCCTGTATCACACAAAGTACTCAGTTCATCGTGTTCAGCGTCCAAAACTCATACTATAGAGCAAGTTTTCTTGGCTGAGGCTTGCAATTACAGGCAGAAATCATCGTTTTGTGTTGGAGAAATGAACGGAGAATTGTAGAGATGATCACTTCCGGCTACTGTCACGCGCGCTAAAAGTACAGTGAGTCCGTTACAACTGTTGCTTTTGCATTTTATTATTTGTTTTCGACTACGATAGATATCTTTTTACATACAACCACCTTGAATTCGTCTTTAACATCAGAGCCATGTGATAGTGGTAGCGATTCGTTTCCAGATTTGGCACTTCAAGCTCTGCGTGAACCTCTAAAGACCTCTAAAGAAACCAGCCATTGAATAACCTTGTTGTTATTTTGCTCCCATCCTTCGATAACGGCTTGGGAAAAGCTTTCTCTGTTGGAAAATTTCTCAGTGTCGGCCCTACTATAGGTCACTAGATATATTGTTCGCTGAATTCGGCCCTCGAGCTTCCGCCATTATTAACACAGCTGATATGAGTCGTGATTGAAAGTTCGTTAGCCGTTTCAATTTTTGTCCCATGCGCGGCTTCATTAAATCAATATTCACAAGTGATTATGACTTTGAAATTGTAAATGTGTATCGGTATTAATACATTTAGTAAAAATGTATTTAATTTTAAACTTCTATTTTTTAAAGCTGTAATTCTATATTTTTTCATATGCACACCACCCCTCCCCCCTACTTTTATGACGTCACATAGGGATGACGTCACTGTTTGTATGATCATATTAAGAATTTCATTTGGTGTCCATCTCGAAACAAACGCGGCTCAAAAAAGCTGGCACAATCTACTGAAGCTAATTAAATGCCCTGGACGTGGGTGCCGTCCGCTCTGACAACCCTTGCCATTTAAGTCGGACCGCTTCAGCAATTTCCGGCTATTTTTAACACAACCCCCCTCCTCCATTTCAATGTTGGTTTTCGAGCAGACTGAAGTGTTGCCTTTCTATCCCAACATTGTGAAGGGGGAGGGGGGACAAGCGAAGTCATAAAAAATGCCCGCGATGTGTCAGAGGAGTTCTTTCAGTGTTCTGAATAGCCTTATTTTGTCGGGCGGTCCGTACTTAAATGGCGAAGGTTGTCTGAGGCGAGATTTTAGGTAGCTCACATGGTATAATTGTTAATAACGTCCAGGGAATTTAACGAAAACAGCTCAAAACGAGAGGGGGCAGTAAGCACTTGGTGGGAATACGGATGCGTTTGTTAATGCAAATTTTATGAAAAAGCCCGATACCCCGGGTAAAATAATATCCGAGGGCGTATCCAAATATTTTACTTAATTGTTTTCGCACAATTAGGTTCAGTGATCACACTCAATGCTCAAAGAAGTGGATAAAGGGGATTCGTTTATGCTGTAGATGTATCCGTTTCTACTGTTTTCAGTATTAATTCCGGTGCAGCATTTGCGTTTCATCAAATGTTCAAATTGTTTCATCAGTCTAGAAGCACAAAGCCCTTCAATCTATATATAGCTACTCAGTATAGAAACAGAATTCCACCGGATTCCGCCTCGCAGTGCTGATCTCAATCCGATAGAGAATTGTTTCAACATAATTAAGTCATCTTTAGAGAAAGACGCTATCAAACAGAAAATTACGCGCGAGTCGTTCGAGCAATTCAAAGCTCGTGTATCCCGGCATCTGAATAATATCCCACTACAGTTCGTTGACAACGCTGTTGAAAGCATGCCAAAAAGATTGCAGACTGTTGTAGAACAGAAGGGACATAGGACCAGATACTAGAGATGGAAAAGGACAACAACGGTTGCATATCCTGAGAACTGTCACTGCCGATTTATTCGTGGTAACTGTAACCGTTACGTTACCCACTGAGCGTAGTGTAAAACTGTTCTCGGACTCGGCCTTACAAATTTATTCATAACCCACTCCTGTCTAATATATAACAAATAACACAGTTTATAAAATGTTAATCCGTTCCAGAACTATTGCTATGGCTTGTTGGCCTTTTTCCCCGTTCGGCCCTGCATTTCAGTCGTGTCACGGCAGCAGTCACACAACAGCATAAGCTGTTGTTTTCCATCGGCATTTCTCCTCTCCATTTCTCCATGCAAAGTCACTTATTTAGACGTATTTCCATGCACTTATACCGTTAAAACGTTTTCATAACATATATACTGTTTAAGTTGTGTCATATAAAGCGTTCTACAAGTACATAGGATGCGCCGAAATGCTGGTTTGGACATTTCTCCGTTGTAACGGTTAATAAATTCAAATTTTAGATGGAGTTTTATTTACAATGAGGGGAGAAATGAGCAAACTCTATGTTGAAAGCCTGTGTCACACAAAGTACTCAGTTCATCGTGTTCAGCGTCCAAAACTCATACTATAGAGCAAGTTTTCTTGGCTGAGGCTTGCAATTACAGGCAGAAATCATCGTTTTGTGTTGGAGAAATGAACGGAGAATTGTAGAGATGATCACTTCCGGCTACTGTCACGCGCGCTAAAAGTACAGTGAGTCCGTTACAACTGTTGCTTTTGCATTTTATTATTTGTTTTCGACTACGATAGATATCTTTTTACATACAACCACCTTGAATTCGTCTTTAACATCAGAGCCATGTGATAGTGGTAGCGATTCGTTTCCAGATTTGGCACTTCAAGCTCTGCGTGAACCTCTAAAGACCTCTAAAGAAACCAGGCATTGAATAACCTTGTTGTTATTTTGCTCCCATCCTTCGATAACGGCTTGGGAAAAGCTTTCTCTGTTGGAAAATTTCTCAGTGTCGGCCCTACTATAGGTCACTAGATATATTGTTCGCTGAATTCGGCCCTCGAGCTTCCGCCATTATTAACACAGCTGAAATGAGTCGTGATTGAAAGTTCGTTAGCCGTTTCAATTTTTGTCCCATGCGCGGCTTCATTAAATCAATATTCACAAGTGATTATGACTTTGAAATTGTAAATGTGTATCGGTATTAATACATTTAGTAAAAATGTATTTAATTGTAAACTTCTATTTTTTAAAGCTGTAATTCTATATTTTTTCATATGCACACCACCCCTCCCCCCTACTTTTATGACGTCACATAGGGATGACGTCACTGTTTGTATGATCATATTAAGAATTTCATTTGGTGTCCATTTCGAAACAAACGCGGCTCAAAAAAGCTGGCACAATCTACTGAAGCTAATTAAATGCCCTGGACGTGGGTGCCGTCCGCTCTGACAACCCTTGCCATTTAAGTCGGACCGCTTCAGCAATTTCCGGCTATTTTTAACACAACCCCCCTCCTCCATTTCAATGTTGGTTTTCGAGCAGACTGAAATGTTGCCTTTCTTTCCCAACATTGTGAAGGGGGAGGGGGGACAAGCGAAGTCATAAAAAATGCCCGCGATGTGTCAGAGGAGTTCTTTCAGTGTTCTGAATAGCCTTATTTTGTCGGGCGGTCCGTACTTAAATGGCGAAGGTTGTCTGAGGCGAGATTTTAGGTAGCTCACATGGTATAATTGTTAATAACGTCCAGGGAATTTAACGAAAACAGCTCAAAACGAGAGGGGGCAGTAAGCACTTGGTGGGAATACGGATGCGTTTGTTAATGCAAATTTTATGAAAAAGCCCGATACCCCGGGTAAAATAATATCCGAGGGCGTATCCAAATATTTTACTTAATTGTTTTCGCACAATTAGGTTCAGTGATCACACTCAATGCTCAAAGAAGTGGATAAAGGGGATTCGTTTATGCTGTAGATGTATCCGTTTCTACTGTTTTCAGTATTAATTCCGGTGCAGCATTTGCGTTTCATCAAATGTTCAAATTGTTTCATCAGTCTAGAAGCACAAAGCCCTTCAATCTATATATAGCTACTCAGTATAGAAACAGAATTCCACTGGATTCCGCCTCGCAGTGCTGATCTCAATCCGATAGAGAATTGTTTCAACATAATTAAGTCATCTTTAGAGAAAGACGCTATCAAACAGAAAATTACGCGCGAGTCGTTCGAGCAATTCAAAGCTCGTGTATCCCGGCATCTGAATAATATCCCACTACAGTTCGTTGACAACGCTGTTGAAAGCATGCCAAAAAGATTGCAGACTGTTGTAGAACAGAAGGGACATAGGACCAGATACTAGAGATGGAAAAGGACAACAACGGTTGCATATCCTGAGAACTGTCACTGCCGATTTATTCGTGGTAACTGTAACCGTTACGTTACCCACTGAGCGTAGTGTAAAACTGTTCTCGGACTCGGCCTTACAAATTTATTCATAACCCACTCCTGTCTAATATATAACAAATAACACAGTTTATAAAATGTTAATCCGTTCCAGAACTATTGCTATGGCTTGTTGGCCTTTTTCCCCGTTCGGCCCTGCATTTCAGTCGTGTCACGGCAGCAGTCACACAACAGCATAAGCTGTTGTTTTCCATCGGCATTTCTCCTCTCCATTTCTCCATGCAAAGACACTTATTTAGACGTATTTCCATGCACTTATACCGTTAAAACGTTTTCATAACATATATACTGTTTAAGTTGTGTCATATAAAGCGTTCTACAAGTACATAGGATGCGCCGAAATGCTGGTTTGGACATTTCTCCGTTGTAACGGTTAATAAATTCAAATTTTAGATGGAGTTTTATTTACAATGAGGGGAGAAATGAGCAAACTCTATGTTGAAAGCCTGTATCACACAAAGTACTCAGTTCATCGTGTTCAGCGTCCAAAACTCATACTATAGAGCAAGTTTTCTTGGCTGAGGCTTGCAATTACAGGCAGAAATCATCGTTTTGTGTTGGAGAAATGAACGGAGAATTGTAGAGATGATCACTTCCGGCTACTGTCACGCGCGCTAAAAGTACAGTGAGTCCGTTACAACTGTTGCTTTTGCATTTTATTATTTGTTTTCGACTACGATAGATATCTTTTTACATACAACCACCTTGAATTCGTCTTTAACATCAGAGCCATGTGATAGTGGTAGCGATTCGTTTCCAGATTTGGCACTTCAAGCTCTGCGTGAACCTCTAAAGACCTCTAAAGAAACCAGCCATTGAATAACCTTGTTGTTATTTTGCTCCCATCCTTCGATAACGGCTTGGGAAAAGCTTTCTCTGTTGGAAAATTTCTCAGTGTCGGCCCTACTATAGGTCACTAGATATATTGTTCGCTGAATTCGGCCCTCGAGCTTCCGCCATTATTAACACAGCTGAAATGAGTCGTGATTGAAAGTTCGTTAGCCGTTTCAATTTTTGTCCCATGCGCGGCTTCATTAAATCAATATTCACAAGTGATTATGACTTTGAAATTGTAAATGTGTATCGGTATTAATACATTTAGTAAAAATGTATTTAATTTTAAACTTCTATTTTTTAAAGCTGTAATTCTATATTTTTTCATATGCACACCACCCCTCCCCCCTACTTTTATGACGTCACATAGGGATGACGTCACATAGGGATGACGTCACTGTTTGTATGATCATATTAAGAATTTCATTTGGTGTCCATTTCGAAACAAACGCGGCTCAAAAAAGCTGGCACAATCTACTGAAGCTAATTAAATGCCCTGGACGTGGGTGCCGTCCGCTCTGACAACCCTTGCCATTTAAGTCGGACCGCTTCAGCAATTTCCGGCTATTTTTAACACAACCCCCCTCCTCCATTTCAATGTTGGTTTTCGAGCAGACTGAAATGTTGCCTTTCTATCCCAACATTGTGAAGGGGGAGGGGGGACAAGCGAAGTCATAAAAAATGCCCGCGATGTGTCAGAGGAGTTCTTTCAGTGTTCTGAATAGCCTTATTTTGTCGGGCGGTCCGTACTTAAATGGCGAAGGTTGTCTGAGGCGAGATTTTAGGTAGCTCACATGGTATAATTGTTAATAACGTCCAGGGAATTTAACGAAAACAGCTCAAAACGAGAGGGGGCAGTAAGCACTTGGTGGGAATACGGATGCGTTTGTTAATGCAAATTTTATGAAAAAGCCCGATACCCCGGGTAAAATAATATCCGAGGGCGTATCCAAATATTTTACTTAATTGTTTTCGCACAATTAGGTTCAGTGATCACACTCAATGCTCAAAGAAGTGGATAAAGGGGATTCGTTTATGCTGTAGATGTATCCGTTTCTACTGTTTTCAGTATTAATTCCGGTGCAGCATTTGCGTTTCATCAAATGTTCAAATTGTTTCATCAGTCTAGAAGCACAAAGCCCTTCAATCTATATATAGCTACTCAGTATAGAAACAGAATTCCACCGGATTCCGCCTCGCAGTGCTGATCTCAATCCGATAGAGAATTGTTTCAACATAATTAAGTCATCTTTAGAGAAAGACGCTATCAAACAGAAAATTACGCGCGAGTCGTTCGAGCAATTCAAAGCTCGTGTATCCCGGCATCTGAATAATATCCCACTACAGTTCGTTGACAACGCTGTTGAAAGCATGCCAAAAAGATTGCAGACTGTTGTAGAACAGAAGGGACATAGGACCAGATACTAGAGATGGAAAAGGACAACAACGGTTGCATATCCTGAGAACTGTCACTGCCGATTTATTCGTGGTAACTGTAACCGTTACGTTACCCACTGAGCGTAGTGTAAAACTGTTCTCGGACTCGGCCTTACAAATTTATTCATAACCCACTCCTGTCTAATATATAACAAATAACACAGTTTATAAAATGTTAATCCGTTCCAGAACTATTGCTATGGCTTGTTGGCCTTTTTGCCCGTTCGGCCCTGCATTTCAGTCGTGTCACGGCAGCAGTCACACAACAGCATAAGCTGTTGTTTTCCATCGGCATTTCTCCTCTCCATTTCTCCATGCAAAGTCACTTATTTAGACGTATTTCCATGCACTTATACCGTTAAAACGTTTTCATAACATATATACTGTTTAAGTTGTGACATATAAAGCGTTCTACAAGTACATAGGATGCGCCGAAATGCTGGTTTGGACATTTCTCCGTTGTAACGGTTAATAAATTCAAATTTTAGATGGAGTTTTATTTACAATGAGGGGAGAAATGAGCAAACTCTATGTTGAAAGCCTGTATCACACAAAGTACTCAGTTCATCGTGTTCAGCGTCCAAAACTCATACTATAGAGCAAGTTTTCTTGGCTGAGGCTTGCAATTACAGGCAGAAATCATCGTTTTGTGTTGGAGAAATGAACGGAGAATTGTAGAGATGATCACTTCCGGCTACTGTCACGCGCGCTAAAAGTACAGTGAGTCCGTTACAACTGTTGCTTTTGCATTTTATTATTTGTTTTCGACTACGATAGATATCTTTTTACATACAACCACCTTGAATTCGTCTTTAACATCAGAGCCATGTGATAGTGGTAGCGATTCGTTTCCAGATTTGGCACTTCAAGCTCTGCGTGAACCTCTAAAGACCTCTAAAGAAACCAGCCATTGAATAACCTTGTTGTTATTTTGCTCCCATCCTTCGATAACGGCTTGGGAAAAGCTTTCTCTGTTGGAAAATTTCTCAGTGTCGGCCCTACTATAGGTCACTAGATATATTGTTCGCTGAATTCGGCCCTCGAGCTTCCGCCATTATTAACACAGCTGATATGAGTCGTGATTGAAAGTTCGTTAGCCGTTTCAATTTTTGTCCCATGCGCGGCTTCATTAAATCAATATTCACAAGTGATTATGACTTTGAAATTGTAAATGTGTATCGGTATTAATACATTTAGTAAAAATGTATTTAATTTTAAACTTCTATTTTTTAAAGCTGTAATTCTATATTTTTTCATATGCACACCACCCCTCCCCCCTACTTTTATGACGTCACATAGGGATGACGTCACTGTTTGTATGATCATATTAAGAATTTCATTTGGTGTCCATTTCGAAACAAACGCGGCTCAAAAAAGCTGGCACAATCTACTGCAGCTAATTAAATGCCCTGGACGTGGGTGCCGTCCGCTCTGACAACCCTTGACATTTAAGTCGGACCGCTTCAGCAATTTCGGCTATTTTTAACACAACCCCCCTCCCCCATTTCAATGTTGGTTTTCGAGCAGACTGAAATGTTGCCTTTCTATCCCAACATTGTGAAGGGGGAGGGGGGACAAGCGAAGTCATAAAAAATGCCCGCGATGTGTCAGAGGAGTTCTTTCAGTGTTCTGAATAGCCTTATTTTGTCGGGCGGTCCGTACTTAAATGGCGAAGGTTGTCTGAGGCGAGATTTTAGGTAGCTCACATGGTATAATTGTTAATAACGTCCAGGGAATTTAACGAAAACAGCTCAAAACGAGAGGGGGCAGTAAGCACTTGGTGGGAATACGGATGCGTTTGTTAATGCAAATTTTATGAAAAAGCCCGATACCCCGGGTAAAATAATTTCCGAGGGCGTATCCAAATATTTTACTTAATTGTTTTCGCACAATTAGGTTCAGTGATCACACTCAATGCTCAAAGAAGTGGATAAAGGGGATTCGTTTATGCTGTAGATGTATCCGTTTCTACTGTTTTCAGTATTAATTCCGGTGCAGCATTTGCGTTTCATCAAATGTTCAAATTGTTTCATCAGTCTAGAAGCACAAAGCCCTTCAATCTATATATAGCTACTCAGTATAGAAACAGAATTCCACCGGATTCCGCCTCGCAGTGCTGATCTCAATCCGATAGAGAATTGTTTCTACATAATTAAGTCATCTTTAGAGAAAGACGCTATTAAACAGAAAATTACGCGCGAGTCGTTCGAGCAATTCAAAGCTCGTGTATCCCGGCATCTGAATAATATCCCACTACAGTTCGTTGACAACGCTGTTGAAAGCATGCCAAAAAGATTGCAGACTGTTGTAGAACAGAAGGGACATAGGACCAGATACTAGAGATGGAAAAGGACAACAACGGTTGCATATCCTGAGAACTGTCACTGCCGATTTATTCGTGGTAACTGTAACCGTTACGTTACCCACTGAGCGTAGTGTAAAACTGTTCTCGGACTCGGCCTTACAAATTTATTCATAACCCACTCCTGTCTAATATATAACAAATAACACAGTTTATAAAATGTTAATCCGTTCCAGAACTATTGCTATGGCTTGTTGGCCTTTTTCCCCGTTCGGCCCTGCATTTCAGTCGTGTCACGGCAGCAGTCACACAACAGCATAAGCTGTTGTTTTCCATCGGCATTTCTCCTCTCCATTTCTCCATGCAAAGTCACTTATTTAGACGTATTTCCATGCACTTATACCGTTAAAACGTTTTCACAACATATATACTGTTTAAGTTGTGTCATATAAAGCGTTCTACAAGTACATAGGATGCGCCGAAATGCTGGTTTGGACATTTCTCCGTTGTAACGGTTAATAAATTCAAATTTTAGATGGAGTTTTATTTACAATGAGGGGAGAAATGAGCAAACTCTATGTTGAAAGCCTGTATCACACAAAGTACTCAGTTCATCGTGTTCAGCGTCCAAAACTCATACTATAGAGCAAGTTTTCTTGGCTGAGGCTTGCAATTACAGGCAGAAATCATCGTTTTGTGTTGGAGAAATGAACGGAGAATTGTAGAGATGATCACTTCCGGCTACTGTCACGCGCGCTAAAAGTACAGTGAGTCCGTTACAACTGTTGCTTTTGCATTTTATTATTTGTTTTCGACTACGATAGATATCTTTTTACATACAACCACCTTGAATTCGTCTTTAACATCAGAGCCATGTGATAGTGGTAGCGATTCGTTTCCAGATTTGGCACTTCAAGCTCTGCGTGAACCTCTAAAGACCTCTAAAGAAACCAGCCATTGAATAACCTTGTTGTTATTTTGCTCCCATCCTTCGATAACGGCTTGGGAAAAGCTTTCTCTGGTGGAAAATTTCTCAGTGTCGGCCCTACTATAGGTCACTAGATATATTGTTCGCTGAATTCGGCCCTCGAGCTTCCGCCATTATTAACACAGCTGAAATGAGTCGTGATTGAAAGTTCGTTAGCCGTTTCAATTTTTGTCCCATGCGCGGCTTCATTAAATCAATATTCACAAGTGATTATGACTTTGAAATTGTAAATGTGTATCGGTATTAATACATTTAGTAAAAATGTATTTAATTTTAAACTTCTATTTTTTAAAGCTGTAATTCTATATTTTTTCATATGCACACCACCCCTCCCCCCTACTTTTATGACGTCACATAGGGATGACGTCACTGTTTGTATGATCATATTAAGAATTTCATTTGGTGTCCATTTCGAAACAAACGCGGCTCAAAAAAGCTGGCACAATCTACTGAAGCTAATTAAATGCCCTGGACGTGGGTGCCGTCCGCTCTGACAACCCTTGCCATTTAAGTCGGACCGCTTCAGCAATTTCCGGCTATTTTTAACACAACCCCCCTCCTCCATTTCAATGTTGGTTTTCGAGCAGACTGAAATGTTGCCTTTCTATCCCAACATTGTGAAGGGGGAGGGGGGACAAGCGAAGTCATAAAAAATGCCCGCGATGTGTCAGAGGAGTTCTTTCAGTGTTCTGAATAGCCTTATTTTGTCGGGCGGTCCGTACTTAAATGGCGAAGGTTGTCTGAGGCGAGATTTTAGGTAGCTCACATGGTATAATTGTTAATAACGTCCAGGGAATTTAACGAAAACAGCTCAAAACGAGAGGGGGCAGTAAGCACTTGGTGGGAATACGGATGCGTTTGTTAATGCAAATTTTATGAAAAAGCCCGATACCCCGGGTAAAATAATTTCCGAGGGCGTATCCAAATATTTTACTTAATTGTTTTCGCACAATTAGGTTCAGTGATCACACTCAATGCTCAAAGAAGTGGATAAAGGGGATTCGTTTATGCTGTAGATGTATCCGTTTCTACTGTTTTCAGTATTAATTCCGGTGCAGCATTTGCGTTTCATCAAATGTTCAAATTGTTTCATCAGTCTAGAAGCACAAAGCCCTTCAATCTATATATAGCTACTCAGTATAGAAACAGAATTCCACCGGATTCCGCCTCGCAGTGCTGATCTCAATCCGATAGAGAATTGTTTCAACATAATTAAGTCATCTTTAGAGAAAGACGCTATCAAACAGAAAATTCCGCGCGAGTCGTTCGAGCAATTCAAAGCTCGTGTATCCCGGCATCTGAATAATATCCCACTACAGTTCGTTGACAACGCTGTTGAAAGCATGCCAAAAAGATTGCAGACTGTTGTAGAACAGAAGGGACATAGGACCAGATACTAGAGATGGAAAAGGACAACAACGGTTGCATATCCTGAGAACTGTCACTGCCGATTTATTCGTGGTAACTGTAACCGTTACGTTACCCACTGAGCGTAGTGTAAAACTGTTCTCGGACTCGGCCTTACAAATTTATTCATAACCCACTCCTGTCTAATATATAACAAATAACACAGTTTATAAAATGTTAATCCGTTCCAGAACTATTGCTATGGCTTGTTGGCCTTTTTCCCCGTTCGGCCCTGCATTTCAGTCGTGTCACGGCAGCAGTCACACAACAGCATAAGCTGTTGTTTTCCATCGGCATTTCTCCTCTCCATTTCTCCATGCAAAGTCACTTATTTAGACGTATTTCCATGCACTTATACCGTTAAAACGTTTTCACAACATATATACTGTTTAAGTTGTGTCATATAAAGCGTTCTACAAGTACATAGGATGCGCCGAAATGCTGGTTTGGACATTTCTCCGTTGTAACGGTTAATAAATTCAAATTTTAGATGGAGTTTTATTTACAATGAGGGGAGAAATGAGCAAACTCTATGTTGAAAGCCTGTATCACACAAAGTACTCAGTTCATCGTGTTCAGCGTCCAAAACTCATACTATAGAGCAAGTTTTCTTGGCTGAGGCTTGCAATTACAGGCAGAAATCATCGTTTTGTGTTGGAGAAATGAACGGAGAATTGTAGAGATGATCACTTCCGGCTACTGTCACGCGCGCTAAAAGTACAGTGAGTCCGTTACAACTGTTGCTTTTGCATTTTATTATTTGTTTTCGACTACGATAGATATCTTTTTACATACAACCACCTTGAATTCGTCTTTAACATCAGAGCCATGTGATAGTGGTAGCGATTCGTTTCCAGATTTGGCACTTCAAGCTCTGCGTGAACCTCTAAAGACCTCTAAAGAAACCAGCCATTGAATAACCTTGTTGTTATTTTGCTCCCATCCTTCGATAACGGCTTGGGAAAAGCTTTCTCTGGTGGAAAATTTCTCAGTGTCGGCCCTACTATAGGTCACTAGATATATTGTTCGCTGAATTCGGCCCTCGAGCTTCCGCCATTATTAACACAGCTGAAATGAGTCGTGATTGAAAGTTCGTTAGCCGTTTCAATTTTTGTCCCATGCGCGGCTTCATTAAATCAATATTCACAAGTGATTATGACTTTGAAATTGTAAATGTGTATCGGTATTAATACATTTAGTAAAAATGTATTTAATTTTAAACTTCTATTTTTTAAAGCTGTAATTCTATATTTTTTCATATGCACACCACCCCTCCCCCCTACTTTTATGACGTCACATAGGGATGACGTCACTGTTTGTATGATCATATTAAGAATTTCATTTGGTGTCCATTTCGAAACAAACGCGGCTCAAAAAAGCTGGCACAATCTACTGAAGCTAATTAAATGCCCTGGACGTGGGTGCCGTCCGCTCTGACAACCCTTGCCATTTAAGTCGGACCGCTTCAGCAATTTCCGGCTATTTTTAACACAACCCCCCTCCTCCATTTCAATGTTGGTTTTCGAGCAGACTGAAATGTTGCCTTTCTATCCCAACATTGTGAAGGGGGAGGGGGGACAAGCGAAGTCATAAAAAATGCCCGCGATGTGTCAGAGGAGTTCTTTCAGTGTTCTGAATAGCCTTATTTTGTCGGGCGGTCCGTACTTAAATGGCGAAGGTTGTCTGAGGCGAGATTTTAGGTAGCTCACATGGTATAATTGTTAATAACGTCCAGGGAATTTAACGAAAACAGCTCAAAACGAGAGGGGGCAGTAAGCACTTGGTGGGAATACGGATGCGTTTGTTAATGCAAATTTTATGAAAAAGCCCGATACTCCGGGTAAAATAATATCCGAGGGCGTATCCAAATATTTTACTTAATTGTTTTCGCACAATTAGGTTCAGTGATCACACTCAATGCTCAAAGAAGTGGATAAAGGGGATTCGTTTATGCTGTAGATGTATCCGTTTCTACTGTTTTCAGTATTAATTCCGGTGCAGCATTTGCGTTTCATCAAATGTTCAAATTGTTTCATCAGTCTAGAAGCACAAAGCCCTTCAATCTATATATAGCTACTCAGTATAGAAACAGAATTCCACCGGATTCCGCCTCGCAGTGCTGATCTCAATCCGATAGAGAATTGTTTCAACATAATTAAGTCATCTTTAGAGAAAGACGCTATCAAACAGAAAATTACGCGCGAGTCGTTCGAGCAATTCAAAGCTCGTGTATCCCGGCATCTGAATAATATCCCACTACAGTTCGTTGACAACGCTGTTGAAAGCATGCCAAAAAGATTGCAGACTGTTGTAGAACAGAAGGGACATAGGACCAGATACTAGAGATGGAAAAGGACAACAACGGTTGCATATCCTGAGAACTGTCACTGCCGATTTATTCGTGGTAACTGTAACCGTTACGTTACCCACTGAGCGTAGTGTAAAACTGTTCTCGGACTCGGCCTTACAAATTTATTCATAACCCACTCCTGTCTAATATATAACAAATAACACAGTTTATAAAATGTTAATCCGTTCCAGAACTATTGCTATGGCTTGTTGGCCTTTTTCCCCGTTCGGCCCTGCATTTCAGTCGTGTCACGGCAGCAGTCACACAACAGCATAAGCTGTTGTTTTCCATCGGCATTTCTCCTCTCCATTTCTCCATGCAAAGTCACTTATTTAGACGTATTTCCATGCACTTATACCGTTAAAACGTTTTCATAACATATATACTGTTTAAGTTGTGACATATAAAGCGTTCTACAAGTACATAGGATGCGCCGAAATGCTGGTATGGACATTTCTCCGTTGTAACGGTTAATAAATTCAAATTTTAGATGGAGTTTTATTTACAATGAGGGGAGAAATGAGCAAACTCTATGTTGAAAGCCTGTATCACACAAAGTACTCAGTTCATCGTGTTCAGCGTCCAAAACTCATACTATAGAGCAAGTTTTCTTGGCTGAGGCTTGCAATTACAGGCAGAAATCATCGTTTTGTGTTGGAGAAATGAACGGAGAATTGTAGAGATGATCACTTCCGGCTACTGTCACGCGCGCTAAAAGTACAGTGAGTCCGTTACAACTGTTGCTTTTGCATTTTATTATTTGTTTTCGACTACGATAGATATCTTTTTACATACAACCACCTTGAATTCGTCTTTAACATCAGAGCCATGTGATAGTGGTAGCGATTCGTTTCCAGATTTGGCACTTCAAGCTCTGCGTGAACCTCTAAAGACCTCTAAAGAAACCAGCCATTGAATAACCTTGTTGTTATTTTGCTCCCATCCTTCGATAACGGCTTGGGAAAAGCTTTCTCTGTTGGAAAATTTCTCAGTGTCGGCCCTACTATAGGTCACTAGATATATTGTTCGCTGAATTCGGCCCTCGAGCTTCCGCCATTATTAACACAGCTGATATGAGTCGTGATTGAAAGGTCGTTAGCCGTTTCAATTTTTGTCCCATGCGCGGCTTCATTAAATCAATATTCACAAGTGATTATGACTTTGAAATTGTAAATGTGTATCGGTATTAATACATTTAGTAAAAATGTATTTAATTTTAAACTTCTATTTTTTAAAGCTGTAATTCTATATTTTTTCATATGCACACCACCCCTCCCCCCTACTTTTATGACGTCACATAGGGATGACGTCACTGTTTGTATGATCATATTAAGAATTTCATTTGGTGTCCATTTCGAAACAAACGCGGCTCAAAAAAGCTGGCACAATCTACTGCAGCTAATTAAATGCCCTGGACGTGGGTGCCGTCCGCTCTGACAACCCTTGACATTTAAGTCGGACCGCTTCAGCAATTTCGGCTATTTTTAACACAACCCCCCTCCCCCATTTCAATGTTGGTTTTCGAGCAGACTGAAATGTTGCCTTTCTATCCCAACATTGTGAAGGGGGAGGGGGGACAAGCGAAGTCATAAAAAATGCCCGCGATGTGTCAGAGGAGTTCTTTCAGTGTTCTGAATAGCCTTATTTTGTCGGGCGGTCCGTACTTAAATGGCGAAGGTTGTCTGAGGCGAGATTTTAGGTAGCTCACATGGTATAATTGTTAATAACGTCCAGGGAATTTAACGAAAACAGCTCAAAACGAGAGGGGGCAGTAAGCACTTGGTGGGAATACGGATGCGTTTGTTAATGCAAATTTTATGAAAAAGCCCGATACCCCGGGTAAAATAATTTCCGAGGGCGTATCCAAATATTTTACTTAATTGTTTTCGCACAATTAGGTTCAGTGATCACACTCAATGCTCAAAGAAGTGGATAAAGGGGATTCGTTTATGCTGTAGATGTATCCGTTTCTACTGTTTTCAGTATTAATTCCGGTGCAGCATTTGCGTTTCATCAAATGTTCAAATTGTTTCATCAGTCTAGAAGCACAAAGCCCTTCAATCTATATATAGCTACTCAGTATAGAAACAGAATTCCACCGGATTCCGCCTCGCAGTGCTGATCTCAATCCGATAGAGAATTGTTTCAACATAATTAAGTCATCTTTAGAGAAAGACGCTATCAAACAGAAAATTACGCGCGAGTCGTTCGAGCAATTCAAAGCTCGTGTATCCCGGCATCTGAATAATATCCCACTACAGTTCGTTGACAACGCTGTTGAAAGCATGCCAAAAAGATTGCAGACTGTTGTAGAACAGAAGGGACATAGGACCAGATACTAGAGATGGAAAAGGACAACAACGGTTGCATATCCTGAGAACTGTCACTGCCGATTTATTCGTGGTAACTGTAACCGTTACGTTACCCACTGAGCGTAGTGTAAAACTGTTCTCGGACTCGGCCTTACAAATTTATTCATAACCCACTCCTGTCTAATATATAACAAATAACACAGTTTATAAAATGTTAATCCGTTCCAGAACTATTGCTATGGCTTGTTGGCCTTTTTCCCCGTTCGGCCCTGCATTTCAGTCGTGTCACGGCAGCAGTCACACAACAGCATAAGCTGTTGTTTTCCATCGGCATTTCTCCTCTCCATTTCTCCATGCAAAGTCACTTATTTAGACGTATTTCCATGCACTTATACCGTTAAAACGTTTTCACAACATATATACTGTTTAAGTTGTGTCATATAAAGCGTTCTACAAGTACATAGGATGCGCCGAAATGCTGGTTTGGACATTTCTCCGTTGTAACGGTTAATAAATTCAAATTTTAGATGGAGTTTTATTTACAATGAGGGGAGAAATGAGCAAACTCTATGTTGAAAGCCTGTATCACACAAAGTACTCAGTTCATCGTGTTCAGCGTCCAAAACTCATACTATAGAGCAAGTTTTCTTGGCTGAGGCTTGCAATTACAGGCAGAAATCATCGTTTTGTGTTGGAGAAATGAACGGAGAATTGTAGAGATGATCACTTCCGGCTACTGTCACGCGCGCTAAAAGTACAGTGAGTCCGTTACAACTGTTGCTTTTGCATTTTATTATTTGTTTTCGACTACGATAGATATCTTTTTACATACAACCACCTTGAATTCGTCTTTAACATCAGAGCCATGTGATAGTGGTAGCGATTCGTTTCCAGATTTGGCACTTCAAGCTCTGCGTGAACCTCTAAAGACCTCTAAAGAAACCAGCCATTGAATAACCTTGTTGTTATTTTGCTCCCATCCTTCGATAACGGCTTGGGAAAAGCTTTCTCTGGTGGAAAATTTCTCAGTGTCGGCCCTACTATAGGTCACTAGATATATTGTTCGCTGAATTCGGCCCTCGAGCTTCCGCCATTATTAACACAGCTGAAATGAGTCGTGATTGAAAGTTCGTTAGCCGTTTCAATTTTTGTCCCATGCGCGGCTTCATTAAATCAATATTCACAAGTGATTATGACTTTGAAATTGTAAATGTGTATCGGTATTAATACATTTAGTAAAAATGTATTTAATTTTAAACTTCTATTTTTTAAAGCTGTAATTCTATATTTTTTCATATGCACACCACCCCTCCCCCCTACTTTTATGACGTCACATAGGGATGACGTCACTGTTTGTATGATCATATTAAGAATTTCATTTGGTGTCCATTTCGAAACAAACGCGGCTCAAAAAAGCTGGCACAATCTACTGAAGCTAATTAAATGCCCTGGACGTGGGTGCCGTCCGCTCTGACAACCCTTGCCATTTAAGTCGGACCGCTTCAGCAATTTCCGGCTATTTTTAACACAACCCCCCTCCTCCATTTCAATGTTGGTTTTCGAGCAGACTGAAATGTTGCCTTTCTATCCCAACATTGTGAAGGGGGAGGGGGGACAAGCGAAGTCATAAAAAATGCCCGCGATGTGTCAGAGGAGTTCTTTCAGTGTTCTGAATAGCCTTATTTTGTCGGGCGGTCCGTACTTAAATGGCGAAGGTTGTCTGAGGCGAGATTTTAGGTAGCTCACATGGTATAATTGTTAATAACGTCCAGGGAATTTAACGAAAACAGCTCAAAACGAGAGGGGGCAGTAAGCACTTGGTGGGAATACGGATGCGTTTGTTAATGCAAATTTTATGAAAAAGCCCGATACTCCGGGTAAAATAATATCCGAGGGCGTATCCAAATATTTTACTTAATTGTTTTCGCACAATTAGGTTCAGTGATCACACTCAATGCTCAAAGAAGTGGATAAAGGGGATTCGTTTATGCTGTAGATGTATCCGTTTCTACTGTTTTCAGTATTAATTCCGGTGCAGCATTTGCGTTTCATCAAATGTTCAAATTGTTTCATCAGTCTAGAAGCACAAAGCCCTTCAATCTATATATAGCTACTCAGTATAGAAACAGAATTCCACCGGATTCCGCCTCGCAGTGCTGATCTCAATCCGATAGAGAATTGTTTCAACATAATTAAGTCATCTTTAGAGAAAGACGCTATCAAACAGAAAATTACGCGCGAGTCGTTCGAGCAATTCAAAGCTCGTGTATCCCGGCATCTGAATAATATCCCACTACAGTTCGTTGACAACGCTGTTGAAAGCATGCCAAAAAGATTGCAGACTGTTGTAGAACAGAAGGGACATAGGACCAGATACTAGAGATGGAAAAGGACAACAACGGTTGCATATCCTGAGAACTGTCACTGCCGATTTATTCGTGGTAACTGTAACCGTTACGTTACCCACTGAGCGTAGTGTAAAACTGTTCTCGGACTCGGCCTTACAAATTTATTCATAACCCACTCCTGTCTAATATATAACAAATAACACAGTTTATAAAATGTTAATCCGTTCCAGAACTATTGCTATGGCTTGTTGGCCTTTTTGCCCGTTCGGCCCTGCATTTCAGTCGTGTCACGGCAGCAGTCACACAACAGCATAAGCTGTTGTTTTCCATCGGCATTTCTCCTCTCCATTTCTCCATGCAAAGTCACTTATTTAGACGTATTTCCATGCACTTATACCGTTAAAACGTTTTCATAACATATATACTGTTTAAGTTGTGACATATAAAGCGTTCTACAAGTACATAGGATGCGCCGAAATGCTGGTTTGGACATTTCTCCGTTGTAACGGTTAATAAATTCAAATTTTAGATGGAGTTTTATTTACAATGAGGGGAGAAATGAGCAAACTCTATGTTGAAAGCCTGTATCACACAAAGTACTCAGTTCATCGTGTTCAGCGTCCAAAACTCATACTATAGAGCAAGTTTTCTTGGCTGAGGCTTGCAATTACAGGCAGAAATCATCGTTTTGTGTTGGAGAAATGAACGGAGAATTGTAGAGATGATCACTTCCGGCTACTGTCACGCGCGCTAAAAGTACAGTGAGTCCGTTACAACTGTTGCTTTTGCATTTTATTATTTGTTTTCGACTACGATAGATATCTTTTTACATACAACCACCTTGAATTCGTCTTTAACATCAGAGCCATGTGATAGTGGTAGCGATTCGTTTCCAGATTTGGCACTTCAAGCTCTGCGTGAACCTCTAAAGACCTCTAAAGAAACCAGCCATTGAATAACCTTGTTGTTATTTTGCTCCCATCCTTCGATAACGGCTTGGGAAAAGCTTTCTCTGTTGGAAAAGTTCTCAGTGTCGGCCCTACTATAGGTCACTAGATATATTGTTCGCTGAATTCGGCCCTCGAGCTTCCGCCATTATTAACACAGCTGAAATGAGTCGTGATTGAAAGTTCGTTAGCCGTTTCAATTTTTGTCCCATGCGCGGCTTCATTAAATCAATATTCTCAAGTGATTATGACTTTGAAATTGTAAATGTGTATCGGTATTAATACATTTAGTAAAAATGTATTTAATTTTAAACTTCTATTTTTTAAAGCTGTAATTCTATATTTTTTCATATGCACACCACCCCTCCCCCCTACTTTTATGACGTCACATAGGGATGACGTCACTGTTTGTATGATCATATTAAGAATTTCATTTGGTGTCCATTTCGAAACAAACGCGGCTCAAAAAAGCTGGCACAATCTACTGCAGCTAATTAAATGCCCTGGACGTGGGTGCCGTCCGCTCTGACAACCCTTGACATTTAAGTCGGACCACTTCAGCAATTTCCGGCTATTTTTAACACAACCCCCCTCCCCCATTTCAATGTTGGTTTTCGAGCAGACTGAAATGTTGCCTTTCTATCCCAACATTGTGAAGGGGGAGGGGGGACAAGCGAAGTCATAAAAAATGCCCGCGATGTGTCAGAGGAGTTCTTTCAGTGTTCTGAATAGCCTTATTTTGTCGGGCGGTCCGTACTTAAATGGCGAAGGTTGTCTGAGGCGAGATTTTAGGTAGCTCACATGGTATAATTGTTAATAACGTCCAGGGAATTTAACGAAAACAGCTCAAAACGAGAGGGGGCAGTAAGCACTTGGTGGGAATACGGATGCGTTTGTTAATGCAAATTTTATGAAAAAGCCCGATACCCCGGGTAAAATAATTTCCGAGGGCGTATCCAAATATTTTACTTAATTGTTTTCGCACAATTAGGTTCAGTGATCACACTCAATGCTCAAAGAAGTGGATAAAGGGGATTCGTTTATGCTGTAGATGTATCCGTTTCTACTGTTTTCAGTATTAATTCCGGTGCAGCATTTGCGTTTCATCAAATGTTCAAATTGTTTCATCAGTCTAGAAGCACAAAGCCCTTCAATCTATATATAGCTACTCAGTATAGAAACAGAATTCCACCGGATTCCGCCTCGCAGTGCTGATCTCAATCCGATAGAGAATTGTTTCAACATAATTAAGTCATCTTTAGAGAAAGACGCTATCAAACAGAAAATTCCGCGCGAGTCGTTCGAGCAATTCAAAGCTCGTGTATCCCGGCATCTGAATAATATCCCACTACAGTTCGTTGACAACGCTGTTGAAAGCATGCCAAAAAGATTGCAGACTGTTGTAGAACAGAAGGGACATTGGACCAGATACTAGAGATGGAAAAGGACAACAACGGTTGCATATCCTGAGAACTGTCACTGCCGATTTATTCGTGGTAACTGTAACCGTTACGTTACCCACTGAGCGTAGTGTAAAACTGTTCTCGGACTCGGCCTTACAAATTTATTCATAACCCACTCCTGTCTAATATATAACAAATAACACAGTTTATAAAATGTTAATCCGTTCCAGAACTATTGCTATGGCTTGTTGGCCTTTTTCCCCGTTCGGCCCTGCATTTCAGTCGTGTCACGGCAGCAGTCACACAACAGCATAAGCTGTTGTTTTCCATCGGCATTTCTCCTCTCCATTTCTCCATGCAAAGTCACTTATTTAGACGTATTTCCATGCACTTATACCGTTAAAACGTTTTCATAACATATATACTGTTTAAGTTGTGACATATAAAGCGTTCTACAAGTACATAGGATGCGCCGAAATGCTGGTATGGACATTTCTCCGTTGTAACGGTTAATAAATTCAAATTTTAGATGGAGTTTTATTTACAATGAGGGGAGAAATGAGCAAACTCTATGTTGAAAGCCTGTATCACACAAAGTACTCAGTTCATCGTGTTCAGCGTCCAAAACTCATACTATAGAGCAAGTTTTCTTGCCTGAGGCTTGCAATTACAGGCAGAAATCATCGTTTTGTGTTGGAGAAATGAACGGAGAATTGTAGAGATGATCACTTCCGGCTACTGTCACGCGCGCTAAAAGTACAGTGAGTCCGTTACAACTGTTGCTTTTGCATTTTATTATTTGTTTTCGACTACGATAGATATCTTTTTACATACAACCACCTTGAATTCGTCTTTAACATCAGAGCCATGTGATAGTGGTAGCGATTCGTTTCCAGATTTGGCACTTCAAGCTCTGCGTGAACCTCTAAAGACCTCTAAAGAAACCAGCCATTGAATAACCTTGTTGTTATTTTGCTCCCATCCTTCGATAACGGCTTGGGAAAAGCTTTCTCTGTTGGAAAATTTCTCAGTGTCGGCCCTACTATAGGTCACTAGATATATTGTTCGCTGAATTCGGCCCTCGAGCTTCCGCCATTATTAACACAGCTGATATGAGTCGTGATTGAAAGTTCGTTAGCCGTTTCAATTTTTGTCCCATGCGCGGCTTCATTAAATCAATATTCACAAGTGATTATGACTTTGAAATTGTAAATGTGTATCGGTATTAATACATTTAGTAAAAATGTATTTAATTTTAAACTTCTATTTTTTAAAGCTGTAATTCTATATTTTTTCATATGCACACCACCCCTCCCCCCTACTTTTATGACGTCACATAGGGATGACGTCACTGTTTGTATGATCATATTAAGAATTTCATTTGGTGTCCATTTCGAAACAAACGCGGCTCAAAAAAGCTGGCACAATCTACTGCAGCTAATTAAATGCCCTGGACGTGGGTGCCGTCCGCTCTGACAACCCTTGACATTTAAGTCGGACCGCTTCAGCAATTTCGGCTATTTTTAACACAACCCCCCTCCCCCATTTCAATGTTGGTTTTCGAGCAGACTGAAATGTTGCCTTTCTATCCCAACATTGTGAAGGGGGAGGGGGGACAAGCGAAGTCATAAAAAATGCCCGCGATGTGTCAGAGGAGTTCTTTCAGTGTTCTGAATAGCCTTATTTTGTCGGGCGGTCCGTACTTAAATGGCGAAGGTTGTCTGAGGCGAGATTTTAGGTAGCTCACATGGTATAATTGTTAATAACGTCCAGGGAATTTAACGAAAACAGCTCAAAACGAGAGGGGGCAGTAAGCACTTGGTGGGAATACGGATGCGTTTGTTAATGCAAATTTTATGAAAAAGCCCGATACCCCGGGTAAAATAATTTCCGAGGGCGTATCCAAATATTTTACTTAATTGTTTTCGCACAATTAGGTTCAGTGATCACACTCAATGCTCAAAGAAGTGGATAAAGGGGATTCGTTTATGCTGTAGATGTATCCGTTTCTACTGTTTTCAGTATTAATTCCGGTGCAGCATTTGCGTTTCATCAAATGTTCAAATTGTTTCATCAGTCTAGAAGCACAAAGCCCTTCAATCTATATATAGCTACTCAGTATAGAAACAGAATTCCACCGGATTCCGCCTCGCAGTGCTGATCTCAATCCGATAGAGAATTGTTTCAACATAATTAAGTCATCTTTAGAGAAAGACGCTATCAAACAGAAAATTACGCGCGAGTCGTTCGAGCAATTCAAAGCTCGTGTATCCCGGCATCTGAATAATATCCCACTACAGTTCGTTGACAACGCTGTTGAAAGCATGCCAAAAAGATTGCAGACTGTTGTAGAACAGAAGGGACATAGGACCAGATACTAGAGATGGAAAAGGACAACAACGGTTGCATATCCTGAGAACTGTCACTGCCGATTTATTCGTGGTAACTGTAACCGTTACGTTACCCACTGAGCGTAGTGTAAAACTGTTCTCGGACTCGGCCTTACAAATTTATTCATAACCCACTCCTGTCTAATATATAACAAATAACACAGTTTATAAAATGTTAATCCGTTCCAGAACTATTGCTATGGCTTGTTGGCCTTTTTCCCCGTTCGGCCCTGCATTTCAGTCGTGTCACGGCAGCAGTCACACAACAGCATAAGCTGTTGTTTTCCATCGGCATTTCTCCTCTCCATTTCTCCATGCAAAGTCACTTATTTAGACGTATTTCCATGCACTTATACCGTTAAAACGTTTTCACAACATATATACTGTTTAAGTTGTGTCATATAAAGCGTTCTACAAGTACATAGGATGCGCCGAAATGCTGGTTTGGACATTTCTCCGTTGTAACGGTTAATAAATTCAAATTTTAGATGGAGTTTTATTTACAATGAGGGGAGAAATGAGCAAACTCTATGTTGAAAGCCTGTATCACACAAAGTACTCAGTTCATCGTGTTCAGCGTCCAAAACTCATACTATAGAGCAAGTTTTCTTGGCTGAGGCTTGCAATTACAGGCAGAAATCATCGTTTTGTGTTGGAGAAATGAACGGAGAATTGTAGAGATGATCACTTCCGGCTACTGTCACGCGCGCTAAAAGTACAGTGAGTCCGTTACAACTGTTGCTTTTGCATTTTATTATTTGTTTTCGACTACGATAGATATCTTTTTACATACAACCACCTTGAATTCGTCTTTAACATCAGAGCCATGTGATAGTGGTAGCGATTCGTTTCCAGATTTGGCACTTCAAGCTCTGCGTGAACCTCTAAAGTCCTCTAAAGAAACCAGCCATTGAATAACCTTGTTGTTATTTTGCTCCCATCCTTCGATAACGGCTTGGGAAAAGCTTTCTCTGGTGGAAAATTTCTCAGTGTCGGCCCTACTATAGGTCACTAGATATATTGTTCGCTGAATTCGGCCCTCGAGCTTCCGCCATTATTAACACAGCTGAAATGAGTCGTGATTGAAAGTTCGTTAGCCGTTTCAATTTTTGTCCCATGCGCGGCTTCATTAAATCAATATTCACAAGTGATTATGACTTTGAAATTGTAAATGTGTATCGGTATTAATACATTTAGTAAAAATGTATTTAATTTTAAACTTCTATTTTTTAAAGCTGTAATTCTATATTTTTTCATATGCACACCACCCCTCCCCCCTACTTTTATGACGTCACATAGGGATGACGTCACTGTTTGTATGATCATATTAAGAATTTCATTTGGTGTCCATTTCGAAACAAACGCGGCTCAAAAAAGCTGGCACAATCTACTGAAGCTAATTAAATGCCCTGGACGTGGGTGCCGTCCGCTCTGACAACCCTTGCCATTTAAGTCGGACCGCTTCAGCAATTTCCGGCTATTTTTAACACAACCCCCCTCCTCCATTTCAATGTTGGTTTTCGAGCAGACTGAAATGTTGCCTTTCTATCCCAACATTGTGAAGGGGGAGGGGGGACAAGCGAAGTCATAAAAAATGCCCGCGATGTGTCAGAGGAGTTCTTTCAGTGTTCTGAATAGCCTTATTTTGTCGGGCGGTCCGTACTTAAATGGCGAAGGTTGTCTGAGGCGAGATTTTAGGTAGCTCACATGGTATAATTGTTAATAACGTCCAGGGAATTTAACGAAAACAGCTCAAAACGAGAGGGGGCAGTAAGCACTTGGTGGGAATACGGATGCGTTTGTTAATGCAAATTTTATGAAAAAGCCCGATACCCCGGGTAAAATAATTTCCCAGGGCGTATCCAAATATTTTACTTAATTGTTTTCGCACAATTAGGTTCAGTGATCACACTCAATGCTCAAAGAAGTGGATAAAGGGGATTCGTTTATGCTGTAGATGTATCCGTTTCTACTGTTTTCAGTATTAATTCCGGTGCAGCATTTGCGTTTCATCAAATGTTCAAATTGTTTCATCAGTCTAGAAGCACAAAGCCCTTCAATCTATATATAGCTACTCAGTATAGAAACAGAATTCCACCGGATTCCGCCTCGCAGTGCTGATCTCAATCCGATAGAGAATTGTTTCAACATAATTAAGTCATCTTTAGAGAAAGACGCTATCAAACAGAAAATTACGCGCGAGTCGTTCGAGCAATTCAAAGCTCGTGTATCCCGGCATCTGAATAATATCCCACTACAGTTCGTTGACAACGCTGTTGAAAGCATGCCAAAAAGATTGCAGACTGTTGTAGAACAGAAGGGACATAGGACCAGATACTAGAGATGGAAAAGGACAACAACGGTTGCATATCCTGAGAACTGTCACTGCCGATTTATTCGTGGTAACTGTAACCGTTACGTTACCCACTGAGCGTAGTGTAAAACTGTTCTCGGACTCGGCCTTACAAATTTATTCATAACCCACTCCTGTCTAATATATAACAAATAACACAGTTTATAAAATGTTAATCCGTTCCAGAACTATTGCTATGGCTTGTTGGCCTTTTTCCCCGTTCGGCCCTGCATTTCAGTCGTGTCACGGCAGCAGTCACACAACAGCATAAGCTGTTGTTTTCCATCGGCATTTCTCCTCTCCATTTCTCCATGCAAAGTCACTTATTTAGACGTATTTCCATGCACTTATACCGTTAAAACGTTTTCATAACATATATACTGTTTAAGTTGTGTCATATAAAGCGTTCTACAAGTACATAGGATGCGCCGAAATGCTGGTTTGGACATTTCTCCGTTGTAACGGTTAATAAATTCAAATTTTAGATGGAGTTTTATTTACAATGAGGGGAGAAATGAGCAAACTCTATGTTGAAAGCCTGTATCACCCAAAGTACTCAGTTCATCGTGTTCAGCGTCCAAAACTCATACTATAGAGCAAGTTTTCTTGGCTGAGGCTTGCAATTACAGGCAGAAATCATCGTTTTGTGTTGGAGAAATGAACGGAGAATTGTAGAGATGATCACTTCCGGCTACTGTCACGCGCGCTAAAAGTACAGTGAGTCCGTTACAACTGTTGCTTTTGCATTTTATTATTTGTTTTCGACTACGATAGATATCTTTTTACATACAACCACCTTGAATTCGTCTTTAACATCAGAGCCATGTGATAGTGGTAGCGATTCGTTTCCAGATTTGGCACTTCAAGCTCTGCGTGAACCTCTAAAGACCTCTAAAGAAACCAGCCATTGAATAACCTTGTTGTTATTTTGCTCCCATCCTTCGATAACGGCTTGGGAAAAGCTTTCTCTGTTGGAAAATTTCTCAGTGTCGGCCCTACTATAGGTCACTAGATATATTGTTCGCTGAATTCGGCCCTCGAGCTTCCGCCATTATTAACACAGCTGAAATGAGTCGTGATTGAAAGTTCGTTAGCCGTTTCAATTTTTGTCCCATGCGCGGCTTCATTAAATCAATATTCACAAGTGATTATGACTTTGAAATTGTAAATGTGTATCGGTATTAATACATTTAGTAAAAATGTATTTAATTTTAAACTTCTATTTTTTAAAGCTGTAATTCTATATTTTTTCATATGCACACCACCCCTCCCCCCTACTTTTATGACGTCACATAGGGATGACGTCACTGTTTGTATGATCATATTAAGAATTTCATTTGGTGTCCATTTCGAAACAAACGCGGCTCAAAAAAGCTGGCACAATCTACTGAAGCTAATTAAATGCCCTGGACGTGGGTGCCGTCCGCTCTGACAACCCTTGCCATTTAAGTCGGACCGCTTCAGCAATTTCCGGCTATTTTTAACACAACCCCCCTCCTCCATTTCAATGTTGGTTTTCGAGCAGACTGAAATGTTGCCTTTCTATCCCAACATTGTGAAGGGGGAGGGGGGACAAGCGAAGTCATAAAAAATGCCCGCGATGTGTCAGAGGAGTTCTTTCAGTGTTCTGAATAGCCTTATTTTGTCGGGCGGTCCGTACTTAAATGGCGAAGGTTGTCTGAGGCGAGATTTTAGGTAGCTCACATGGTATAATTGTTAATAACGTCCAGGGAATTTAACGAAAACAGCTCAAAACGAGAGGGGGCAGTAAGCACTTGGTGGGAATACGGATGCGTTTGTTAATGCAAATTTTATGAAAAAGCCCGATACCCCGGGTAAAATAATATCCGAGGGCGTATCCAAATATTTTACTTAATTGTTTTCGCACAATTAGGTTCAGTGATCACACTCAATGCTCAAAGAAGTGGATAAAGGGGATTCGTTTATGCTGTAGATGTATCCGTTTCTACTGTTTTCAGTATTAATTCCGGTGCAGCATTTGCGTTTCATCAAATGTTCAAATTGTTTCATCAGTCTAGAAGCACAAAGCCCTTCAATCTATATATAGCTACTCAGTATAGAAACAGAATTCCACCGGATTCCGCCTCGCAGTGCTGATCTCAATCCGATAGAGAATTGTTTCAACATAATTAAGTCATCTTTAGAGAAAGACGCTATCAAACAGAAAATTACGCGCGAGTCGTTCGAGCAATTCAAAGCTCGTGTATCCCGGCATCTGAATAATATCCCACTACAGTTCGTTGACAACGCTGTTGAAAGCATGCCAAAAAGATTGCAGACTGTTGTAGAACAGAAGGGACATAGGACCAGATACTAGAGATGGAAAAGGACAACAACGGTTGCATATCCTGAGAACTGTCACTGCCGATTTATTCGTGGTAACTGTAACCGTTACGTTACCCACTGAGCGTAGTGTAAAACTGTTCTCGGACTCGGCCTTACAAATTTATTCATAACCCACTCCTGTCTAATATATAACAAATAACACAGTTTATAAAATGTTAATCCGTTCCAGAACTATTGCTATGGCTTGTTGGCCTTTTTGCCCGTTCGGCCCTGCATTTCAGTCGTGTCACGGCAGCAGTCACACAACAGCATAAGCTGTTGTTTTCCATCGGCATTTCTCCTCTCCATTTCTCCATGCAAAGTCACTTATTTAGACGTATTTCCATGCACTTATACCGTTAAAACGTTTTCATAACATATATACTGTTTAAGTTGTGACATATAAAGCGTTCTACAAGTACATAGGATGCGCCGAAATGCTGGTTTGGACATTTCTCCGTTGTAACGGTTAATAAATTCAAATTTTAGATGGAGTTTTATTTACAATGAGGGGAGAAATGAGCAAACTCTATGTTGAAAGCCTGTATCACACAAAGTACTCAGTTCATCGTGTTCAGCGTCCAAAACTCATACTATAGAGCAAGTTTTCTTGGCTGAGGCTTGCAATTACAGGCAGAAATCATCGTTTTGTGTTGGAGAAATGAACGGAGAATTGTAGAGATGATCACTTCCGGCTACTGTCACGCGCGCTAAAAGTACAGTGAGTCCGTTACAACTGTTGCTTTTGCATTTTATTATTTGTTTTCGACTACGATAGATATCTTTTTACATACAACCACCTTGAATTCGTCTTTAACATCAGAGCCATGTGATAGTGGTAGCGATTCGTTTCCAGATTTGGCACTTCAAGCTCTGCGTGAACCTCTAAAGACCTCTAAAGAAACCAGCCATTGAATAACCTTGTTGTTATTTTGCTCCCATCCTTCGATAACGGCTTGGGAAAAGCTTTCTCTGTTGGAAAATTTCTCAGTGTCGGCCCTACTATAGGTCACTAGATATATTGTTCGCTGAATTCGGCCCTCGAGCTTCCGTCATTATTAACACAGCTGATATGAGTCGTGATTGAAAGTTCGTTAGCCGTTTCAATTTTTGTCCCATGCGCGGCTTCATTAAATCAATATTCACAAGTGATTATGACTTTGAAATTGTAAATGTGTATCGGTATTAATACATTTAGTAAAAATGTATTTAATTTTAAACTTCTATTTCTTAAAGCTGTAATTCTATATTTTTTCATATGCACACCACCCCTCCCCCCTACTTTTATGACGTCACATAGGGATGACGTCACTGTTTGTATGATCATATTAAGAATTTCATTTGGTGTCCATTTCGAAACAAACGCGGCTCAAAAAAGCTGGCACAATCTACTGCAGCTAATTAAATGCCCTGGACGTGGGTGCCGTCCGCTCTGACAACCCTTGACATTTAAGTCGGACCGCTTCAGCAATTTCCGGCTATTTTTAACACAACCCCCCTCCCCCATTTCAATGTTGGTTTTCGAGCAGACTGAAATGTTGCCTTTCTATCCCAACATTGTGAAGGGGGAGGGGGGACAGGCGAAGTCATAAAAAATGCCCGCGATGTGTCAGAGGAGTTCTTTCAGTGTTCTGAATAGCCTTATTTTGTCGGGCGGTCCGTACTTAAATGGCGAAGGTTGTCTGAGGCGAGATTTTAGGTAGCTCACATGGTATAATTGTTAATAACGTCCAGGGAATTTAACGAAAACAGCTCAAAACGAGAGGGGGCAGTAAGCACTTGGTGGGAATACGGATGCGTTTGTTAATGCAAATTTTATGAAAAAGCCCGATACCCCGGGTAAAATAATTTCCGAGGGCGTATCCAAATATTTTACTTAATTGTTTTCGCACAATTAGGTTCAGTGATCACACTCAATGCTCAAAGAAGTGGATAAAGGGGATTCGTTTATGCTGTAGATGTATCCGTTTCTACTGTTTTCAGTATTAATTCCGGTGCAGCATTTGCGTTTCATCAAATGTTCAAATTGTTTCATCAGTCTAGAAGCACAAAGCCCTTCAATCTATATATAGCTACTCAGTATAGAAACAGAATTCCACCGGATTCCGCCTCGCAGTGCTGATCTCAATCCGATAGAGAATTGTTTCAACATAATTAAGTCATCTTTAGAGAAAGACGCTATCAAACAGAAAATTACGCGCGAGTCGTTCGAGCAATTCAAAGCTCGTGTATCCCGGCATCTGAATAATATCCCACTACAGTTCGTTGACAACGCTGTTGAAAGCATGCCAAAAAGATTGCAGACTGTTGTAGAACAGAAGGGACATAGGACCAGATACTAGAGATGGAAAAGGACAACAACGGTTGCATATCCTGAGAACTGTCACTGCCGATTTATTCGTGGTAACTGTAACCGTTACGTTACCCACTGAGCGTAGTGTAAAACTGTTCTCGGACTCGGCCTTACAAATTTATTCATAACCCACTCCTGTCTAATATATAACAAATAACACAGTTTATAAAATGTTAATCCGTTCCAGAACTATTGCTATGGCTTGTTGGCCTTTTTCCCCGTTCGGCCCTGCATTTCAGTCGTGTCACGGCAGCAGTCACACAACAGCATAAGCTGTTGTTTTCCATCGGCATTTCTCCTCTCCATTTCTTCATGCAAAGTCACTTATTTAGACGTATTTCCATGCACTTATACCGTTAAAACGTTTTCATAACATATATACTGTTTAAGTTGTGTCATATAAAGCGTTCTACAAGTACATAGGATGCGCCGAAATGCTGGTTTGGACATTTCTCCGTTGTAACGGTTAATAAATTCAAATTTTAGATGGAGTTTTATTTACAATGAGGGGAGAAATGAGCAAACTCTATGTTGAAAGCCTGTATCACCCAAAGTACTCAGTTCATCGTGTTCAGCGTCCAAAACTCATACTATAGAGCAAGTTTTCTTGGCTGAGGCTTGCAATTACAGGCAGAAATCATCGTTTTGTGTTGGAGAAATGAACGGAGAATTGTAGAGATGATCACTTCCGGCTACTGTCACGCGCGCTAAAAGTACAGTGAGTCCGTTACAACTGTTGCTTTTGCATTTTATTATTTGTTTTCGACTACGATAGATATCTTTTTACATACAACCACCTTGAATTCGTCTTTAACATCAGAGCCATGTGATAGTGGTAGCGATTCGTTTCCAGATTTGGCACTTCAAGCTCTGCGTGAACCTCTAAAGACCTCTAAAGAAACCAGCCATTGAATAACCTTGTTGTTATTTTGCTCCCATCCTTCGATAACGGCTTGGGAAAAGCTTTCTCTGTTGGAAAATTTCTCAGTGTCGGCCCTACTATAGGTCACTAGATATATTGTTCGCTGAATTCGGCCCTCGAGCTTCCGCCATTATTAACACAGCTGAAATGAGTCGTGATTGAAAGTTCGTTAGCCGTTTCAATTTTTGTCCCATGCGCGGCTTCATTAAATCAATATTCACAAGTGATTATGACTTTGAAATTGTAAATGTGTATCGGTATTAATACATTTAGTAAAAATGTATTTAATTTTAAACTTCTATTTTTTAAAGCTGTAATTCTATATTTTTTCATATGCACACCACCCCTCCCCCCTACTTTTATGACGTCACATAGGGATGACGTCACTGTTTGTATGATCATATTAAGAATTTCATTTGGTGTCCATTTCGAAACAAACGCGGCTCAAAAAAGCTGGCACAATCTACTGAAGCTAATTAAATGCCCTGGACGTGGGTGCCGTCCGCTCTGACAACCCTTGCCATTTAAGTCGGACCGCTTCAGCAATTTCCGGCTATTTTTAACACAACCCCCCTCCTCCATTTCAATGTTGGTTTTCGAGCAGACTGAAATGTTGCCTTTCTATCCCAACATTGTGAAGGGGGAGGGGGGACAAGCGAAGTCATAAAAAATGCCCGCGATGTGTCAGAGGAGTTCTTTCAGTGTTCTGAATAGCCTTATTTTGTCGGGCGGTCCGTACTTAAATGGCGAAGGTTGTCTGAGGCGAGATTTTAGGTAGCTCACATGGTATAATTGTTAATAACGTCCAGGGAATTTAACGAAAACAGCTCAAAACGAGAGGGGGCAGTAAGCACTTGGTGGGAATACGGATGCGTTTGTTAATGCAAATTTTATGAAAAAGCCCGATACCCCGGGTAAAATAATTTCCGAGGGCGTATCCAAATATTTTACTTAATTGTTTTCGCACAATTAGGTTCAGTGATCACACTCAATGCTCAAAGAAGTGGATAAAGGGGATTCGTTTATGCTGTAGATGTATCCGTTTCTACTGTTTTCAGTATTAATTCCGGTGCAGCATTTGCGTTTCATCAAATGTTCAAATTGTTTCATCAGTCTAGAAGCACAAAGCCCTTCAATCTATATATAGCTACTCAGTATAGAAACAGAATTCCACCGGATTCCGCCTCGCAGTGCTGATCTCAATCCGATAGAGAATTGTTTCAACATAATTAAGTCATCTTTAGAGAAAGACGCTATCAAACAGAAAATTACGCGCGAGTCGTTCGAGCAATTCAAAGCTCGTGTATCCCGGCATCTGAATAATATCCCACTACAGTTCGTTGACAACGCTGTTGAAAGCATGCCAAAAAGATTGCAGACTGTTGTAGAACAGAAGGGACATAGGACCAGATACTAGAGATGGAAAAGGACAACAACGGTTGCATATCCTGAGAACTGTCACTGCCGATTTATTCGTGGTAACTGTAACCGTTACGTTACCCACTGAGCGTAGTGTAAAACTGTTCTCGGACTCGGCCTTACAAATTTATTCATAACCCACTCCTGTCTAATATATAACAAATAACACAGTTTATAAAATGTTAATCCGTTCCAGAACTATTGCTATGGCTTGTTGGCCTTTTTCCCCGTTCGGCCCTGCATTTCAGTCGTGTCACGGCAGCAGTCACACAACAGCATAAGCTGTTGTTTTCCATCGGCATTTCTCCTCTCCATTTCTCCATGCAAAGTCACTTATTTAGACGTATTTCCATGCACTTATACCGTTAAAACGTTTTCATAACATATATACTGTTTAAGTTGTGTCATATAAAGCGTTCTACAAGTACATAGGATGCGCCGAAATGCTGGTTTGGACATTTCTCCGTTGTAACGGTTAATAAATTCAAATTTTAGATGGAGTTTTATTTACAATGAGGGGAGAAATGAGCAAACTCTATGTTGAAAGCCTGTATCACACAAAGTACTCAGTTCATCGTGTTCAGCGTCCAAAACTCATACTATAGAGCAAGTTTTCTTGGCTGAGGCTTGCAATTACAGGCAGAAATCATCGTTTTGTGTTGGAGAAATGAACGGAGAATTGTAGAGATGATCACTTCCGGCTACTGTCACGCGCGCTAAAAGTACAGTGAGTCCGTTACAACTGTTGCTTTTGCATTTTATTATTTGTTTTCGACTACGATAGATATCTTTTTACATACAACCACCTTGAATTCGTCTTTAACATCAGAGCCATGTGATAGTGGTAGCGATTCGTTTCCAGATTTGGCACTTCAAGCTCTGCGTGAACCTCTAAAGACCTCTAAAGAAACCAGCCATTGAATAACCTTGTTGTTATTTTGCTCCCATCCTTCGATAACGGCTTGGGAAAAGCTTTCTCTGTTGGAAAATTTCTCAGTGTCGGCCCTACTATAGGTCACTAGATATATTGTTCGCTGAATTCGGCCCTCGAGCTTCCGCCATTATTAACACAGCTGAAATGAGTCGTGATTGAAAGTTCGTTAGCCGTTTCAATTTTTGTCCCATGCGCGGCTTCATTAAATCAATATTCACAAGTGATTATGACTTTGAAATTGTAAATGTGTATCGGTATTAATACATTTAGTAAAAATGTATTTAATTTTAAACTTCTATTTTTTAAAGCTGTAATTCTATATTTTTTCATATGCACACCACCCCTCCCCCCTACTTTTATGACGTCACATAGGGATGACGTCACTGTTTGTATGATCATATTAAGAATTTCATTTGGTGTCCATTTCGAAACAAACGCGGCTCAAAAAAGCTGGCACAATCTACTGAAGCTAATTAAATGCCCTGGACGTGGGTGCCGTCCGCTCTGACAACCCTTGCCATTTAAGTCGGACCGCTTCAGCAATTTCCGGCTATTTTTAACACAACCCCCCTCCTCCATTTCAATGTTGGTTTTCGAGCAGACTGAAATGTTGCCTTTCTATCCCAACATTGTGAAGGGGGAGGGGGGACAAGCGAAGTCATAAAAAATGCCCGCGATGTGTCAGAGGAGTTCTTTCAGTGTTCTGAATAGCCTTATTTTGTCGGGCGGTCCGTACTTAAATGGCGAAGGTTGTCTGAGGCGAGATTTTAGGTAGCTCACATGGTATAATTGTTAATAACGTCCAGGGAATTTAACGAAAACAGCTCAAAACGAGAGGGGGCAGTAAGCACTTGGTGGGAATACGGATGCGTTTGTTAATGCAAATTTTATGAAAAAGCCCGATACCCCGGGTAAAATAATTTCCGAGGGCGTATCCAAATATTTTACTTAATTGTTTTCGCACAATTAGGTTCAGTGATCACACTCAATGCTCAAAGAAGTGGATAAAGGGGATTCGTTTATGCTGTAGATGTATCCGTTTCTACTGTTTTCAGTATTAATTCCGGTGCAGCATTTGCGTTTCATCAAATGTTCAAATTGTTTCATCAGTCTAGAAGCACAAAGCCCTTCAATCTATATATAGCTACTCAGTATAGAAACAGAATTCCACCGGATTCCGCCTCGCAGTGCTGATCTCAATCCGATAGAGAATTGTTTCAACATAATTAAGTCATCTTTAGAGAAAGACGCTATCAAACAGAAAATTCCGCGCGAGTCGTTCGAGCAATTCAAAGCTCGTGTATCCCGGCATCTGAATAATATCCCACTACAGTTCGTTGACAACGCTGTTGAAAGCATGCCAAAAAGATTGCAGACTGTTGTAGAACAGAAGGGACATAGGACCAGATACTAGAGATGGAAAAGGACAACAACGGTTGCATATCCTGAGAACTGTCACTGCCGATTTATTCGTGGTAACTGTAACCGTTACGTTACCCACTGAGCGTAGTGTAAAACTGTTCTCGGACTCGGCCTTACAAATTTATTCATAACCCACTCCTGTCTAATATATAACAAATAACACAGTTTATAAAATGTTAATCCGTTCCAGAACTATTGCTATGGCTTGTTGGCCTTTTTCCCCGTTCGGCCCTGCATTTCAGTCGTGTCACGGCAGCAGTCACACAACAGCATAAGCTGTTGTTTTCCATCGGCATTTCTCCTCTCCATTTCTCCATGCAAAGTCACTTATTTAGACGTATTTCCATGCACTTATACCGTTAAAACGTTTTCATAACATATATACTGTTTAAGTTGTGTCATATAAAGCGTTCTACAAGTACATAGGATGCGCCGAAATGCTGGTTTGGACATTTCTCCGTTGTAACGGTTAATAAATTCAAATTTTAGATGGAGTTTTATTTACAATGAGGGGAGAAATGAGCAAACTCTATGTTGAAAGCCTGTATCACACAAAGTACTCAGTTCATCGTGTTCAGCGTCCAAAACTCATACTATAGAGCAAGTTTTCTTGGCTGAGGCTTGCAATTACAGGCAGAAATCATCGTTTTGTGTTGGAGAAATGAACGGAGAATTGTAGAGATGATCACTTCCGGCTACTGTCACGCGCGCTAAAAGTACAGTGAGTCCGTTACAACTGTTGCTTTTGCATTTTATTATTTGTTTTCGACTACGATAGATATCTTTTTACATACAACCACCTTGAATTCGTCTTTAACATCAGAGCCATGTGATAGTGGTAGCGATTCGTTTCCAGATTTGGCACTTCAAGCTCTGCGTGAACCTCTAAAGACCTCTAAAGAAACCAGCCATTGAATAACCTTGTTGTTATTTTGCTCCCATCCTTCGATAACGGCTTGGGAAAAGCTTTCTCTGTTGGAAAATTTCTCAGTGTCGGCCCTACTATAGGTCACTAGATATATTGTTCGCTGAATTCGGCCCTCGAGCTTCCGCCATTATTAACACAGCTGAAATGAGTCGTGATTGAAAGTTCGTTAGCCGTTTCAATTTTTGTCCCATGCGCGGCTTCATTAAATCAATATTCACAAGTGATTATGACTTTGAAATTGTAAATGTGTATCGGTATTAATACATTTAGTAAAAATGTATTTAATTTTAAACTTCTATTTTTTAAAGCTGTAATTCTATATTTTTTCATATGCACACCACCCCTCCCCCCTACTTTTATGACGTCACATAGGGATGACGTCACTGTTTGTATGATCATATTAAGAATTTCATTTGGTGTCCATTTCGAAACAAACGCGGCTCAAAAAAGCTGGCACAATCTACTGAAGCTAATTAAATGCCCTGGACGTGGGTGCCGTCCGCTCTGACAACCCTTGCCATTTAAGTCGGACCGCTTCAGCAATTTCCGGCTATTTTTAACACAACCCCCCTCCTCCATTTCAATGTTGGTTTTCGAGCAGACTGAAATGTTGCCTTTCTATCCCAACATTGTGAAGGGGGAGGGGGGACAAGCGAAGTCATAAAAAATGCCCGCGATGTGTCAGAGGAGTTCTTTCAGTGTTCTGAATAGCCTTATTTTGTCGGGCGGTCCGTACTTAAATGGCGAAGGTTGTCTGAGGCGAGATTTTAGGTAGCTCACATGGTATAATTGTTAATAACGTCCAGGGAATTTAACGAAAACAGCTCAAAACGAGAGGGGGCAGTAAGCACTTGGTGGGAATACGGATGCGTTTGTTAATGCAAATTTTATGAAAAAGCCCGATACCCCGGGTAAAATAATTTCCGAGGGCGTATCCCAATATTTTACTTAATTGTTTTCGCACAATTAGGTTCAGTGATCACACTCAATGCTCAAAGAAGTGGATAAAGGGGATTCGTTTATGCTGTAGATGTATCCGTTTCTACTGTTTTCAGTATTAATTCCGGTGCAGCATTTGCGTTTCATCAAATGTTCAAATTGTTTCATCAGTCTAGAAGCACAAAGCCCTTCAATCTATATATAGCTACTCAGTATAGAAACAGAATTCCACCGGATTCCGCCTCGCAGTGCTGATCTCAATCCGATAGAGAATTGTTTCAACATAATTAAGTCATCTTTAGAGAAAGACGCTATCAAACAGAAAATTCCGCGCGAGTCGTTCGAGCAATTCAAAGCTCGTGTATCCCGGCATCTGAATAATATCCCACTACAGTTCGTTGACAACGCTGTTGAAAGCATGCCAAAAAGATTGCAGACTGTTGTAGAACAGAAGGGACATAGGACCAGATACTAGAGATGGAAAAGGACAACAACGGTTGCATATCCTGAGAACTGTCACTGCCGATTTATTCGTGGTAACTGTAACCGTTACGTTACCCACTGAGCGTAGTGTAAAACTGTTCTCGGACTCGGCCTTACAAATTTATTCATAACCCACTCCTGTCTAATATATAACAAATAACACAGTTTATAAAATGTTAATCCGTTCCAGAACTATTGCTATGGCTTGTTGGCCTTTTTCCCCGTTCGGCCCTGCATTTCAGTCGTGTCACGGCAGCAGTCACACAACAGCATAAGCTGTTGTTTTCCATCGGCATTTCTCCTCTCCATTTCTCCATGCAAAGTCACTTATTTAGACGTATTTCCATGCACTTATACCGTTAAAACGTTTTCATAACATATATACTGTTTAAGTTGTGTCATATAAAGCGTTCTACAAGTACATAGGATGCGCCGAAATGCTGGTTTGGACATTTCTCCGTTGTAACGGTAAATAAATTCAAATTTTAGATGGAGTTTTATTTACAATGAGGGGAGAAATGAGCAAACTCTATGTTGAAAGCCTGTATCACACAAAGTACTCAGTTCATCGTGTTCAGCGTCCAAAACTCATACTATAGAGCAAGTTTTCTTGGCTGAGGCTTGCAATTACAGGCAGAAATCATCGTTTTGTGTTGGAGAAATGAACGGAGAATTGTAGAGATGATCACTTCCGGCTACTGTCACGCGCGCTAAAAGTACAGTGAGTCCGTTACAACTGTTGCTTTTGCATTTTATTATTTGTTTTCGACTACGATAGATATCTTTTTACATACAACCACCTTGAATTCGTCTTTAACATCAGAGCCATGTGATAGTGGTAGCGATTCGTTTCCAGATTTGGCACTTCAAGCTCTGCGTGAACCTCTAAAGACCTCTAAAGAAACCAGCCATTGAATAACCTTGTTGTTATTTTGCTCCCATCCTTCGATAACGGCTTGGGAAAAGCTTTCTCTGTTGGAAAATTTCTCAGTGTCGGCCCTACTATAGGTCACTAGATATATTGTTCGCTGAATTCGGCCCTCGAGCTTCCGCCATTATTAACACAGCTGAAATGAGTCGTGATTGAAAGTTCGTTAGCCGTTTCAATTTTTGTCCCATGCGCGGCTTCATTAAATCAATATTCACAAGTGATTATGACTTTGAAATTGTAAATGTGTATCGGTATTAATACATTTAGTAAAAATGTATTTAATTTTAAACTTCTATTTTTTAAAGCTGTAATTCTATATTTTTTCATATGCACACCACCCCTCCCCCCTACTTTTATGACGTCACATAGGGATGACGTCACTGTTTGTATGATCATATTAAGAATTTCATTTGGTGTCCATTTCGAAACAAACGCGGCTCAAAAAAGCTGGCACAATCTACTGAAGCTAATTAAATGCCCTGGACGTGGGTGCCGTCCGCTCTGACAACCCTTGCCATTTAAGTCGGACCGCTTCAGCAATTTCCGGCTATTTTTAACACAACCCCCCTCCTCCATTTCAATGTTGGTTTTCGAGCAGACTGAAATGTTGCCTTTCTATCCCAACATTGTGAAGGGGGAGGGGGGACAAGCGAAGTCATAAAAAATGCCCGCGATGTGTCAGAGGAGTTCTTTCAGTGTTCTGAATAGCCTTATTTTGTCGGGCGGTCCGTACTTAAATGGCGAAGGTTGTCTGAGGCGAGATTTTAGGTAGCTCACATGGTATAATTGTTAATAACGTCCAGGGAATTTAACGAAAACAGCTCAAAACGAGAGGGGGCAGTAAGCACTTGGTGGGAATACGGATGCGTTTGTTAATGCAAATTTTATGAAAAAGCCCGATACCCCGGGTAAAATAATTTCCCAGGGCGTATCCAAATATTTTACTTAATTGTTTTCGCACAATTAGGTTCAGTGATCACACTCAATGCTCAAAGAAGTGGATAAAGGGGATTCGTTTATGCTGTAGATGTATCCGTTTCTACTGTTTTCAGTATTAATTCCGGTGCAGCATTTGCGCTTCATCAAATGTTCAAATTGTTTCATCAGTCTAGAAGCACAAAGCCCTTCAATCTATATATAGCTACTCAGTATAGAAACAGAATTCCACCGGATTCCGCCTCGCAGTGCTGATCTCAATCCGATAGAGAATTGTTTCAACATAATTAAGTCATCTTTAGAGAAAGACGCTATCAAACAGAAAATTCCGCGCGAGTCGTTCGAGCAATTCAAAGCTCGTGTATCCCGGCATCTGAATAATATCCCACTACAGTTCGTTGACAACGCTGTTGAAAGCATGCCAAAAAGATTGCAGACTGTTGTAGAACAGAAGGGACATAGGACCAGATACTAGAGATGGAAAAGGACAACAACGGTTGCATATCCTGAGAACTGTCACTGCCGATTTATTCGTGGTAACTGTAACCGTTACGTTACCCACTGAGCGTAGTGTAAAACTGTTCTCGGACTCGGCCTTACAAATTTATTCATAACCCACTCCTGTCTAATATATAACAAATAACACAGTTTATAAAATGTTAATCCGTTCCAGAACTATTGCTATGGCTTGTTGGCCTTTTTCCCCGTTCGGCCCTGCATTTCAGTCGTGTCACGGCAGCAGTCACACAACAGCATAAGCTGTTGTTTTCCATCGGCATTTCTCCTCTCCATTTCTCCATGCAAAGTCACTTATTTAGACGTATTTCCATGCACTTATACCGTTAAAACGTTTTCATAACATATATACTGTTTAAGTTGTGTCATATAAAGCGTTCTACAAGTACATAGGATGCGCCGAAATGCTGGTTTGGACATTTCTCCGTTGTAACGGTTAATAAATTCAAATTTTAGATGGAGTTTTATTTACAATGAGGGGAGAAATGAGCAAACTCTATGTTGAAAGCCTGTATCACACAAAGTACTCAGTTCATCGTGTTCAGCGTCCAAAACTCATACTATAGAGCAAGTTTTCTTGGCTGAGGCTTGCAATTACAGGCAGAAATCATCGTTTTGTGTTGGAGAAATGAACGGAGAATTGTAGAGATGATCACTTCCGGCTACTGTCACGCGCGCTAAAAGTACAGTGAGTCCGTTACAACTGTTGCTTTTGCATTTTATTATTTGTTTTCGACTACGATAGATATCTTTTTACATACAACCACCTTGAATTCGTCTTTAACATCAGAGCCATGTGATAGTGGTAGCGATTCGTTTCCAGATTTGGCACTTCAAGCTCTGCGTGAACCTCTAAAGACCTCTAAAGAAACCAGCCATTGAATAACCTTGTTGTTATTTTGCTCCCATCCTTCGATAACGGCTTGGGAAAAGCTTTCTCTGTTGGAAAATTTCTCAGTGTCGGCCCTACTATAGGTCACTAGATATATTGTTCGCTGAATTCGGCCCTCGAGCTTCCGCCATTATTAACACAGCTGAAATGAGTCGTGATTGAAAGTTCGTTAGCCGTTTCAATTTTTGTCCCATGCGCGGCTTCATTAAATCAATATTCACAAGTGATTATGACTTTGAAATTGTAAATGTGTATCGGTATTAATACATTTAGTAAAAATGTATTTAATTTTAAACTTCTATTTTTTAAAGCTGTAATTCTATATTTTTTCATATGCACACCACCCCTCCCCCCTACTTTTATGACGTCACATAGGGATGACGTCACTGTTTGTATGATCATATTAAGAATTTCATTTGGTGTCCATTTCGAAACAAACGCGGCTCAAAAAAGCTGGCACAATCTACTGAAGCTAATTAAATGCCCTGGACGTGGGTGCCGTCCGCTCTGACAACCCTTGCCATTTAAGTCGGACCGCTTCAGCAATTTCCGGCTATTTTTAACACAACCCCCCTCCTCCATTTCAATGTTGGTTTTCGAGCAGACTGAAATGTTGCCTTTCTATCCCAACATTGTGAAGGGGGAGGGGGGACAAGCGAAGTCATAAAAAATGCCCGCGATGTGTCAGAGGAGTTCTTTCAGTGTTCTGAATAGCCTTATTTTGTCGGGCGGTCCGTACTTAAATGGCGAAGGTTGTAGTTGTGGACACATACAACTTACATGATTGGAGGTGATCTTTTTGTCATTGAAGCGACTGATTATGATTGTTTTTCTTTATTTATTTAAAGGAATACTAACACCCCAATCCTTCTCAACAAGAATCAAGTATAAGGCTGTTTGAAAAGTAACGAGAAATGCAATAGACATCAAGCCTTTTCCAGACAGTGGTCCTCAAGGTTATCAAGTCAACCTTTCTGCTGCAGTTGCTTGGGCAGCGAGGGAGATCAAGCTGCATCAGCCTGATAGACATGCCAACTCTAGAAGTCCATCTAAAACTTGATTTGTTGACAAACTTGATTGAATGTGCGATAAAAAACTAGGTCTGTGTTCTATATCCTCTCTGGTTCACCCAGGTTGAAGTCCTGGCATCACCGTATGCCTGAGCCCTTCTAGGATATGGAACACAACTTTCTATTATTTTTTAAATGTGCGATGAAAAACTAGGTCTGTGTTCTATATCCTCTCTGGTTCACCCAGGTTGAAGTCCTGGCATCACCGTATGCCTGAGCGTTTCTGGGATATGGAACACAACTTTCTATTATTTTTTAAATGTGCGATGAAAAACTAGGTCTGTGTTCTATATCCTTTCTGGTTCACCCAGGTTGAAGTCCTGGCATCACCGTATGCCTGAGCGTTTCTGGGATATGGAACACAACTTTCTATTATTTTTTAAATGTGCGATGAAAAACTAGGTCTGTGTTCTATATCCTTTCTGGTTCACCCAGGTTGAAGTCCTGGCATCACCGTATGCCTGAGCGTTTCTGGGATATAGAACACAACTTTCTATTATTTTTTAAATGTGCGATGAAAAACTAGGTCTGTGTTCTATATCCTTTCTGGTTCACCCAGGTTGGAGTCCTGGCATCACCGTATGCCTGAGCGCTTCTGGGATATGGAACACAACGTTCTATTATTTTTTAAATGTGCGATGAAAAACTAGGTCTGTGTTCTATATCCTTTCTTGTTCACCCAGGTTGAAGTCCTGGCATCACCGTATGCCTGAGCGCTTCTGGGATATGGAACACAACTTTTTATTATTTTTGAAATGTGCGATGAAAAACTAGGTCTGTGTTCTATATCCTTTCTGGTTCACCCAGGTTGAAGTCCTGGCATCACCGTATGCCTGAGCGCTTCTGGGATATGGAACACAACTTTATACCTAGTGAGGCAGGGTACCTAAAATAAGACTTGAAATCCCGAGTTAGATTTTACAACAGAATTGATTTTTTTTTCAGCGTTGCAAGGAGCTCATGCAAAGTCTAACTTTTTTGCACCAAATATTCTAAAAATATTACGAATTATAATATTTCCGCACTGCAACTGATGATCACGAGTTGTTTAAATTAAAACCGTGGCCGAAGGGAGATAATCATCGTTGCTCACCCAGTCAATCTCAAGCCAGTTTGGCTTCTCAACTGAAGTTCAATGAACAAAGCTTTCTTCGTATTCCTTTAAGAATAGGACGCCTGGAGTGGCGATTGAAATCTTAGTTAAAACGCATGCAACACTTGCGGATTATGAAACATAGGCGTGAAGCCTCACACATTCGGTAGATCACCAGCAGGACTTCGTTTAGACTGGAATACTAGGACTTACTGGGGTCCCCGCAGAGAAGTCCGCGATCTCTGCGGGATATTGTAGCTACTTTTTGGTTACTAAGAGAGCGCAGCTCGTATCGTATTCATTATAAGATCCTACTTGTAACATATAAGTGTCTACAGGCTTAGCACCACAGTATCTGGCTGACTTATTATCTGTAGAGTAGGCCTCACGATATAATCTCCGTCGACGCAATGCAATACTCTTAGTGCCAGCGAGTGTGAAGTGTAAAGTTTTCCTGGGGGACAGGGCGTTCCAGTCAGCTGCTCCCAAATTATGGAAAGTCTCCCGGAGACATTAGGAAAATAGACTCCCTGGACTGTTTTAAATCAGCCATCAAAACTCATATTTTTATGCTAGCATTCTCTATTTTGTAACTCTGCTGCATTTGATTATTATAATTTTATTTTATTGATCATATTTTATTTAGACTTACAAGCACACATTGCAGTTGTAGTATAGTTCTTATTTATTAGTTTAATTTATATAGCAGTAGAAGTTGTATTGTAATATAGTCTTACTGTTAGTATAGTAATTACTTTCAATTTTCACATCACTTGTAATGCGCACATGAACATATGTATTAATGTAATATATGCTCAATATAAATTATATATTATTATTATATTATTATGCTGAAGGTGAAGCACTACTAGCTAGTAGCCTTGCGTTGAGGATGTCGAGCTGAACAAGTTGTTAGAACAATTACTGTTACTTGGGCTGCCTGTGTTCGTAGCTGGGCCAGGATTTGTAGATATAGTAAAAAAAATCAATACATGATTAACTGAGGAAATGTCAACAATTACATTTTATTGTTTAATCACGTATCGAGCACCTTGTCAAATTCTGCTTCCATATGCATACCATGCCACTTCTCTTTTAGTATTATATCTTAGAAATCTTTAATTTAAATATTAGCTAAGTTTCATTGAATGAATTTACAATGAAAACTGTATTATGTTATTGAAGTTTCTTCTGAGAATATTGCTCTTTTCATGCACATCACAATTTAGATATTTCTGAACGAAGAAATACCTCAAAATACATTAAACTATTAGACTACTTATCATTAGACTATGTTAGACTATACATATCATTACATGCCATAGCCTGCTACCGGCTTTCCTGGGTGGTATTTTCGTTCAGTTTATTTTGGATTGGGATAACTGTGGCTACACATGCCATGACTGTTCAGATGAATGTGAAATATTGAGGTAAATATTAATCTTTATTATATCGACGAGAATGTTTTACCAGGATCTAAACAATTCGTAGAATCCATATTTCACTCGCTGGAGTGAAATATGGAAAATAAAAGATTAGACGAGAGGTTACTTACCTTGAAGGATAATTACAATACTCCGAGTATATACGAAGCAGTAGACCTTTTCCGCATTCCGCTCCAATGCCCACGAACAATGGCACCAAGTCGAGATTGGAGTAGACATTTTCATACATTTACTGTATTTTTGTCTACCCCAATCTCGACTTGGTGCCATTGTTCTATCGAATGCGGGAAAGTTCTATTATTATTCAAATCAGACAGGTATATATATATATATGCATGCAAATAGCCACATTAGTCCTCTTCTTTTTGAGTGCCCCAATAAACAAAGTAAAATACCTTTTGGAGTCTGGTTTAAACCATGTAGAAGTCCGAGGATAAGCATATTCCTCAAAGGACTGTGGCTTAAACCCCAATATATAGGTACGGTGAATCAATGATTACCATAGACTCAACCTAGGATCTTTACGCACCTAATCAAAGATGGCGTCGAAAGTACCCGTGGTACAGGCTGGTTGGATTCGGCCACTGATTGGCTAGACGTTTCGCGCGCGCTGATTGGAGAATTTCGAATAGTGCGTGCATTTTTGATTTGAAAAATAAACTGGTGATATCGTTGAAAACAACTACAAATTCGTCAGAACTTAGCGTTTTTGCCTTTTAATACTCACTTCGCAACTGGGTACAAGTAGAATAATGTACGGTTGGAATTAATTGGAATCACACTTCAACCGCTAACCGTTCTTCAGCGATAATGAATCCAAGATGGCCGATGTTCTTCAAAATATGCCCATTTATTGGGCATATTTTTGGGTCACATGACCAGCCTGTACCAGGGCTACTTTCGACGTCATCTTTAATTAGGCGCGTAAAGAACCCTGGGAACGTGGTTGCCATAGACTATATCGCAACCCCGCTGTCGCAGTGCACTCTGGGATGGAAATCTCAGTTTTCCATTGTTGTCATTGGGCGGCCATCTTGGATTTAACAATGGAAACTGATATATCCATCCCAGAGTGCACTGCGACGGCGGAGTTGCGATATAGTCTATGGATAGGGTTGGGAAGACATGAGGTCATAATTGCTCCGTATATACTCGGAGAATTGTAATTAGTATATACCACACCAGCAAGAGCCCATGAGGCTCCTGACACCAGTGAATATCACTTTTCGCGCGCTCTGATTGGCTACTCAAACAGTGAATATGGTTTCTTACCTCGCGCGAGTCTTTGTCCATTAGACAGAAAATAAAATAACTATTTGGTGCTGGCTATTCACCTGCAGTGTGGTATATACTAAAACAATAATTCACCTCAGTGTCGGTGAATGGTGGTGGATATTTACCTAGCCGCTTACCACTATTCACCTCCACTTCGGTGAATAATTGTTAATTATCCTTCAAGGTAAGTAACCTCTCGTCTAATTTTTAATTATCCTCATCTATACTCCGCATTATGACTTCATTATGCGCTATTCAAAGCAAGCTACAAAAGGTCACACAAACTGAGAAAGCATTGTGCTGTTGTGAAATCATACAGTAAATTTTATAACAATATCAGTTCACCTATTGGAACGTTAGACGGTATTCGTCTCTAATAGAATTTGGAAAAGGTATTTTTATTTCACCAGTTGGCCTAAGCCAGAATGTCGGCAATGGAAGCACCATTAAAGAATGCCTTTGTTGTAGAGGCACTTCGAGTGCTATGAGCTTTAAATTTTGTTGTATCTATGCCAGATCTTTTAGAACTTTTTTTGTCCATCTAGCTATTAATAGTACTAGTTAACACGCCCTTATGGGATTTACAATGTGATAACATGTTTTAAACACAACAGGGAAGTTTTTAACTTTTATCATTCGCGCATTTATTACCCGGCCGTGGAATTGTTAAAGGAAAATTGTCGCGCGAGCGCGAAATGTCACGATTTCGCGCTCTGGCTCAAACCCTGCACACAATAACATTATCTCTTTTTATAAATCATTACGAAGCTTTTTCCCCTGGTTTCTTATGTAAAAATATGAGATATATTCCCTAGAATGAACAAAGAAAAACGTACCATGTAAAAAACATTTAATTGCCGCTATTAAAATGCTGTACTCTTAGCAATAGCAAAAATAATGATGGTAGTGCCCAAGCTCTAACAGTCTTCCATCCACGTGTTTACCATTTGTGACTGTGTTATAATGTTAAGGGTTAATGTATTTGAGGTTAGCCAATTATTACTTTCAGAGACTTAATATTTTGTCAGCGTCAAGTATATTAGTGTCATCAGCAAAAAGATAAAAACTGAATTTATCAGAACAATGTTGTTGATATGTAATATAAATAGCAGCGGGCCTTGGACAGAACATTCAAGTGGGTCAACCACAAACAGTTTCAGTTTTTTTGGATGTATGCGCACCAATTTGTGTTGTTTGAGTTCGGCCTTGAAGATAGGTAGATAACCATATGTTTATAACTCCTCGAAAACCATAATCGTTGAGTTTACCGAGCAAAATACTGTATTAAATGTTTTTTTTTTAGATCTATAAAGACTCCACACGAAAATAAACGTTTATCCATGTTGGTCTGTATGGCTTTAACAACCTTAACAATATCAAGAATTGCATGTTGAGTCGAATGTGCTTTGCGAAATCCATATTGAGATGAATACAAAATATCCTTTTCCTCAATAAATGATTTCATTCATTTGTACATAATTTTTTCAAAACTTATATTAAAATTAGATTATAAAGATATTGGTCTATTAATAGTTATCAGCGTCGGTCTCATCCTCCGTTTTATATATCGGTATGACTTTTGACATTTTAAGTTTAAAAGGATACGCTCCTAATTCAATAGATGTGTTGAAACTTTCCGCTAAGATATCACCTATAGTGTTACTTGCAGATTTCAATAGTTGCGTAGGGCAAGAGTAAAAGCCATGACAATACAATAATTTTATTGAATGTGGGCAAAACACTTGGATGCGTCATCGTAGACGGAGCCAAAACGGAGTCTGTAATGACGCACCAGCTACTTTACAGGTATGCCACAAAATAGTAATGAGAATAAGAAAAAAGTATCATATATTTACAATTTAACGATAAAATTAGTCCTAACTAATTCCAACTGCCAATATTGAAAATTACTCTAAAATATACGTCATATATAGTTTAAAATTTAAAATACCCTAAATAACTATTACAATAAAATATGTTTACATACTAGCTACAAATATATTTTTTTTCTCGTAAAGAAATCAATTCTCTATCAGCTCTTCATTCCAAATATTTATCACTATACAGTCGCTTTAATTTTCAGCTGAACAGCAGAACCCCTACAGAACCCCTACAGAACCCCTGCAGAAGTGATTAGCGATACCCGAAGAGCAATCAGTACAGTTGTCAGAAACAATAGCCGGATTGTTTTGGGAAAACCCTAGGATGCAAATTCGTATGGAAGGCTAGGGTTAGCATCAGGAGTTAGGGTTTTGTTAGGGTCAGGGTTTATAGTGGCGCTCGGGTGGTGGGTTGTATGCGTTGCGGGGGTTGGGAGAGGCAGCTGTAGCAATGCGCGCGGGCAGCGGGCGTTACGTTGTGGGCAGTGGATGTAGCAAGGAATATAATTTATGTTTCTTTTGTTCATGGCGTGAGGGCAGAGGGTGTTGTGGGAGACGGTCAGGCGGGATTCACATGGGGTTCAAAGGGGGTTCAAGCGGACTTCACATGGGGTTCAGAGGGGGTTCAGGCGGGGTTCAGAGGATGTTCAGACGGGGTTCACATGGGGTTCAGAATTAGGGATTCGGAACATGAACAAAGTGAAGTGTCGAGCAGTGAGGATGAGGATAAAGAGGAACCAATAATTAAACGTGTTTTAGATGAACTTCCGAAAGCGGTTACTTATAAAGAGGCCACGAATTTAAGGAGGAATGTTTGTAAAGAGGATTAGAAAGAGGAGGATTAGATTCTCTAATCTGGGGTACGTAGGCTAGCCAAAGGGTAGCGTATGGGTAGCCAAATAGTAATGCACTAGAGTAGAGTAGACTAGAAAATAATATACTTTCTAGACTAGAGTACCTACACTAGACTTGCTGAACCTAGGTCATTAATGAACTTTCCTCTCCTCGGTAAAAATACAACCACCTGTAGCATTTGTCAACAAGAGGTTTTTATTTACTGACTTCAATCAATCCAAGAACTGAAAAAGAAGAGTCGTATGAACTCCCTAATGAAAACTGAAGGAAAACGAACTGTAAATATTATTGCTTATCATGTTTTGAATCGATACAAATATTGTTCCGAGAATGGGAATCAATAAACTTTGATTAAATTTACCTGGCCGGTTTTGTCGGTCATGTTAAAACAAGATAGTTTTCATAAGAATTTGGCTCTAGGGGTTTTCCTATTCTCACGCCCACACGCCCGGCTGACATTGCTAATCTCACGCCACAAGCTTGTTCAAGCTCTTTACTGATATTAAATACCCAAAATTCGATTATTATTTTTAAACACGAAGTTCCGGTATAAACAGGTTAGCTCCTCTTTTCACGCATGGCGAACTCGAAATTTAAAATTCAAATTCCTGAGCAGTGAAGAAAGCACGTGAGCATATAGCGATACTTACTGCATGTCATACATGGTCATTAATGTGCTAACCAGAGATCCATTGGTTCTTGACACAAAGCGGCCTTTTGAAATAATGGCACATTAGCATAACAATTGTAATGTTTATCAACACGAAGTATCGCTATTAGCCTCTCCTTTGACATGCTATATTTTTTAGGTTTAAATTTAAACAAGCCTTTAGAAAAGTAACCAAAGGGAAGATAGTTTATGACTGTTTGCGAACTCAGTAGCCCTTACTCTGTAGTTAAACATTTTTGTTTCATTTGAATCTCGTGCGACAAGCAATCAGTAGGGAGCACTCAAGCGGAGCCTCACGCAGATGTTCACTCCACAAAGGCCGGATACCCCCTCCTACGCGCGCAAAGAATTGTGGGTGTTGTCAATTTCCAAGATGGCGGCTGAACACAGAGTTGAGGAGAAGATTAGAAGAAGCCTATTTCTTTGTAAATTAGATGTTTTGGGCAGTGTAGAGGATGGATATCAGCAAAGAAGAGGCATAGTTCAAAACATATTAAGGATTTAGATGGTGTCGTTGGTGATGTTTGTGCTAAGCCGCGGTAAATCGCATAGCAATTTCCACGTTGATATTTCGCCGATGGCTGTGCGTACTCTACAGAATTCACCAAGCTATAATTCACCATATTTGCTCAACTCGGAGTTCATTAACACCATGGTTTTGTTCATTCACCCGTGAAGTTGCCCTGGAGATTTTTAACGTAATTCTTAAAGGTGTTATTCAGCAGCACAATTCATACGGGCCTGTACGGAAACTCCAGTCCAGCAGTTGTTCGTGTTTCAATAACTGAGATCAGAAAAGCACGGTATGATGATAGTATTCACCCCAGGGGGGGTTCTTCAAGGTAAAAAGGGTAGGGGTGACGTCGGAAAACCTCGAAAATACCCTAAAAAAAATACGAAACCGTGAAAAAATTCCCACCCTAAGATGTACCTCATGGTCTAAATATCACCCTGAAAAATGGATTTCGCTTGGACAACCCCTAAAAAATAGTAAATCGCCGATTTCAAACCCTAAAAAATACGACGATCACCCCTACCAGCCGAATATAGGAAGAACCCCCCCCCCCCCGTATTCACCGTATTCACGTTCCCCGAAACGAAATAGTACTTGTCAAGGCATTCCCAGACAACTCTCGAGCGGAAATAGTGATATCTGTTGAGAACAGCATGGTTCTCAAGTACAGCAAGAACAATGAGACACTCACTGTATACGCCATTATGGATTTTGGAATTCCTATTAAATTGCATTAAACTCTCTAAATATACTGACATGTTTCATTTTATTTCTATTTATTTAGTCGATATAATATCTTGTAGCAGTTAGAAACATAGTCAGACTACATATTTATGTACTCTTCTGAGCTAGTACTTGATGTGTTTTATTAAAGGAGATAGAACCGAACCCCAAAATCAACTGTAGCTCAATGAGTAGATCTAAACATGAAAAGACTCCTACCAAAATTTATTTTAGTGTGTCTTGCGTCAAAGGAAAGAAAATCTTCCTCCCAACCGCCGCAAAGTACAGACGGCTCAATTCCTGTAATCTGTGACGTACTATACGGGGAATAAATTAGTTTTGTCATGTTATTTTCGGCTTTGAATAGTACATTATCCTTCTTGCATACTCATTACCATTTAGTTATGGAAGAGTCACCCCTGACCTCGCCTCCGATGTTGGAGTATCCCTTATTACCCTGGTAGATCACGGGCTGTCCCTTTCCCCAACCTTATCTAAGTTACCCATAATTTCTCCTCCCCAGCACTTATATAGTAGCTGTTTCTTAGAATTATCTAAAATGTTCGCTGTACTGATCCGTCAGATCTAGTGGTAGGGTAGACAGAATGTCTGCCGCTCTGGCAAGGTTAGTACCTGATTCAGGTTAATATAATGGCGAGTAGTGGATGTAGTTTTTCATCCAATATGGTCCATGATTATGATTGTATCAAATTTCGAACCCGAGAGAGCCAAGGAGATAGCACACCCACTTCTTAACCCATGTAGTGTCGCGTGACGGTTGTGAAAGGCGGGCAGGTCTCTAGTGTAATGTAGAAAACCGCGCCTGGGTTGCACTTGTACCTACCCTAAAAGCACACAGGGCACGAGACCGACGGCACAAACAACGTTGGTACCGTTGGCAATGGCTGAACGAGAGAATTGCCACATCAGAAATCCGTGCTGTCTAGAACTCTCCTACCTATGGAGATGGACCTAGGTGGTAACCTTGTTTGGTTGGGAGAAGTAACGCTCCTGGAGAACCGTTTTTTGCAACCAGAACTCTCATTCTTCCCACGACATTCATCATTGGCCACCATGACGGCAAATGGGACATTTTAGGAGCCACTACCGTTACAACTGCATTTCGCGATGCGATGAAGCGTAACAACGGGGGTACCAGAACGAACGGGGGAAAAACGTAAGCATTGATCGTTTCACCGTCACAGACGGAAATATCCTGGTTGAACACATTTACCCCTGCAGAGTTGGGGGTAGGGTAGGGCGTGAAATGTCGCAGGGGGATTCCGTGTTTATATGGTTGGACATTTGAGTCAAACGACATGAGGTCGACGTTGTGACCATCAGTTCCCCCAAACGCGGATTGGACGGTTTCCCAGGATGTAGGTGATAACATGGCGTCCAATTTTGACAATCTTCTAGAAAATCAGTCCGCTATATTCGACCCTGAAGGGACGTATGTCATGTCCAACGAGAGGTTTCGATCAGTTAAACTCTCGAAAATACGCTTTGCGATTTGGGCTAATCTTCTAGAACGCGCTCCGCGGCCCACCCAAGCCTGAAGAGCAACCATGTTATCGACCTGTACATCTATTCTGCACTCGCGGATGTCATCCGGAAGGGATATTAGCGCTTGAAGGATCGCCAACAACTCCTTCACATTAATGTGCTCATCCTTGATATCATCACCCCAGTAATCACCAACAGATAAAATCCCGGAAGCAAGCTGAATCACGACTGCCCATCGAAAGGAAGAAGCGTATGTGGTGATCGAAATGGCAACGTGACGCGGCATCTCTCCAGGGAATCGTTTTGTCCCAGTTGTCTAGAAATTTCCCTTATGTAACATTTCGTGGCGGGAATACGAGCGAAAAAGAAATACACTTTCCCATTAACTTCTGAAGAGATTTTAAAGGGATACTTGATTTGTGTTCGAGTACCTGTTCTTTGAGTTGTGCGAATTTTTCTCGTTTGACCGTTGGTATCCTAAAGGCTTGAGCCTGCGAATCGACGATCATTCCCAAGTATGTAATCTGAGGCGTTGGATTAAGCACACATTTAGAGAGACCCAGGAAATATCCCAAGTTCACTAGCACTAACGATGAATAATACAGCCCTGGCGGCTTGGCAGCTATAATCGGGAGTTCTCTCAGATAAAGGGCGTGACCAATACACCTTTTGGGAACATAGTTCTCCATTGAGGCGGTCGTCGATGTATAATGAACAGTCGACTCCAAGCTCCACGAAGAAGTGTGTAGGGCCAAGTCCAACCGTTTGATATACAACAGGAGAATTCTTCCACCCAAATGGGAGGGTTACACCGACTAGCCACCACCCATGCCACTCAATCCCGAAATATTGTTGCGATTCCTTTGAAAGTAAGATGTGGTCGTAACCAGACTTATCATCAATTTTAGTCATGTAAGAGTTGGTGTACACAAATCTAGGGACTGTCACCAAAGTTTCGAGGGAGAAGGGTGTATCCACCATCCATAAGTTCAGGAACCTCGCATCAATACATAACCTTGGTTTTTCAGGTTAGACTGTCAATGGGAGAACCAGGTGGGGAGGTGAAACCTCACCCACCCTCCCCCAAACACGAATCGCCCCCGTCTCTAAGCGTTCCATGATCGACCCAATAATGAACTGTGAGAAACGTTTACACGAAGGATGGTTCTTAAAAACCTTTGGAGGTGGTACTGGGGAGTTGTACGGGACACCCTTATATGTTCCTTTAAACGTCTGCATGAACTTTCGAACGTCAACACCAAAAGATAGACATTCTAATCCGTTTTATTTTGATTCATAACCCTTCAAAATAATTTCTCAGAGGTTCCTATGACACCCTAACTCGCCAGCTTTGAAGGTTTTGAGGTGTCGGAATGACAACTCGTGCATGTCGGGTATTTCTCCAGAAACTACTTTATGAATGCTCTGTAAGACGTTTTTAGGTTCTGTCATTTTCTCCGATCTAGATCCACCCAATGTATGGTCCTTAATTTGCTCCGATTTTCCGCCGTTAGAGGACTGAATTCCCATGGTTCACCCTTGAAGTGTTCGGTCTGGAACTAGGAAGCAAAATGGCCAAAAAAAGAAAAACATTTTAGACTAGGGTATGGATCAGAGGCTGAAAAACTGAGTTCAGAGAAAATTACCACCATAGCCCGACAATCGGGCTCCAGGGCATGCCTAATGGCAAAACGCTTGTGGGGACATTTCTCTGATCTCGAACTACAAATCTCTGTCATCATACAGACCAATAGAATCATACAAATTGGAGGAAGCAAAACAGACCACTCCTTACTACTGTACTTTATTCTGTAATCCGATCATTATGTCAGTACCTATCAGTCATGCCTTTGAGAATTTGACAGATTTAAGTTTAATCACAATGGTTTATGTGCGCCTGTCAGGGCATGATCGGGAGATATGCCCCTGCTGTCCGCAAACCCAGCACTTCGCAGGCGCTCATGTCATTCTATCACCTCGCCTTCGGTAGAGAAAACTGCGCGTCCGTCCCCCAAACTGCTCGCATCTGCCTACGGGCGTATCTGTCATTGCCTTGGCGATCACTCTCGCAAACTCGGCTTCTTCCTTAGACGCTACCAGCTTGATGAGTATTTGATGGAGAGAGGCTTCCCCAATCAGAGGGCGGCATTGGCACTGTCGTCTCTTTTGTCCCTGGCAATGTTTACGACCTCTTCTAGAGCGGCCATGGTGGCGTAAGCGTCAAACAGAGCCGCGGGACGCGCAATCAGGAGTTGCAAGGAAGCCATGGCTGATTCAACGGCGGAGGCATCCAATTTCCGCTTCCATTCATCGAGATCCTTACGAATTTCTTTCACGGCTACGGCTGAAACCTATGGGAAAACAACACGTAACGGTCACTCATCGCCCTTGCGTACAAACCCCATAGTGTTTTCCCTGAAGTTTCGTGTTTTTACGTCACAGACCGCTCCCCTAGCCGAAATCACGAGACGGTCCTTGACCTGGTTTTATAAATCATGCCACTAGTCTCTCAACCATCTTGTGGCCCGTCGCAGCAGACTACTCTACTGGTCTGGACTGCTTTCACGAACTCCCAATCGATTCTAGGCCACCGCATGGCCGTTCACAGGCTACTCCCCATGTCTGTTTCCAGGTCGTCAACCTGCTTTCACGAACCCTCAACCGGTTCTAGGCTATACCGCATGACCGGTCACAGACTATTCACTGGTCTGGACGCATGTCTTCGACCCGCTTTTAAGAACCCTTAAAGTGCCTATAACCCCAAATTTGAAGTATTTTTAATAAATTCTTCACATCCTTCTTATCAATAATTCGAAGAGAAAAAAAGGAAAAAAGTAAGAGTTCGACCTTATTTCTGGGGTCAAACATTGTAAAACAACCCGATTTGGGCACCCTGTCCCAAATGGCCGTCAGCTGGAGTCTGGAAGTAACCTGGGAACGAAACCGGAAAGCAACGTCATAGTAGTGAGAGAAAGCGAACAACCAACAACAAAGACAGTAAAAACAGAGCGAACCGAGCGAATAACTCGATTTGAAATGCCAAACAGATGTGTATTTGGGGGCTGTAGGAATGAGCCAGACTCAAAAAAGGATAGCTCTAACACAAGGTCCCGTTTTTAAGCGATGATCGGCCAGAAGCAAAGAAGAGAAGACGTCAGTGGTTGAGGTTCGTGCGAACAAAGCGAGCGAAGTGGGAACCGACGAATAATTCCAGCGTTTGTTTGTTTCACTCCAAGCCGGAAGACTTTATAAGATTTTCTTTAGTCCTTGACTCTACGCCAAGACTGAAGTCGGTTGAATATGGAGTTGTTCCTATTCCATCAGTCCATGCCATCGAAACCGATAAGCCATTCTCCGATTTTTGGTAAGTGCTTTTGTATTTAGTTTGCATGGCAATACAGATTTATACAGTAGCCTCCTAGTCCTATAGCAGCCGTTATGTAGCGCTTCCGTTCACTCCATTCCCCGGAATGGAGTGAAATGGAAGCGCTACAAAACGGCTACTATAGGAGGCTAGCAATACAGTGGAACCTGCGTGTATAAAGAAGTTCCTAGGGAAAGGAAGAAAACTTCATTATGACCGGGTTCCACGTACTGAACATTGTTTTCACCTGCATGTTATATTGTTATTTAGTATGAGGGAAATAACCGTGAATAAATCCGACAACTTTCTTTAGATGACGCCTGCACCTATGGACAGGACACCATGCTTAACAAGCAGCCAAGGGCAGAAGCAACCCAGAAGAGACAACAAAGGAGGACTGTTATAGATGTTCCCCCTTCAGCTCCAGGTAATTCAAATTGTTTTGTATAAAATATTTTTTTGCACAAAAGAAACTATTCAAATTCTGAAAATATTCAAACAAAATCGAGTCTGTGCTAATCACACCTTCTGTGTTTGTCCTCCAATAACACCTAGCTCTTGCTCAAGCAGTGCATATACACCTACATGTATCAAACTGTTGGACATGTCATAAAGGTATACTGCTTGTTTAGTCTTTCGAGACTAAACAAAATATTAAAATACCAGCTGGAAACGTATAATATACCAATGTATCATTAAAATATCAATAAAATATTTTTTTAAACTCTCATGTTCCCATGCGCTCACATACTCGTTTGATCGGCGCTTAAACAGTACATTAAATAAATACATGCACAAAATACATCATGCAAATATTGCGTGACCGTTCAAAAGTACTGGAAAGCCACTGGGAAAATGTGCGTCCTAATGCTTCTTCGCATTTGGTGGGTTACGTTTGTTATTATTAAAATTAGATAAATAAACTGTAGAGTACAATCAAATCAGTTTCATTAGCCTCGCCATCCGAATCACAGGTAGCCCAAGCACTGTTTATGGCTATTTTATAAGTTTGTATGGGAATTTTTAAATCTAGCTTTTCGATAAACATACTGTAATAAAATGAATAAAACTTACCTGACGTCTATCTGTCTCTTGGCTGCGTCCGGTATGCAGTTTCAGCGAATTTGGGTGCCTGTCAAACTAAAAAGAGCTTGGGCTTCCTGTGCTCGAACAATTGATCGATATTTGAAGTCCCGGATAGTGACTTGATTCCTGATTGGCTAAAACTTGTATTTCAAAATTATTGTCGGTTTCACAGTTCGTGTGGATGTGAACAGATAAGAGCTAGCGAGAAGACCAACAAATCAGCCTTCATACCTTCAAATCAGCATTTATAACTAGATTCTATTGCTAGAAAGACTAGAGTAACTGCTGCTACTGAGAGACATAAACTAATTTGTGGATAACTCGGTGAAGAACCGCCGGGAAGGCCGAAGCCGAAGGTAAGCATTCATACTGCAACGTGTCTAGTTCATGTCGTGTACAATCTCACAAAGCTTTCATTGTAATTCAGTTCATCAGTTCGCTAATTCTTCTCATTCTGTCGAAGAAATAGCCGGTTTGTAATCTTAATTACGAATGATTCTTTAGATCAGAAAATGGGACTGTCAGAATGCTCCTCGAGTGACTGCATGGCACTGACTGCATCAGTGCATGCGTGTTAAAATATCGAAGCTGCTTTATAAATATTAAGAAAGCTCCAGTTGTATTTCTTATTATATTTCTTCCCAGGCCTTTAGTTGCTCACCAAAAGCTTTTGTATTGTATAAATAAACAGAGCTTCTAGATAGAGCTGTCAGTCCTGTGGTCAACTAAAAGTGCCTTGAGTTCATGATCAAGTCAAATATAACATCACTCATCAGGCCAAAGTCTTGTCACCGATGCAGCTCGTTCAAGTTTTCAATGGTAAGGAAAGTACATGCACATTGTATATGGTCTCCTAGTTCACTGCAGAATACCCTGGCACCCATTCTAAACTGTGCAAAATTTCTCCATTATAGCTAGCTCTGGTGTATTTATAGACTCATTCTATTCATGAATGATTTTAATTTGTGGTGGTTAGGGTTTTTGATTTTTTTGGGGAAGTTTTTAGAAGGTTTGTATGAGGTTTGAGAACATGCATTATTAATGAACCTGCAGTGGCAGGGTATTCTGCATTAACCGGTAGCCCAAATAAAGGTTTAGAAGTCAGGCATCAATTTAGTTATAATAAAAATAATAGAGGTGTACATGTATGTGGTTCTCAGGTTACACTTGCATGACTTTATAATTTTAAATACATTGTACATGTAGCTAGGTTTATTATAAGTACAGTAATACCAAGTCCATGATAAGAGGGAAATTAGTGATTAAATTTCCCTGCAAGCCAAGGGAGAGTTTGTTGAAGTCCCGAGGCCGCTTCAGCAGAGGGACTTTTACAAACTCTCCTGAGGCTTGAGGGGAAATTTGATCACTAATTTTCCGAATTGTCATGGTATAACTTTGTAATACTCTGATCGCCGAGGAACAGAACAAATCTGTGAGAAGTTTAGTTTTCTCTGCCTAAACTAAAGATGTCATAGTTGAGTTGCTTTCGAAAATGTTTTACTGCTCGATTGAATGACCTGTGTTGTTTTTGAGAAGAATAGCAGTAAAACACAATGTAATTATGTGCTTGACTAAATATTTAAAGGTCATGCATATATGGTTTTAAGTATACCACATGGAAGAAGCGGGTTTGAGAAATAAGAGAAGAATGTGCAGATTGAAATACGTGATCCCACATGGATTAATTACATGTACGTTGAAGGTTATGATGAAGTCGGGTCAGTTCGGCTTCAATTTTTTCAACCGGGAGCACAGGGCTTAACTCGTGCCAGAGGGGAGCAAGAGTTGATGCTTTTCACCCTCTCATGTCCAGCCTGCATTGTCTTCTAGTTTTCCCTCTTTACGATGCAAGCGAAAATTAGAAATATGCAATGTTCTTGCAGGGAAATGTAGAAATTTCCCTGTTGAAGACAATGCATATTTCTAAATTTTCCTTGCATTTGTAATGAGCCAGGGAATTTAGAGATTAAATGTGTGTGAACAAACGAAGGAATCCGAGGCGATCATGGTGTTATCATAATTATGATCTGTAAGCTTAAGGGTCCCTGCATGATTTCCTTTCAAAACTATTTACAAAAGTCATGTGATGGGGGCTTTACATATTTGATGTGAGCCCAACCCCTGCTAGATTTTTTGCTTGAGAAGCTTCAGTCTTTTGGCCAAATGAATCTCCTAACACCCTAATCTCACGCTTAGACTCTGCACGGGCAGAGAAACTCGGACTCAGATCCCTCACATGCTAGCGGCCTAATCCCCTGACTACATCATTGTAGTTTCTAATATGAGAAGGGAGGTAACTAAAGTCACATGATGGCTTGATGATCGCCACACGAAACATGGAATGGAAGTAAAATTACAGAAAATCGAAAACATGAAAATCAGAAACAGAATTCGTTTTCGGTTCGGTTATTTTTCAAATATTTGTAAAAGCGATATCTATGTGTTTGTTTCTTTGACTCAGATTTTCATTACATGTAATTTATAAAACATACAAATAAATTCTGTCAGTTATGATCGCTGAAAAGAAAACTGAAAGAAACTATCGAAGCTGAAAATCAAATTCCAGTTCTAGAAGCATTATATTCAAATTAGTATATTAGCAAGAATTATTCAGGCAACTTTGAAAACGATTTCAAATGGCAATGGCTCACATGAGTTTGCAAGGATTTCTTGTCAAGAGATTGTAAACAAGACAATTAAAAGAAAATTCAAAAGTAAACTTTGCTTACTTTGTAGGTTTTTTGTCCTTGGGCCATTCCACAGTATTTGGGACATGGAACTCTGAATTCTTAATTACTGAAAACTTACAAGATCATTGCATTTTCCATTATTTGATAACTAAAGTATAACAAAATATGATTTTGAAATGACGGCACACTCTTATAGTCATAAATTATCATTAATTAGCTGAAATACAAAATTGTCTGTCACGGAGGGGAAAACCACAAAAAACCTGAGCTACTTGCTTTTTGTCAAAAACAAATAAAAAATATCAGGACACAGTTCTTCACATGCACTAATAGAGAAACAAAAAAATGATTTTAGTTGCTGCTAAGGAGGTGTTACTACATGTACATGTATAGTTTGTCCAAGAGGGAACTTTCCCCTCCATGACAAAATTTGGTTTTGATATTTCCAAAACAGTCCAAACAAAATTCACAATATATTATAAACTTCTGAGTTCAAGTTCAATACAACTACATGTATATTAAATGAAAAAAATTCTGAACTGCAAGTTTTCTTTGTTCTATTTCAATAATAACAAGTGTCATGGAGGGGAAAATTATGTCATGGAGGGGAATTAAAACTTTAAAAGCTGTTTAAATTACTTAGAAATTGCATCAAATGTGTAATTTTCATACATTGTACCCAAATCAGATAACTGTAACCTCTGCGCATGCTCATTGCAGCAATGCATTGTGGGCAACCTCCATGTAAGTGTAACTAGTATCATAGATTGACATCTACAGCATTATTGTTCCCAGGATTTTACATAATGTTATATTGTAAGTTAAATTAATGTTCCAGTGGGATTAATTAAGACAACATTTTTGGTTCCGTTTTCATTCACTGATTCAAAATGTCCTCTTCGCCAGTCAACTGGATACTTGAAAATAATATTAAACTTTCCCAAATCACTCTTAGATTCCACTAGCAGAGGCACAGATGATCAGTCTATACACAGTAGTACAATAATTGGAATATACAGTAAATACAATTTTGCTTTTGTCACTTAATTCTCACTACTGATGTCACTAATCAATTGTTCAAGGTTGTCAGTCATCTCAACGAAATTACTTCCGTTCCATGTATCGTGCGGTGAACATCGAGCCATTTGTTGAAAAATCTTGTACTCCTATTTTAGTGTTTTGAAATGAATCATTTCATTAAAACATTGGCAAGCACCCCTCTCTGAAAAGGAAAGAATTGTTGGTAGCAAAAAAAACGGGACCTGGTTATTTCTTACTCAATTATACACTTGAATTTAGTTTTCTCCCTTGCTACTTTCTAACTACGTGTAGTTGCCATGCAAGATCTGAGTCTGAGTTCTTCTGCCCGCACTGACTTAAGCCCAAAATTAGGGGTGCTAGGTTACACTGCCAGTGGTCAGATTCATTTGGCTGTAAGACTGAAACTTCTCTGTTAAAAAGGCAGCATATAAACGGTTGTACTAATTAGGTAGGGTTTTCATTATATTAGGAGCCAGTAAACTGGTAAACATTACTGCTGCATGGTTGTTACTGGACCATGCTGTAATATTATTGTTTGCTGCACCATATATTCTTCATTTCCCTCATATTGCCATATTTCAGTAGCATTATAAACCCTTCTGAAGGTGGATAATTAAACATACAGTAACTTTTAGATTTTCATTTTCTTTCAGGTCGAGAAAGTTTACTGGAAGCACGAACCATTTTAGTTTATAAGAAGTCATAACCAAATAAAACTACACAAAGGTGATCTTCAATTTAATAGTCAAATTGACAAATTGAATTAGTGAGCTAAGACCTGATCAAAGCCTTGCATGTATATTTTTTATATTAATTAAGCTATGAGGCAGTATTTGTCGTTATTGTTCATCACAAAATTGTTGAGGGCTTATATGCTAGTTTTAAGAACATCAAATTTCCAAAGGAAACTATCAGCCGATAGTTCCAAGACAAACCCAGTCTGTTTGTCGTTATTGTTCATCACAAAATCGTCTTCCGCTCTCAGCGAGCACTGATAGTTCGCATCCACGGATGATAAGTATGACGTCACATGATCACTTTTAGCTTATAGTGAGTGCATGCCAAAATTTTCTGGTTAACTATAACGCCTTATAGTTTGCATCCATGGACGACAACTATCACTTCTAGTGATCGGTTTTAGACAATGAGTGTGCACCAAAATGTTGTGGTGAACTATAACAGATTGTAGCACCCTGAGGGCGGAAGAGAATTTTGTAATGAACAATAATGATAAATAGTGTGTCTCCGAACTATTGGCTGATAGTTTCCCTTGGAAATTTGATGTTCTTAAAACTAGCATAATTTTATAAGCCCTTGAACTGCGTCCTCAGACTTATAGTTGGTTTCAGAACATGAAATTTCCATGGGAAACTATTTTTAAAACAATTATTCACCAAAATAAGCCACTTGTTTTAGTAATAAGTATATACCACACAGTGAATAGTCAGCACCAAATAGTTATATTATTTTCAGTCAATTGGACAAAAACTTCTGTAAGGTGATCACTGCTTCGCTCGGAGCTGAATATGAAATCTTATTCACTGTTTGATTAGCCAATCAGAGCGTGCAAAGAGCACTATTTACTGGTGTGGTACGTGTATACACTAATAGCTGATAGTTCCTCGACAGATGCACTATAAAGGTTCCTTGATGGACACACTATATTTGTATAATAGTGCATGCCCATCATTTGATCAATATCCAATCAGAATTTGAGAGAATTTCCTGGTGACGTGCGTGAACTATAATGGCTGCAGATACATGTATATGAAGTTAGTGAGGGAATTAGCCCTGAGTCAACTACATTATCACACTTATCATAGAAAGCATGCAAGATCATCAAGTCTGTTAATTTAAGCATAATAAAGCTACATGTATATGGTTCTTTCCAACATACAGTAGATTCGATTTATATACAATTATAGACATGTTAGATCTTCTTCAAATCAATATTAATAAGTCATAATAACTTATTATCTAGTACAAGCGGCTTGATTCATACATTAAACACATTTTAAAGTAACTGCCTGCATGCTTATAATCACGGAAAATGGCACATGCAGTGTATTAAATACCAACGAAAATAATGCTTCAGGTACAAGATTGTAACAGTGTTTAGAACAACAGTACTTTGTATATTTGCTGTTGAAAATATAAAACGTACTGTACATGTATGTCACAAACTTTAAATATATATAAGTAGTTTGATGCACTCATAAATTTATAATAATTTTCTTCTGTGTAATACATGTTAGACATGTACATGTATGTGTTTATACCATGGCATCAATGAAAATAAAGACATTGTTAATTGAATTATGGTTGAGAGTTCTAATATTTATATGAATTAAGACATGGCAACTGCATGTACTTGTACAGCAAAGGATTAGGTACATTGCACAGCTGCTAGAGTATACTGGGGGTGGGAATCAAAACAATTTGTGGATATCATGGGTACATTTTTGTATGTTACTGCATCATGACATGGGTATTGTATGGATAATGTATGGTAATGACATGGGTATTGTATGGTAATGACATGGGTATTGTATGGAGAATGTATGGTAATGATGTGGGTATGGGAACTGTATGGTAATGACATGGGTATTGTATGGCAATGGCATGGGTAGTGTATGGCAATGACATGGGTACTGTATGGCAATGACATGGATACTGTTTGGCAATGACATGGGTACTGTATGGTAATGACATGGGTACTGTATGGATAATGAATGGTAATCAGATGTGGGTATGAGAAGTGTATGGTAATGACATGGGCATTGTATGGAGGATATATGGTAATAACATGGGTGGTGTATGGTAAAGGCATGGGTATCATGGCAAAGGTATGGGTAAGATATGGTAATGATATGGGTAACTTTGCAAGGAATGGGAATAGAATGGAAATTGTATGGGTATACTATGTAAATGGTACAGGTTTCATATGGCATTTATATGGGAAACCTATGGATTCTGTATGGGAAACGTATGGCAAGTGTGGTTTTTATATGGAAAAAGTCTGGGACAATGGCTTCTCCCATATATTCACCATATCACTCCCATGCTTATCCCATATGCTACCCATAGTATTCCCATTCACAACCCATGTATTACCCATCCCTAAATATTATAAATAATTAATATTACCCATATACTCCCCATATATGAAAACCATATGGCCATATATGGGAACTATCTGGATTTTAGACAAATCCATACTTTTTCCATATACTTTTATATGGGCAATGTATGGACCAGATATGGACCATATATGGGTTTGAAAATATTGCCATTTAGACAGCATGTAACCCATATATGGGAATCATATGGCCCATACAAATCCCATGCACAACCCATCACACCCATATATGGAACTTGAATGGGCCCATACAAAACCCATACAAGGGCCATATATGGCCCATATCAGGCATGTTGGTAAGGGCACTCTTGTGCTCTGTAGTAACCAGCCACCCTCATAAGTGACCACCGCGCATACCACCCGGGGGGGGGGGGGGACTCCCCATAAAAATAGACGGGGGTGCTCGACGTGAGAAATGAAATTCACCCCTAAAAGATAGCAATATGGGCGTGGCTCACAAAAAGATTACCCCTAAAAGATAGCACTCCAAAAGACAAATTTGTGCAAACTAAAGGAAATAAGAGACAAAGCTCTGCCCCATAACCTCGTCTTTAATATTCGGATGGATCAAACTCTATATCGAAGCCGTAAATACCGATTCAACTTGTGGGGTCTCATGCTCGAGGATTCAGCGCTATTTTTTCTCGGCCACAAAAAGTTTGGGTCTCGGAGACCCCTAAAAGATAGCAGACCTTTCTTATTATATCTGACATTCATGCTGTTACAGTAGAGTAGTACAGTATTGTATACTGTGATATCAGTCGCACTATATATGTATCCCCATGGGTGTGGTGTGTGCAAGCTCTCATAAGCGAGCAACTACTCCTGATTCCAGTTCTGACTAGTTATGAGCACCTTTTCCTGATTCCCAGTGTGGTTGCTTACGAGAGCTACTATTTTTAATTAACATGCACGATAGATCAAAATACTCTGATAAACCATCCACTTTCCTGGTCAGACTAAACACGGAACTGTGTTCATTGATTTCAATTCATACCTTGGTCATTATTGAGCATTATTAATGCCTGGTATAAATCTTTCCTTACATATTAGTATGCAGTGTTGGATCTAGGATGTGCCATTGTGGGATGTTTCCCGCTAAAACATATATAGTTGGTGCATGTTTCTCAATTGAGAGGGCCAATATGGTGCACACTGAATTTCCACGAACTGTAAAATATTATCAAAAAAGTAAATTCCGAAAAGGGTAAATATAAGAGGAATTACGATATTAGGATACGATAGGCAACTAGTTCCTGTAAAAACGATATTAGGAAACTGTTTATCGTATCTTCATTTATAGCGATTCTTACAAGTAAATAAAGGCTTATATGATTGTTGCGATTGCAAGGATCACTGGATTCTTTTGGCATCCTGCAATGTTTTTTTTGGGAGACCATGGCCACGGGAAGCCCATGAAGGGCTATGATAACTTATTTTAATTTTGGACAGTTTAACTCACCAGCTTTTCCTTGCTTCGAGGCCTTCCACTGAACCGTTTCTAGAGGTCTCCGTCTGTACTCTCATAACCCATTCTTCATCGGCGAGTGGCTCATCCGCGCCGTCCCCTCTCTTCGCCGGCAGATTATTCTGCTTCAAGCTCATAGTTGATAAAATTTAGCTCGGAATTGTCCGATGAACAACTGTCTTCAGATTCGGAGCCTGACGAAGACATTTTGTCAAAAAGTCCAGCAGAAAATTACAGAACAAGAAAGAACGAACCAAAAGTATATGAGAGAAGCCTTTATCACGTGACATGGCTCCCTACTATGACGTAACTAGTCCCAGACCCCACCAAGTCGCTAAGATGACGGTAAAAGTTCACGGCTCTCAACTTTGAAATGCCGTAAAAAAAAAGAGAAATGCTTTAAAACCATTACTTTTTTTCGGGAAGTTGCATAGAATACTTCTAAGTTTGATCTGAAAGCGTAATTTTTTGGGGGTTATAGGCACTTTAACCGGTTCTAGGCCACTGCATGGCCGGTCACAGACTATATACCCACTCGTCTGGACGCAGGATATCGACCTGTTTTTTTTTTAATCCTTGTCGGTTCTAGGCCACCGCGTGGCCGGTTCCAGACTACCCCCTAGTCTGGACCTGTTTTAAGAACCCTTTACCGGTTCTAGGCCACCGCGTGGTCGGTCACAGACTACCCAATGGTCTGGACCCAGGTCCTCGACCTGCTTTTCTAATACCTGAATAGGTTCTGGACCCTCCCGTGGCCAATCTCAAATCCTTTCACTGGTATGTGTCAGTGTCTACTATGCTTAAGCTGATTCCCGAAACATTGATCTCATGAGTACTCGAAGTAAACTCAAATCCGCCTCAACGGTTAGAATGATAATAACAATACGAATAATAATGATGAAATTTTCATCCAGGAGGCTCTTCACCGAAGCGATTTTGAAAGGTCCTTCCACCGTTAAACAAACTCATAGGCGTCACAACGAAGTATTAATGCCCGACGTGTCATAATACAGAGAGAAAGCACCGAACAATAAAGTAATTGATACTAAAACAAACGAATCCCAAGTATAGAATATATTAGCGAGCACATGGTCTAAACTGACGCGAAAATATGAAATGAAAAACTGAACAAGTACAAGCAGAACAAAATCCCGCCGAACAGCGTCCACTAGCATCCAATATTGTCAACATAGCGAGGAATTTACCATAAGTCATACGCGAGTAGAAGAAAGAAAGAAAGAATTACCTCGAGGCTTTCTTTACTCGATACGCTTATTCCAAAGTTTGTTGAAGTATTTTCATTACTTTGAGTTCTCTCCCCACCAGACGAAGACTTCGTTTTGTCCGGCTGTTGGCTCGGCAGCTGAGAAGTCCCGGCCGTTGGTTGGAGACTTTGTACAATTTCTAGAACTTCGACTTCGACGCGAGAGTTTGTTTGGCTGGACGGACGCAGCGCCATATTCCAAGTGGATGGTCCGCTTGGTTAGTCCAACTGACAACTATGCATAATTAACTCTGCTTTATATAATGGTAATACAGTCATGCGCGAAGTACTAACGACTCATAATTGCGCAATATTGTGCTTTCTTTGTGCTGAAGGTGTGGTTGTTTTTCCTTGGTATGCATGACGTACGATACGGGGGAAAAAGCTCTGAATTGAGACCTTCAAAACGTATTTCCTCTTTTTAGACCTGCACCACAAAGAAATAAAATAGCAGAACTTATTTCTCTTGAATACAAGTTTTATAGTCGTCGAATTGATTTAGGGTTCAGTTTTCCTTTAAAGTACAGTAGACTATATATTTGTTTTTCAATTAATACAATAATTACATTGTTTTAATTTATATGCTTTGCATTTGCATATCAGTTAATCAATGCTGAGTTAAATGTCTCAGTCATTTGGCAGTCAAGTTTTATTTATTTTTTGCATAATTATCAATACTCCAGAGCATAATATATTTTTATAGCAGATTTATCAAGAAAAATGTTTGCCTCATAAGCCATTGTATCTATTAACATTAATTACCATATGTTATAACTGATTTTATTTTACTGCCACAGCATGAAATGGTATACATGTACTCTCATGTTTCATGTTTTATTCTGCCACTGGTGTAGCCCAGTCACTACCTGTCATTGTCACACTTTGTGTGACAATGTATTCTCTTTTAGGACTATGTCCTTGTGTCACGATTTCCTATGCCTTATTAATTGCCCACCTCCTAAACAATACTGACCGACTCCCTCTGAGCACTATTTACAAAGTGTTTCAGATTTAAATAAGTTTTTTTCAAAATATAAAGCTTTGATACTCTAAAGAATAAGTCAGCACTTTGGGTTGAATCTCCAGGGACAGGGGAGTGCACCATGCACTTTTGTCCTGGGGACCGAGGACTTCACTGTCTTTCACTTGCGTAAACAGTGAATGCCCCGGTCATGCCCGAGGGGGAGGGGGGAGGTTGGGGCTTTCAAATGACTGGTGCATTATGTGTTGTGTTCTCCGAGCGGGAAACTTTGCCGTTTGCGAGCCGTAAGCCCTCAATTGCAAAACGCTTGGTTAACAAAATCCAATTCGCATCAGAAAAGTATATGAGAATTAAAGCACATGCAGTAAACGCTTTAAAAACGTATGGTTTTCGAATTTCTCTTTATTCGATAGAAAAGCAAAGAAATGACGGAGAAGGACGAGTAAAATTTGCTGTTTCCAACGATATTACCTTCATTAACCTAGAATATGTTAGTAATAATATCTCAAGAAATACTAGCCCGAATTTCAAGCGAAAACAAAACAAACTAAAGCTCAGACTTTACTTTCCTCAAAACTCGCCGCCACCTTTTGAACTAAGACATTGTTTGTATCATTACCACCCCCGAAAGTAATACATAATGTCCCTCTCTAGACTTCCGGTCTTTGCACGACTAGTACCCAGTTTCCGAATACTGGCCGGGCGAGAAAAAAGCGACAGAAAATACATGATACGTGAAGGGGGTATGTCTGACCCAGCGTGGATTGACAACTGAAATTTTACAAAATCTGCAAGATGAATACCTTTTTTGTGAGAAACAAACACAATTAAGTACAATATAAATTATTTTGATATGATACTTGCACTTTAATTTCAAGAAGGACGAAAGATCGTTTAGAGATCCTAAATATCCATACTATCGTGTGGAATAGTACGAAGTCACTCTGAAAATGCAGGAAATGGCATTTCCGAGGGTTCCATTTTCAAAATGTTTACTGGAGGGACATGCCCTCGGATCCCCTTAGCGGTAGTACCACGAGTTATACATTGGGAGGCCTATGTTTTTTTTCACGTATGTGATTAACATGTAACCATTGATACGGTTTCTCGTTTCGGTTGGAATTTATCACGACACTCGTCCTACGGGCTCCCCCAGTTTTGATGCTCTTTGAAAAACACACTCATGCGAATTAATCCCAAATTGAACCTGAAACCCTATGATTACCTATATATACTAATATTGGTGTTTCAATCAATAATGAATTGACACTTGTCTACTTTCTCTGTTCCAAATGCCTGAACCCTGCTGGTTGTCGAGTGGTTAGGAAAGTCGGTTCTTTTTCTCATTTTTTCTGTCCCCTACTGCGTCTAGGGTAGCACTTAGCTTTATTGCAGCGGCTAATGCTGCTAATTCACTCTTTTCGCCTGGTGGCCATCTTGGATTCAAAGCGAGGCAATCCGTTGTTGTTGCCAGGTCAGCCTCGTAGTGAGGGATAGTCAAAATGAGGCTCACCTAGCAAAAACAAAGGATTGCCTCGCTTTGAATCCAAGATGGCCACCAGGTGAATAGAGTGAATAGCTTGTTCCATAATATCTACACTTTTAATACCTCCCTGAGTGGTTAAACATTGGCAGGTGTGCCACGTTTATGAAAGTATAACATAGAACCTCAGTCTGCTATTAAACTGCCCAACTAGGCTTTAAAATTGAGCTGGCATATATAATTAAGAAAAAATAGGCTAATAAGGTGTGTTAATACATTTGTAGATCAAGTCATCAAATGAAAAGTGCTTGCTGCTTGTCATATATTTCACTCTTTTACTAAACCGAACTACAGTGAGATTACTACAATTTAATTTGTCTTACGTACAAGAAAAGAAATACTGCACATCGATCGGGAGTTCTTTTCAGAGCTCATAAAATCCCCTATCAAACCAGCACTTTTTCATGTCTATGCCGTTGGTGGTAATGTGCAAATGACATCTTCAGCTGCAGTTCCATTCCTGCCTGCGGTCCAAGGTAACGGCTGTACACGGGAACACGTTTCAATAAATTGACACTAGTTTGTCTGTTCTAAATGACTTGTATGAAACCCAACTGGTGGTCGAGTGGTTAGAAAATTCAGTTAATTTGTGTTCTTTTCCCTCATTCTCTTCTGCCTTTTCCCATTTCTCCTATTCATCCAGACTGCTCCCTATTGGGTTTATTGTAAGGTTGTCGCATAACAATCTTGAGGTGTGTAGCGTATATACATGAAAGTAAGAGATAACTTTTGCTCTTATTTTCAGCATATTTAAAAAATAGTTTATTTTTTTCGATGTCGTCGAGCCTGCTTTAGCCTGCTTTAAAGTTTTGGTAGCCCAGGGGACCGCTGTATATAATTAATCCGTAGGGCATTTGATCATTAACAAACTGTAGTTTCTTGTAGTGTTGGATTTGGAATTGGACGATAATTTATCCACGAGGGAAAGGCAGTCCTCACAAAAAATCCAAAATTTGCAATACCAAAGAATTGGAAGGGGCCTCATGCAAGTCTCGAATTGATTTAATACATGACATGATATTTTAAAAGAACCTGGTTGATTCAAAACCAGTGCCGCTTCCCTACTGATGTCTAACAACTTGCAGTTCAATTCCTGCCTGCGGTCGAGGTGGCTGTACACGGGAACACTTGCAAATCAGTTGTACCAGCGCCGTTCTGAATTCTTGTATCCTGAAGACGTAAATAATGGGATTAACAAGGGAATTGCTGTAAAGTAATAAGACAATTCCAAACATGGCGTGGTTTGAACAAAACATTTTCAACAATCCCAAGATCTGGAGTACCGTGAATGGTATCCACGTTAGCAATGATGCTACGGTTGTGATAAACAATGTCTTGGCTAGTTCTTTATCTCGTTGTAGTCTTCTTTGATTGGCTGCGTGCTGATGCAGTTGTTGCTGCCCCTTCCCCTTTAGAAATATCGTCACATACGACACAGATATGATAACCACTGAAAGCACTAACAACGTTACCAAGACACAAACAACGGCAGATGGGTTATACGAATGTGCGACATAATAAGCAACACAAGCAAGCAATGCCAACACCCATGTAACAGAAATAGACAAGATATACGTTTGGATTCCTGTTGTGCGATGTCGCAAAGGAAAAGAAATTGCATACATGCGTTCTAAAGCAACCAGGACTAAGGATAACAATGAGGCCATGCTTGTTAACACTTGGACTGTATTGAAATAAGTTCTACTGTGTTTTCCTTTCCAAAAAGAGAAGGTTATACCAATATAGTTCACGTACATTGGTACTGTTGTGGCACCAGCTAGTAAGTCAGCGATGGCTAAATTGATAACACAATACAGACTGCGCCTGCATAGATGTTTGTTGATCCTTAATGTCACGATCGTTAACAGGTTGAAGGTGACGATGAGAATGCCTTCAACTGCAAAAGCGACAATCCACCAAACATTCTCAGTTAAAGGTGCGGCATCATTCCCCGTCATGATAACTAGTTGATTGCATAGATCTGTATCGCCGTGGTCTCACTCTACTGGAAGGCTTCAGTGTGTACAAAATGATAAATACATGTACATGCACATGTAATCATCTCTTGAGCTTAATACAGTTACACATTTTAAACTATGAATATTAATTTGTAAGGAATATTTGCATACCTTTTAGACTCTACTTAAATAAATGGTGACAGGGTTAATTTCCCTAAGGGCACATTGCCCAAGTGTTAGCAATAGTTGTGACTGGAAGTATTGTGAAATTCCGCGTCTAATATTTTCTTATTTCCTCTAAAGATCAGTAAAAACTGCTGAACAGTCAGGAATTCGCTTCTTTATCTTTTAAAACTTAACAGTGAAGTACATCTTTGAAATTGAATTCTAGGATAAACAAATAGAGAGAAATTAGTTTTTTTTCTGTTTAAAGACTCTATGTCGACCGGCATCCATTGCGGGCGTTTTTTTTTGTTTTGATTCGATAATTCGACCTGGCGTTCCTCGCTAGCCTTCGGACGGCCATCTTGACCTCTCAAGACATTGGAAGACGAATTGCAGAGGATTAATGTTTATGGTGAGTTTTAAGTTTCTATGAAACGCCAACAAGTCAATAGACAATACGGTCGGTATTTATCTGTGTTTCTTTCAATTCAAAGGTTGCCGGCGAAGCCGTTCTACACGAAGACAGAGCCGATACGGCGATAGGATATTTTGCAGTTCAACTTTATACTTGTATTAGGGAATGTTCATTAAATACTCTGAGGGGGGGGGGAGGGGCGGGAAGATTTTGCACATTCAAGCGAAAAAATCTTAGAGCCCCTCCGTCCATATCAGGATTTTTTCCATGCCCCCCTTTAAAGCCCAACTTATTTCGAGAGGCCCCCCCTCCGCCCATCGCCACCATATGTTAATATATTTTAATATATTTATTAGGCCACTTTTCGTTTCTTTTAATCTAATATATACATTGTTTTCTCCTTAATACTTTTCTATACCAATATTCCGTATTTGGATTAAATTTAGTCTATATTAACATGTATTTTTGTAATTAATAAAGATTGATTTGATTTGTCGCAAATTTATTTGCGGTTTTCATTTCAGAGTTGATTTCTTTTGTTGACGTGCCCGTACACAACTCAACTATGCGAAATATCCGCAGTCAGGAAAACAACTTTAGTGCTATAAAAAGACTCAACAGATTGAGAACTCTAGGTACTACTACACATGCACCAACAAAGGGAAACTTCTCCCTATTAAGACTAAACATAACTCACCACAAACAATATTCCTGCCTTCAAACCCAGTGATACAGTGTACAATTCATTATATCAATAAAAGAAAAAGTCTTCATATCTTGAATTTCCCAAATGACCTGTCCTCCTTCCAGATCTTGTGGTCCTACTTAAATTCCTTATGACCTCCGAGTCAGACATCCCATCCGAATCACTTGATTCGTCTAAATCATCATCTTCAATGACACGAATAACTTCATTGTCATCCTCATCACTTGAGTCGTCATCTGACATATCGGAATCTGATTGATCGGAAATGTCGCTTGTTGTCTCAACTTCCTCAACAGATCTACCTTCGGAATGAATATAAAAGTGCGCCTTAATTCGTTTCAGTTTGTCGTTTTTCTTGCCATTTATGGGTAAATTGTGATATCTTCGGTATTTCTCTAGGTGCTTCACTTTCAGTCTTTTGAGGCTATTGTTTTCTATCATTTTGGTCCATTCATAATCACTGTAAGATTTGTTTGTCTCGGCTTGTTTCTTTTTCTTGCGCTCGTTTTCTCGGATTGCAGCAGTAGATTTTAATTCCTCTAAGTGCTTCACATACTGGATTACATGCTCCTCTTCCACACACAAGCGACTAGCTATATCTTTAATCTGTTGTGCGTTGTTTGATGCCAGCTTACCGTCTTTAAAGAGGCGCCTAATGTTAGCTCTTGGCGCAAAGTCGTCAATTTCCCTTGGTGTGCCGTCCTTTGATGTGGTTGGGGTCGAAAATACACTTAAATAATGACCAGGGTTGCTGTTATCTGGATAAGGGGCAGGAACCCAAGAGAATTTGGGTCCAACCCAACTGATGGTGTTACATATTTCGCATGCCTCCCCCTTTTCTTTGCAAGCTTCTTTTGCATACTCCATATAGAGTTCACCAATTTAGTAATGCCCTTCAATGAAATTCGTTATTTTTCGGATGTAGTGATAGCCAGGTATATGTTCTTTCTGATCGCAAGAGGAAGAGCTCTGAAATTCTTTCAAGTACTCCTGATTGAAAAAGAACGTATCTTGGGGCGTAAGGTAGGACTTTATGAACTCATGAAATACAGGAGCTCCGTCCACTCTTTTCCGAACTTCTTCTGCGCAGTACCAAGCGTTTTTCTCCATCCTCCTCGCCTCGTGCTCTTCGAACTCTGCCATTGTTAGATTCGCTATTTCTTCGTCCGTCAGTCCATCAAATCGTTTGAATTTATTCCACTCCAAAGTTGCCCCATCTACGATGCTGTCTCCAATTGCACTGTTTGTCCTTTCTGCTTCATTGTCGGCGGAATTGCCTCTGGAGGAGTGTAATCGGATGCGGTAGTCACTATAATATGAATAATAGCCATTTCTGCATCGCGAAACTTAACTTCAAAGTTATTACAGACTACTCCGGGCCCAGCATCAGTAAAGTCTGCCCATCTAGGTTTAACCGGCGGTAGTTCTAATTCAGCAATGTTTTGCATGACAGTCTCACATTTCATAGTTAGCTGGTTATATTCCTCATGGACCGTATTTAAATCCATGGTAAAATTGTCATGCAGCGATCTGGCACTATCGATGACTTCTGTGACTTTCGGCATAACTGTTGTTGCCAATACTCTTGACTCGGCCTGGAGTAAATTGCTGTTATTTGCGCATAAGGTTAAGGACCCCTCTAGTCGGTTAGCCAAGTGAGTAAGTCTCTTTTTCTCATATGTATTGTAACGATTGTCATCTTGCTCATTGTGGACCCTTGTAACCTTTGCCAAGTCATCTTTCATAGTCATTTCTAAGAAGAGCTTAGTGTCATCGTGCACACGAGCACAAATACCTCTGAATTCGGACGAATATACAGAGCTGTTTCTGGATGAAGAGAATTCGAACTTGTCTGGGAGTTTGATTCTCAATTCGGCGGTCTCATTGGCCCAAGTGGTTCCTGAGGAGTCGACAAAGGCTTTGGGACGAACAAAGACTACGTGAGTGTCGTCTTTGTTCAACAGCTTAATTTTCCTCGCCTTTTACTGTCACTGCTGTTGATTTGGAAAACAGTATGCCATGGTTATATGCTGAACAATATTGTAATCTTTAGTTGCGTGGCAGCAGCTGCACTTGTCATGTTATGAACCGACCTTCTTTGTGAAGAATTCTGTGAGTCGATGGTGTTATGTAGACACTTTTCTCAGGCCAGTCATATTTGGGTAGTTTTCTTGACTTTTCCTCGGCTGATGGTGTTAGTATCCGTGTTTTCCTAACTGACCCAAAACCTTCGCTCGTCCCTGTGTAAAAAGAGCAAAAACGTAAAACTATAAGAATGTTCGACTATCCAGCACCAATTAATAACACTGTAATAGCAGAATTACATCTACCTGGCCTTAAATAAGCCTTGTCATCGATGCTCCTTGCAAAGCAGTAGTCTGGCTGGGCATCACCGACAGGAGAGAAGAATGACCTCAACACATTCTTCTTGTGGGCCTTTTGATAATGCGTATTCTCATTTAAAGACACTTCGGTTTTCGATGGCTTGCGACAGCAAAATAGACCCTTTCCTAAGTATAGCAGAAGAGAGGTAAGGGAATATGAATGCAGTGTCTAACTAAATTTAAATTTAGTGACTCCTCGCTTGGATACTTCTTTTGTTCTTTGGCCTTGAGCGATTCAACACGGTGATACATGTACATGACTTTAAAGGGGCTTTCCCTTGTTTAGACCGGCGGAAGTTTGCAATCCCAAGAAGATCCCTCACTTTCACTCTTCTGTTCGTAAACATTGTTGGTTCTGATCGGCGACCATGGTATGTAGCTTTTTCTTCAATGGCCTTGCAAATAAATTGTTCATCTTCACTGTCAAGTAACCTTGGTCTACCTGAAAATCAAGTAAGACAATGTGTGTATAAAATCGTAGACTAAACAAAAGGTTCGGCAGTCCCCTCCCCCCTGTTTTTTCTAAGTTATTTTTGTACTGCCAAATTGGCTTGCCTAACAGCCCAAAATTGAAGCTACACAGTTTACTAATGTGTATATTGCATTTCCGACTCAGGTATAGAAAAACAACTTCAACAATACTTGACAACACTTACCCCTCCCCTCAAAGAGGACGTTCTTGACTCACCTTGTTTGCTTAATCGGCGTCTCTTTAGTCGATTCATCTCAATCAAATTATCTGCTTTTCGTTTACATCTCATCCTGAAGCGTTGTTGATGCTGTTTAGTTGAAGATGCCAGTAAATTCTCCATGTCTTCGATGCAATTGTTTATTGCGTCCACTTCTGTCTGTAGCTCAATAATTCTTTCTTCTGGCCAGTCATTCTGCTTTTGTTGGACTACTGCTTGTTTATCACCCATCTCTGATTTTGCTTTGCTTATTTTGTCCTTGATGTTTAGCGTAACCATGTCCTCAGCAGCAATAAAAGCGTTTTCACACTCCTTTGCTATTTCAATCACTTGATTTGTACTAGCTGCTACACTTGAAGCATCTAGTCCAAGCTTTGTTAGCTCATTTAGTGAAAGGAAAACTCCAAGTACAACTCGTACCACAGTCTTGTCCCACTCTGAGTCCATGGACTTCAACAGCAATTGCAATGTTTCTTTGTCTAACTCGAAACGACCTTCTTTGGGCATGATGCTCGACTTCAGTTTAGAAATATCATCACTTAATTGTGCCAAAAAACCTGATAACTCCACGTCATCGGATCTAAGAACTATGTAACCTCCATCAACTTTCTCTGGATTCAATATATACACACACAAGCCAAACTTTGGATGAAGAAGGGCATGCTTAAATCTCCTAGCATCATCGCTTGAAATAGACACATATTCGGTATCAAATCCATTAAAAAGTTCCAGTGCTTCTTCAAACTTCAGGAAGCTGTTTGGCACTTCTTTCCCCTCTTTATTTATCCTTGTCCCCAGTAACTGTTCTAACACGGCGAGTTGTCCGTTGATTTTGTTTATCTCAGCAATTGACTTTAGCGAGGGTCGCACTTCGCGAAGGACACTTGCATTTTCTAGAATTGTGCAAGGCTGAAGAGACTTCAACACGTTTTGAGAAACACGTGCTTGTGAAATGAGGTCTGCCCTCCAGTCGTTCTTCCCTCTAGCTGTCGTTATAGTTTTTTCTATATTTTCGATTTGTGTCTCTTCGTCCTCCAGTACTGTATCCATTGAGTCAGGTACTTTTCCAGGTTAATTCCAAGAAGCAAGTAAACTTTTGGCCTTTTAAACTGTCAACAGAGTTCGAAAGCTAGCTACTTCATCGCCGAACTGCAGATACCGCTGGTTTCTAGAGATGGCATGGCAGATTCTCTATACCACATGAAGCCCAAGTTTCCAGAAATTATTTTAATAAAATAACAAAAGTTTCATTATAAAATTCTCAGAGTAACAGTTGTTGAGTTAAAACTTTTCTGTAAAACGTGAGTGTGTTTAGTTCTATACTTTAATAATATACAAACGCCGTATCTAATTTGTCTAAAGTGGTGTTTTTTTCACTGTTGTGCTATATTGAAAACCGCAGGCCAACAACGCGTGGGCGCAGGAATATTGTGAAACTTGTAGTGCATGCAGCGAACGAACTTGTTGGTCTATCGAGCTGGAAATGGCAGATCCTGATCCTGCAGCAAACTCTTTTGCAAATGCTGTGAGTAACTGGCTGGAATCAATTAATCTAGAGCAATATTGTAGTGCTTTTGAAGACGAAGGATATGATGATTTGAATTTCCTGGTCAAACTCGGTGATGATGAAGTAAAGGATCTCTTGCGGAGTGTTGGTATCACTAAGTCTGGACATATTCTCAAGTTCAGAAAGTCTTTGTATGAGCTTCGAAGTCGGCAATTAATGGAAATCCCTGCAACTGTTGCTATGAACGACTCAAAGAAAGCAAAGCCAGTTCAGTCAAGTAGGTAGTAGATTATTTACTATATTAAAACAGGGCTCTAGCGGATTTACTCATAGTATTAATATTAAATAGAATGCGATCTGCTATAAAATAGTGAGCATTTGAAACTTCAATGTAATTTTATATTTCAAATAATCTTACATTTTATGAAGAACGGCCAAGGCCTTGGCTTGAACTCAGTGCATCGTTTGTTAATAATTTTATAGTGCTGAAATCTGAAATGCTTCAACATACAGACAGTGAAAAGGGGCATAATTATTACCTCAATAGTCTGAATAACTTTTGTACTATAAGGCGGACACAGGAGAACAAATTATAAAATATTAACTAGCTGCTTTGTTTTGCTTTCCATAGCACTTCGACTTGTGAATGGGCGGTTTGTGCTTGATTTTAAAGCCACATGCTGGATGTAAGAAAGATTTACTTCCTTGGGCCAACTTTCTGATTCCAAATGTACACTCCAGACGTCTAAGGTTCTTTAATGACGTGACAGAGCAGATCTACAATAGTGCCTTCATCTCCCTTCAGTCTGCATTCAAGCCATATCTTGATCAGCAGCGGATTTTTCGTTGGGAGGTATTAAAGTGCAATATAAAAGAAGACAGAAACGCTTATACACATAACGATTTAATGCTGTATTAAACCTAAACAGTTTCAATCTGAAGATTTTGTCTTGAATTAACGTCTTTTTGAATTATTACTTTCAGGTGAATGAGGAAGTATTACACAACTAGAAAAATCCATTCAGTTTAACACTGATGATGGATTTGATGTAAACGTCAGAAAGTATATAGAAGTTCCCCCCAGGCCAGTAGCTGTTGATGTTGAAAGGAGCCACGCTACTACGTCTAGCCTTGCTGCGTTTGAAGAGAAAACAGCTAAAATAATCGAGCGATTACAAAATCGCAGGAAGGAGCTATATGATGTTAATCATGTCCCCAAAGCTTGGGCCGCAAATGAGATTGCTTACATAGATGAACAGCTAAAAAAGCTAAAAGCCTGTCAGAAAGATCTGCTTGCTATCCATTCAAGTGTGTCATATACGTACAAAACGCTAAGCATGCGTTTTAATCGAGACACAGTAAACATAGAGGAGAGGAGGAGGGTGTGCAAGAGAAAAAAAACAAAAGAAAAAAACAAAAGAAAAGAAAAAGAGACGTGGGAAAAAAACAGGCCTACAAACTTCTTGCTGAAATGCGTGATAAAGATTTTGCTGACAATCTCTTAACTGGCAGCATAGCAGAAAAACTCAGCACACAAAAACTTGGCAAAATGTGGCTTCTACCACGATTCCACATAAAAGCAATATAATATTTGATTTCTGTTGACGCCTTTGATGATGCAGAGGAGGCAAACAGGCTTGTAGATGTGCTTATAGCCAGAAAAGCATCAAGAGTTAAAACACAAACGCAAGAATGTCAAAGTGACTCGGATGACAGCACGGACTTGGACTAGACTATAACGGAGACTCTGAAGTGTACCTAAAGTGCATATATAAGCACTGATCACATTACATAAAGCCTTAGGCGGTTAAGCACGTAAGCTCTTGAAGCCGTTCTGTGATTCGTTTTAGAACGACGCATAAACAATGAGATGAATAGATTTACATACCAATCATAAAGCGTCTTCAATAGGCCTACATGCTATCTGCCTTGAGCTTCACTGTTAAAATATTTGTAGGCATTTTGGCAATTAGTTGTTATGGTTAATGTACTCTAACATCAATAGCGTTTAACAAGTCTTTTTATCTTCTCAGTCCTACTGGAGGTTATAATAACTTTGGAGCCCCCCCTTAAGAAGCTTAATTTTTTTCAGACCCCCCTCCCTTGCCAAAGGATAAAAATGTCGGAGCCCCCTTTGATATACTCCCGCCCCCCCTCAGACTATTTAATGAACATTCCCTTATTTCTATATAAAAAAACGGAAAGATGGCCAAACACGTAGCTGCCCTTGTAGGACGGCTGACTTAGAATGTATGGCTAATCGGTATAAGTGTGGTACATCGAGAAAGCCATGTGCAACTGAAGGTATGAACAGCTGAAAAGAAAGTCAAACGTTTGTGCAATCAACAAAACACCCGACTAAATATTTTTTATCACAGCCCAACTAAGGACAAAAATAAAAAGGTGTAAAACATGTTTCTGTATTACGAACATTATTTCAGAATCTAGAAACAGTTCCTGAAGTAAGCGCGCATTATATAAGTGTACCAGGCTGTTCGCTAGTGAGGCAAAGAAGAGAACACCAAACAGGAAATAACTAGTGTATTAAAGTACACAATTTATATTTTTCAGAAGGATTTTAGTATAATCTACAGTGTCACTAAACTCCACATTTCTTTTTATAGATTTCTTTAACGATTTAGCATGACGACAGAGTTGAAATTCTTGTAAAACTCCAGGGGGGGGGGTACTCCCTTATATGGCCTAAACAGGGACGTGCACTGGACAGGGTACGGTTTTTGGCCTCTGTCCTGAACAGGGTACGGTTTTTGGCCTCTGTCCTGAACAGGGTATATAATTTCATGATAGTCTGTCCTACCTGTCCTAACCAGGGTATTGCTTGCACGATTATCCTCATCTCACCACTCTTTAACAAGTCATCAGTCAACAGACACTCCACAAGATCATTGTCACCCAATCATTTCAATTGCCAATAAAATACAATTGTGTAAAACAAGAGTCTGTATTTTGTCATTTGTCCTAAACATGGTCCTAAACTAGAGGGTGTTTTCCTACACAGGGTAGGTATTTGGAGTTTTTCTGTCCTAAACAGGGTCATGGTTTCAACCCTATACCCAAACATGGGTCCAGTAACCCCTGGGGTAAAACTGTTGAACAATGGCCGTGGGAGCTTAGATTTTACAATCTTCATGATGAGTCACGAATCCAGGCCCAGAAATTCCAGGAACGTTGTGTCTTGCTCCTGAGAATAAAATTTAATGTTACAGATGAAGGGAATGCATCACTTCATACACCTTGGACGAAACCTATGTCTAGACAGACATGTTCTCAAAATTGCCATTCGCTGTAGGTGAAATTAGGGTGGATCCTCTAGACATTTCAATGGCCAGCTACAGCAAGACAGTTTATTTTGTGGGAGCATGGCTATTTGGGGAAAGGAAGTTATTCCTTCTTGTGCCATAAAAAAGATCCATCAACAGATCCCTCCCCAGACAATGTCTATATTGGCTTGAGATCGGAGTAGAAAAGTCCCCCCGGAGGGGAGGGGGCTCCCATATAAAAGTGATGGGATGCTGGTTGAAAAATTCCAAAGGAACCCTTACAAGGTATCAAAATCTCATTTTTCTGGGCATGGCCAAAATTAATTTTTACCCTAAGAGGTGGCAATACTAGCTATTTTAATATCTTACTTGGTTTACTCTGAATACCATAAAGGTACTGTTGGCATTTCAAATTAAACACCCAGAGGTACCCTTGCACCAAAAGTCCGGGAAATCCAGGCTTTTCCGGGGAAAAAGCAGGGAAAATTTTCATATCAAACAATTTATTGAGAAAAGTGTCGTTCCTGAGAGCTCCCTGGATATTCTATATATGGTCAATATATTCCATATTTGGAAAGCAGGACGGATCGTCGAATACTAGAACACGTTCAGGAAGTGTAGCGAGCCGGCAGAAGAGAAGCGGATACAACGTAGGCTACAGGAAGTGCGATTAAAAAAATCGATAGCGAAATTTGAAAAGGATGAGCGTATGCCTCAGTAGCATCTAGTCAGGCCCAAATATTACTCTGAACGACAACAATTGTTTGATATGCCGGGGAAGCCCGGAAGCCATTCCAGGCTTTCCCCGGAATTTTGCACATAGGGAAAATCCGGGAAAGCCTGGAAACAATGAAAAGTTTCAAATAGGTCCAAAAAAGCCTGGAAAGCCCGGATAATCCGGGGAAGCCTGGAAAATCCGGGAAAGCCTGGAAAGGATGAAAAGTCTCAAATAGGTCAGAAAAAGCCTGGAAAGCCTGGATAGTCCGGGGAAACCTGGAAAATCCGGGAAAGCCTGGAAAGGATGAAAAGTCTCAAATAGGTCAGAAAAAGCATGGAAAGCCTGCCATGGATAGTCCGGGGAAGCCTGGAAAATCCGGAAAAGCCTGGAAAGGAGAAAAAGTCTCAAATAGGTCCAGAAAAGCCTGGAAAATCCAGGGAAGCCTGGAAAATCCAGGAAAACCTGGAAAGGAGGGAAAGTCAGATATACTATAGCTGGTTCGAAAACCATCCAGCAAATCTAGGAAAGCCTGGAAAGCAAGAGAAATTTTAAATAAAATATGATCCTATAAATTGTTAATATCTGAAAGCTCCCGGGAAATCTCGATACTCTGGAAGGAAATACAAGAGAAATTCATGATCATCCATTTCAACTCTTCTTTAATATTTAACTCAGTGGGAACAGTAACTTACTTTAATAAATGGTATTATAAGAAAACTACCAAATTGAATGTATGTTGTTTTTACCATGAGCAATATCACATGAAAAGGGCATGGCTGACACCACATATTTTTTAATGAGTTTTTGATGTTCTCTGACAACTTAATAAATTAAACTAAAGAAGGACATTTGTTGAAGAACAAAAATGGATATTAACATTTAAAGGCACATAATGAGGTGGAACTGCGACATATGTTTGCATGAGACAGATCTTGATGCTTTGTAATTGCAGGCATCATTTGAAAATTATATGAAAACATGTTCTATGTCATCCAGGCCCATGAGTTTCTCATGTGATCCAGCCCAATATAACAACATTAAAATGGTCTATATTATACATTATGAAACAAAATTAATTTTTTTCTCATCTTCAATTGCCTGGCAGAAATGATTTAATGGGGCTGTGTCACGGTAAGGCTTTACATTCGTTTTTCTGGGCCGGAAAGAGCTATTTCCACTTATTTTGATACGAACTAACGAACATCTCGGCCATGTGGGATGCTTAAAATGAAAGCAAATATGTAAAAATGACTAACAAACAGTGTATACAAACAGTCTCCAGGGAACATATTGAAAATCCTTTCAATCAAGCATTGAGAGGGAAGTTTAACTGTTTATATCCAATTAACAGCCACTAAATGAGCGATTACTCAATACATGCACAGTACCATGACATAGCCCCTTTAATCGTGCCTCTGTATGATCATATAATCAAATAAAAAAGTGAAATAAAATGTAAATTGTATTTCTTGTTACAATGATTAATAATAATATGGGTAAATTAAGAAAATTCAACAATCATCTCAAAGAAATTGAATCAAAACTGTTTCAAACCAAATATTTATAAAATTTCACTAATTAGTATCTGATGTACATTGTATGTTAAACTACAATGTATAGTGAAGTTATTTGATGTGGCATCACACACAAATGTTTGCAGATCAGTATTCTTTAGGCAATATTTTGTTACAGTGAAGTTTTTTGATGTGGCATCTGGATACAAAAATAATTGTAGAGTATATTATTAGTAAATTGTGTTATTATTACAGACAGAAAAACCTGTATACAATATTAAAAAAAAAATTAACCGGAAAATATACAACATAAAAAAACTTCACTCAATTATTTTTCTTAGCTTTCTTTGGTGTTCTAAAGGTTTTCTGCAAGTCCCCCAGTACAAATGTATCTCTGTCACTTTCAACCATGATTGGCTTGAAATCTTCTTTGGATCCCTCCTATAAAGATAAAGTCAAAGGATTTACAGTTAATAAATGATTGTAATTTCAAAAACAATTAGTATCAACAACTAATCTTTATTTTTACTTTTCTGATCAATACTATGCCAACCAAACGTTAATTGTTTACATAAAACTTTTCTCAAAGTCCAGTCTTCTGATCAAGGGCAATCCTCTGTACATGCAAATTGTCATCTAGTGAGGGCCCGAAGGGTGAGTATACGTTTTTTTTTTGGCGGTTTATATAAAATAGTGGCACACCAAATCGTCCATGGTCAAACAGAAGCCTGGTCCGTATAAGTTTTAAATCACGCCAAAAGAGTAGTTCTTATTCGCTTGGTACTTCTCATTTACCTATTGTCTAATAATGTGTTCCAAGGAAATGATGTTTAAAAGACGAGAGTCTTCTGAGAAGTCAGATATTTTTAGGAAAATCCACGGCTGATCGGAGTCACTCACACTGGAGCGATCGACTGCACTCTGTGATTTTCCTGTAAACACTGAAAGAGCGATTTTTAATAGGTCTCTAAACAGCCCTACATTGCGCCCAATAAAGCTCGGCATCTCTAACCATGGTCTGATAGTGATATAAAGCATAAAGAAATGAAGCCGCTCCAGCATGCATAGTCGTAATTCGTGTGAAGTTAAGTTATTCCTTAAGGCATGTACGGCCCCTTGCCCTTGGCCAATACCGCATCTCAGTTGGCTTCTGCATACTCTTCAAACTCCTTTCGCGGCTTTGTTATGTTCGTTAAGTTTTATATCACGCTGAAAAGACCTGATCAACGCGGTCAAATCCAACTGAAATAACGGCACTAGTATCTTGAAACCGGAATCCCAAACATTCCCAACAAAGTGAGTCATCGGTGAAACAATGGAGGACTTTCGACTGAAGCTGGTGAACACATGAATACCCGGAAATAGCCAACATTCCATCGTGGTGCCGCCGCTCGGTCTGAGATAAAGGACTGGGGAGAAATCACATGCTATTAAAGATGGCGGCCTTCTGCTCTGGTTCGAACTGCGATAGTTAATACGCCAGAAAATTCACTCTTCAACGGCACTACGAACTGATGCATAAGAAGAGAAGTATTACCGAAAGTGAGGAGGAAATCTTAGCATCCACAAGTAGCTGTTCTATCGAATGTAATATAAATAATCCGGCGATTTCATACACCAAGCATTGTCAGAAACCTGCAAAGGGTAGTATCGTCGTGTACCGTTTAACCAACTGCGTCATAAAATTCCCTTTGTTACCCACGTTCGCTATGAAAAATTTGAGACTCAGAAATTTTATACGAACATCGGAATCGACACTTAGAAATTTTAGAACGATTATATGTTATCCTCACTATAAAAAAAATACCGCCAGAACCGGGATTCGAACCCGGGCCGGTTAAGAATCAATGCAATGGCTTACCCACCACCAACCCAAACCCTAACCATTAGACCACGAGAGAATTCGCTGATTGGAGTCGTTTCTTTTACCAGATTTATATCAACTTCATTAGCATGTTCATAAAATATTCTATTATAGTATAATATATACTATATTAGCGGTACGACAACCCTCCGAGCGCGCGAGGTGTGATTCCCCACGGATCTCAACGGTACACGACGATACTACCCTGCAAAGTGGCCGGCGAGGCAGAAGACGTGAATTCCGTGGGTTTTTTTTTTACTTGCACGATGAAGTCAGCAACTCAGATGACATATGCATTGCTTGAAATCCCTGAAGAATTTGATGGACCAGATTCTGTAACGGAAATCACTCCTCACATGATGTTCGTTTTCAGAAAGAAGTAAGTGTAATATTAACTTGATAGTCCACATGTACTTGGAATTTATAAACCTGAGTGACGTCACTACATGTTCACAAGTAAAATTACACTCTAATATATAAGTAATTTTCGGGGCATCCTCTCGATTAGCCTATTGAAATTATGAAAACATTTCCAAAACATTAGTAAATCAGCCATTAGTCAACAAATCATATTGTAAGATTAAAATTTAAAAAATTGTGACAGAACTAAAGCAATAGAGCTCTTTAGCTTCCCTCAATGCTGTCCCATTTCAAATATTTAGGTAATAATATTCTTTGTTTGAAGTATTTCTGTACCAATGATTTTTCTCATGCATTAAGAAACAAAATAATTGACACTCAAGGGGGTGATCATGTGATCTGAAATGGAACAACACTGGAGCAAGCTAACAAGGTCTATTATGTCATGTCTTAAAGTCAAAATATGTTACCAATATATACATTTATATATTTTTTACAGACCCCCAAAGTTATTAGTGTGCAGAGTTCCAACATTGTGGAGAAAGTGGCATACTTGGATGAAAACCCTGATTTGCACTGCATAGTGGTTTGGGCACCAAATTGTATTGAGCCAAAATGATTGTGTTTACTGGTAAAATATATACTGCATAGAAATGCAAATTATAAGATACATTGATAGATACATTTATTCTATACATTAGTAAATAATGTAAGTCTTAAACCTTGTACCATATTTGGTAAATTTGAAGTGAATTTCTGTACATATAAAGTACAAACAATATTAATATTTATGATTTTTTGTAACATGACTTGTTATAGTTGTGATTATTATCATAATTCTGCTAATATAAATTTTTTTATATATCATACATTTGTAAGTATCTTTGTGTATTTGCTTCGCCATGTTTCATATTATAGCTCATACTGTACATGTACTTACATATTGCATGGTTTTACAGTACATTTTAAATTTGTTTATGTTATGCTACTTCTTTAGTTTTTAATTATGAAAAATTAAAGAAAAAAAGAAGCCATTAGAAAAGGTTATATAGCTGGTAAACTGCATTCTGCACAGCCTTTCCTGGGTTTTGCTCTTTGATGCTTTCCTTGAAAGCCTGGGAAAATGTGGATAGAAAGTTGGCAATTTTTTAGCGTTCCAATCTTTGCTGGGAAATCCATTATAATATAAATGCAGGAGATATAATTTTTTATGAGGATAGTGACCTTTCCAGGCTTTCTTGGCGTTCTGCTCCATGCTTTCCCTGAAAGCCTGGGAAATCCGGGCTTTCCGGGCTTTCCTGGTCAATAGAAAATTGTTTATCTTTTCAGGCTTTCTGTGCTTTCCAGGCTTTCCTGGGGTTATGCTCCATGCTTTCCAGGAAAGCCTGGTTTCCGGGCTTTCCGGGCTTTCCTGGTGGCAATTTTGGGCAGTGAAATCAGGCCAAAGCCTGGAAAGCCCGAACAATCCGGGCTTTACCAGGCTCTCCGGGCTTTTTCCCAGGCTTTCATTACATGGGTACCAAAAGGTATGATGAGCATTGCCACCAGCGAGATATAGGGAGTCGAGCCCAGAGAGTTCTCCCCCCCCCCCCCCCCCCCAGCACAGCTGAGTTCACACAAACTGACATGACAGGGATGGATTATTAAAGTGAGGTGAGACCCATTGAATGCCCTTATTGGTTTGTTGGAATGTATAATATCTATATCTTCTGAATACTTGAACATTCTGGATTGCTGTTTGTAGTTAGGTGTTTACCATTAAGAATGACTTTTTTTGGGGGGGGGGGGGGGGGAGATTAGTGCACAGTTCGTTTTTCAAACTAATTTATCTTCAGAATATTCTTTAAACAAGTTTGCTTGCATTAATTGTTTTGTGGTGATCATCTGCTTGTAGGAATTTCTTGGTTAACTTTTTTCCTTGCACAATTTTTTAGTGGAGAGTTGTCAACCACAGTCCAGTGATTTCTAATGGTCCACCCCTTACAAATACTTTTCCTATAGCCCACTTTCGATATAGCATAGGGAGTGGAGTCAGGTGGGCTCTCACAAATATTAGTCAGAGAAACAAAGTTGAGGGTTTATATCAGGTTTATATCAAGTTTTACAACATCAAATTTCCAAGGAAAATATCAGATTATAGGCTCAAGACAGAAAGTCTGTATTCACTGCTTTCTTATCCCAAAATTGTGCAATTTGTTGGAGGACACTTTGCATAAATACAATAGTTATTCATCTCTCCTGGAACAACACATCTTTTCCAAAAAATATTGTCCCATGGAAAATAAAAAAGCTATTGTGTTTATGCAAAGTGCCCTCCAAGAATTGTAAAATTTTGGGTTGAAAAAGTGGTGAATATTTATTGTTCAAATAAAATAACAATTCCTGTGCTCTCACTGGACAAAGATGACCAGACACATGACTAGGCAATATGAGAGCATAGTGGAAAGTGCCCAGCTAGCACTATTGCAAAAAAAACACAGAGTAACAACAATAATAACAACAATAGAGTTTCTGTTGTGGGCCTATAGTGCGATATTCATTTATCTGACATATTAGTTGTTAGAAATCAATTGTACTCTATCAGCAATGCTGCAATCTAATTGGCTAAGCTACTCACTATAACACTTGTGTGGTATATACTAAAAACATTATTCAACACAGATCCAGTGACAATTGGTGGATATTTACCTCCTTGTGAAGTGACATGGCAAGTTACGGTGTCACAACTTCAACATGGGCCACCACATTGCCAAATTTGATTGGCTTGGAAGCTACTGATGTCTGGGCCTTTAAATTTGATTGGCTTGGGGACTACCAAAGTCTGGATCATTTGTTATAAACGGAATGATTGCAGAATACCCCACCACTTGGTTCATTAATAATGCATTTTCTCAAATTCTCATACAAACCCTCTAAAAACTTAACCCTGAAATTCAAATAAATCTTACCCATTTTCAACTCCAAATCATTCATAGAACGAATCTAAATACACCCGAGCTAAATGGATAATTTTGAACAATTGTAAGGGCTTTTCAAGTGACCTTTCGAAGTGGTGGGGTATTCTGAAATCTAGCCATTATAAACTTGTGCTGTGACTGGCTGGTTAGTGTTGGGTGGTCATGTTAGAAGTAGTCACACTGTAAATATCCACTACTATATGTCACAGACACTGTAAGGGATATTTATTTAACTATTTCTTAGCCCTAAATCTGCTGCAATATTAAGTAACCAAATAAATCAATTCTGGGCTTTCTCGTAAAGCAATAGTTGGAGCCAGATGTCTTGGATGTTGTTGTGGCAGAGGCACTACCCTTTTGGCTACTTGTCATAAGCTCTTGCTTTAAAATTATGTGCTGTAATATAAGGGATAAGTGTTTTTGAGGAATAATTCTCAAGTTGTGATTCTAATTGTCACCACAGAGCTAAGGCTTATGATTTGAGAAATAGGATTTTAGTGTGAAACCCTGATCCTTGGGCCTAGCTATTACAAGGTTACTCTTGTAATTTTGAGAATGCATTCAAGAAAAAATGAAATTCTCTACCCTATAGAAGACTTAACCTATCCAAACTTGAAGTTAAATACTGAAGAACTTCAAGAATGCTAAAGGTAAATTGTATAGCCTACATGTACATGTATATCAGACCAATACGACTGTGAAACCTGCATGCAACTGTACTCACTCATGAAATTACACAATGATAGTGAGATGACAATTGTATAAAGTTGTTGAGGTAGACTTTGCTCGTGCTGATCACCTCCAGATCCTGTTGTGCTGATTGGACATGAACTGAAGACGAGACCAATAGGTAAAAAAGATAAGAACAATATTATTTACGTGAGTAGAGCAGAGAGTGAGAACAGACTACAAACTCATGATCAAGTACAGCCCAGGCACCAAAAGCCTGGAAATTCCGGGGTTTTCCGGGGTTAAAGCTTGGTTAAGATACCGGGGTTACCTGGTAAACATTCCGGGCTTTCACCGGGTTTACCCAATGAGGAATATTCTGGGGTAACCCCGGAAAGCCCAAAAAGCTTGGTAAAGGCAAATCTGGTTTTAGCCCACCTAAATTCCGGGGTAACCCCGGAATTCTTGGGTTAGTTTGGAAATTCCAGGGAAAGCTCAGAAATTCCGGGGTAAGCCTGGTTAAATTCCGGGGTAAGCCCAGAAATTCCGGGGTAAACCCGGTTAAATTCCGGGGTAAGCCCAGAAATTCTGGGGTAAACCCGGTTAAATTATGGGGTAAGCCCGGAAATTCCAGGGTAACCCTGGTTAAATTCCAGGATTAAAGCCTGGAAATTCTGGAATCAACCAATTAAAAATAATGGTACTAATAAATTAAACTTTTATAACAAACAAAAATTCCCAGTGCTTACGGTAAGCTGAGATCACATAAATCTCTTGTTGCCTGGAAAAAAATTATAGCTCCTTTCGAGTCCACGAAGTGTGATGTGTTTGTCAGTCCAGTCACTAAAATATAAGGATTATTTTTTCACAATGGACCTATTAGCTTTAAATTAGTCAAATCATTAAACTCAGTGGGATCAGTTATTGATTTTTAATGATAATGATTTTGACAATAAACTTTGTATCAAAATATTTATAAACATACATGTATGTGCACTGACATTATAATTATTATACATGTAGATTGTAAATAAAACACAGCAGTATTAAACTTACGGAATCAGCTGTCAGTCCATCTTAAAAAAAATATTCTTAATTCTCCAAAATTGGATATAATAAATGGATGAAAGAATTGAATTTATACCATTGCTTTTCACAATGGAATAACTGTTTACTTACATTTCATAACTATGTACAGTCTTGGCAACATAATTCCCCTGCGAAATATTTAAGCTTAGAATTCCTAGGAATTCCTAAGAATTTGCTAAGAATTCCTAGGATTTTATTCCTAGGAATTCCTGGGAAAGCCTAGGAATTCTTAGGAATAGCTGTCAATTTTCACGGTAATTGGAACATGGAATTCCTAGGAATTCCAAGCTTTGGTTGAGTTTGGAATAGCTGGGAATAAAATTCCTAGGAATTCCTAGGAATTCTTAAGATCAATAACTTACTACAGGCCAGCAAACCTTTGGATTCAAGGAATATCTAGGAATTTATATGAATTTCTTGGAATATCTGGGAATTCCTAGGAATTTTGCTTGGAATATCTGGGAAATCTAATATCTGGGAATCTAAAAACATTAAAAGGTATATTTTTGCCAATTACCAAAGGGTAAGAATAGAGGTTAGGGTCTGGCAGTAAACTAACAGATATCAATAATGAGTCAACGCTTATTTCTTGCCATTCCTTCTTTTAGTGTAATCATTAAACTTATAAAGGCTGTGCAGTCTAATTTTATACAGAGTTACATGTATTAACAAGACTGATTGTGATTTCACCCTGTAATTGGCAGTGGACGTTTTCCAGTGTTCAGCTTTCTTTGAGAGTTTTTAGATTTGAAAAGCTTCTGATCTGCAACTTGAAGGCCTAAAAATATAAATATAATCAATAAAATTAGAATTACAACTTCATTAGATAAAGGATTTTACATGTCGGTGTGGCGTGACAACCGGAAATTACAAAGAAATCCCTTGTGCTTCGAATCTTGTCCAATAAATATTTGTTAATAATTAACTGGTTAAATTGCTTTTGGAATGGGTATTTCAAAGTAGAAATTGTTGCTCAATGCCTTGATCGCTGATTTAAACACATTGACCAATGGTTAGGATAAATGAGCTAATATATTTAGGAGTAATATATCACTACACATACATGTATGCATATACAAACAAAATAATTATTCAAATCGTGCTCTACACTTATACTAGCAGAGACTGTGATTAAAGCTCACATTAATCCTTCAATTCATAGCCCAAAATATGTACTTAAAGCTCTACAGATCGAGAAGTTCTCACTGCAAAGTTTTCAAGTGCCGTTTAATTTATTGAGAGCAACTCATGGTCTGATCAATATAAAGTAATATAAACAAAACCGTAACACGCGGGGACCTCAAATTGAATGCATGTACCACATCTTCATATTAGCTTTAAAGAATAGTTTCTTGAAATGACTATTCGAGAACATTACTTTAAAATGCACAATTAAATGACAAATTAGCGAACTGAACTACTAGAAAAACCGTAAACTTAAATTGTTTTGTGTGAAATGCGTGTCTGACAGAACTTTCAGTGTCATTTAACGGATTTAATAAAAGTAAAACATGCTCACCTTTTACAAAGATCTCTCCAGGAATTCATCTCATCTAGAACTGATATGCCCTGATATTACCTCACAGTTGGCAGCAGTTATTATAATCTTTCCATCTAAGCATTCTCTTTCGTGAAATACTGTTGAATTTACCCTTTGAACGAGCTGTAAAACCTCCAACAAACGCACGAGTGAACACAGTGAAATGAACAAGTCTCACCTCACCTAATGGCGCCTAATTTAAACTTCAGCCAATCCCTGGAGGCCTTACAACTCTCCAGCCAATCAGGTGCAAGCTATTACGAAATATGGATCAACTTGGTTCTAGTCTTTACTCGGTTTAAAGTGGAAACATGGCAGAGACTTTGGCAAGGCCGAAATCTGTGTCTGTGTCTTTTAAGTTCTGTTCAAATTTCTTTACAACAACAACACATTTTCAAAGATTTGGACGAATACTTTGCTTCATTTAAACACTGGGAAGGTCAAATCGGTGAGTAATAGTGAAAATAACCAGGAAAATATCGTGATATTAAGCTTTTCTTCTGTAGCAGTCAGTCAACAAATTATGGCAACAAGTTTACAATAATAATTACATGTATAAGTTTTAAAATTTCTCATGAAAACGATCTTAATATTCCCTGTAATGTTAGCTTTCTAATAAAGTATTTAGAAATATGTGAGTGCATGATCTTAGTCAATTGGTGACAATTATTGAAGTATCCTTATAACTTTACTCTAAAATTAATTGCTCAGAGGAAGCTAAGGGATTTAGGAATCTCTGTCTAGCAGGGCACTGGAAGACTTTATATTAGTGAAGTTGAACAGTCTTCTAAATTCAATGTGACTCTGAGTGAGTGACTTAAGAAACTAAAAAACCTTCATTAATTCCAAGGAACTCTTAGGAATTCCAAGCCTAGAAATTAATAACACCTTCACAAAATAGCTAATAAGCCAAGATGGAATTCAGTTAGGAATTCCTAGGAACTCCAAACTATTCCAAGCTTTTACACTCTGACTCATAAACCTTAAATTCCTAGTAATTCCCAGTAATTCCAAGCCCTGAAAGGAAGAGCTTATTTGCAACAGTAGGTTCTAAAATGCTTCAAGGCACGCTTCCTGTTGTTTTTCAAGAAGTCACCAAGAGTGGTCACAATCTTGGAGTTGTTTGCCTGTGTGTATTAATTCCATAGTTAATAGAGTGGAATGGTTAGGAAACTCAGGGACCTTCTTTGTTATAGGTCTTTGTTAGCTTTTTTCGACCACTACCGTGCACAAAACACAATAGAAATTCCAACACGTTAGTCAATCAGCCAATAGAAACCTGTGAGTTCAGTCGTTCAGGGAACGCTAATGAACTATGATAGTGCACAATCTTATGTCTTGCCCCCTTCCAACCTCAATCGCAGCGCCTTTGTTAGCCCATTTGAAGTTTGCCGGGTTTCCTAACCATTCCACTCTATTAACTATGGTATTTCTTGATATTTTTTTCTACAAGGAAACCAAAAATATCCACATAACATTAGCCAAATAATTTGAGCTTATCTAAGTTTCACTAGGCACTTTCAATTAAATGCCAGAACTTTATCAACCCCAAAGACAAGAATAATTATTTATTACTCAGATTAGCAGAGTTAAGAATTAACTTACTTGCCATCCAACCCAACTTGGCAGGGTCTAGGGGCTCACGCCACTCCACAGCTTTATTGGTGTGGCGGCTTTGCACACTACAACTTTCTAATTCTGGTTTGGTAAACATCAAATCAGCTGAGCCCCGAAGTTAGGGCTAGGAAAGTTTGTGAAAACAATTTAAATGTACATGTAGCAACACATATTACAAGAAAATCTTAAATTGTGCTTAATTTGTAACTGGAGATCTCCAAACCAGTTGCTGATTATAACCTGAAACACTGTTTTCCAAATTGTATATATCTGTCATTTCTGAAACCTTTATGTGTGTAAGAGTGACTGAGTGATATTTGAAGCTCTCTTGTTGTTAACAAATTATGGTTTCTCAGTCAACAGTCTCAAAATATTTAATGGTATGTAACTTAAATGCATAATACATGTAGTTTTTGCTAAATATTTAACAATTTAAAGCTCCTACATTTAAGTAATCTAATAGTGATTGAACATTGCAATTTAATATAATTATCCATTCATATTTCAATAATTAGGCCTAACAAACAATAAAATAATATTATTATGAAAGGTTCTTATCATAAAATCAGACAACTAATGGTTAATTTTGTAGTTTTCATTGCAGTTAAGCCAAATCTTCCAAGCTTTTCTTGACTTTTGTTATTGACTCCTGCCATAATCCAGGAAAGCTTGGAATTCAAGGCTTATTGAATAACATGCCAAGCTTTCCTGGCTTTTTCCAGGCTTTTCATACCAGCCTTTCCAGGAAAGCTTGGAATTCACAGCTTATTGAATCAGATGCCAAGCTTTCCAGGCTTTTCCAGGCTTTTTCATACCAGCCTTTCCAGAAAAGCCAGGACTAAACTTGGTACCTAAAACATGATTCCGGGTTTACCAAGCTATTCTGGATTTCATGTACCAACCTTTCCGGGAAAGGCAGGAATTTCCGGGCTTTCCGGCCTTTTTCCTTGCCAGGCTTTTGAGGTAAGCCCGGTTCAAAGCACTGAAAGCCTGGTTATACCGGGGTTAACCAGGCTTACCAAGCTTTTTACCGGGCTTTTGGTGCCTGGGAGAGCGCAAATAATTTCAAGTATTACTTACTATAGTTACTGCAGTAAACCTTGAGCGAATTCACTGTCCGTGAGTCTTGAATAAATCTTCGAGGCTTTCCAATCCCTCCACTGGTCTAGTACCGATTCTCTTAAGTATATAACTTTCAAAGTCACTGGTTTTTTGGGCCGTCCTCCTCTACCTAGTTGCCGTTTTGGTTCCTTGGACGCCATCTAAGACGGACGACTCTAAACTCATGACTCATAACAGGTCTAACAAGAGTATAGAATTGAATGATTTTTGCGAAATAACTGAATGTAAAGTTAACTGATTGACTTATACGTCTTTTGAGAGTAATTTGTTCCAAAAAGTCGCTGTTAATATATTTATTAACAGTAGTAGTGGGAGAGGCATGGAATTATCCTGTTAATATTTTTTGGTAAGCGCATGGTGACCTCTCATTAAAGTGTTGCGTTATTCATGAATTCGGATGACGTCACAGTCCTATTGTCTTGGGTTCATGACTAAAATGCCGCATTTTGCGGCGTACCTGATCAGAATTGCGGCGTATGCATAAATTAAAGTTGCGCTCTCGTTGAAGTGGTGGGCTCATGACTAAAATGCGGCGTACTAGTTCAATAAAATTATTATTTATGTGAATGAGGTCATCGATCTATTCGGGTATGTTTGGCTAAAGCCTATTGTTTGGGGTCGTCTATAAAACCAGGAGCGATCGGCCCTGAATACATTCGCAGTTGAATGAAAAAAGTGATAAATATCTCGCAATATCTAAACCCCTTTGTAGCGTAAATAGTAAGAACAAATTACTCGTCATAGGCTCTAAACTGTCTTTATTATTTTCCTTTACAGTTAATAACTCATAAGATAATTGTATACAATAGGCTTTAGCCAAACATGCCCGAATAGATCGATGACCTAATTCACAGAAATAATAATTTTATTGATCTAGTACGCCGCGCCCACCACTTCAACGAGAGCGCAACTTTAATTTATGCATACACCGCAATTCTGATCAGGTACGCCGCAAAATGCGGCGTACGCCGCATTTTAGTCATGAGCCCAAGACAATAGGGCTGTGACGTCATCCGAATTCATGAATAACGCAACACTTTAATGAGAGCTTACCATGCGCTCACCAAAAATTAACATAGCTCACCAATAAACAGGATAATTCCATCCCTCTCCCACTACTAACAGTCTAATACAAAGTAACTAGCGATAACATAATTTCAGACACTAGCGACCATTTTACGCAGTTCTGTTTAATAAGCTCTGGCAATCAAATGGTAACGCCTATTAAATAAAAAAGAAATTGAGAAACGTTTCTAAATTCGACGATGAACGTTTTAAAGCTGATATTTCAAAAACTAATTGGGATCAACTGTTAGCAAACACGAAAATAAATAAACTAACCAATGAGCACGCTCCTTTCCAATTCATATCTAAGCGCCAAAAAAAAAAAAAAAACATGGATAACTAAAGGCCTAAGAGCCTCTATTAAAATAAACAATAAAATATTTAATGTAGATAAGGATAAATACCTGAAAATGTATAGAAACTAAATAACCTCGTTCACTCGTGTCAGTAAAAAAACTGTTTTATCATTCTTTTTTCGAAGTAAATTTATGTAAAATGAAAAAGATATCGCAAGGTATTAATAATATAATATCTGGAAAAAGGAAATCTAAAAAAATATAGCATGCCCTAAAAACGGAATTAATTCTAGTGACCCATAAGAAATGCCAGAAATAATGAATAATTATTTCGCTAATATAGGATATAACCTGTCAACAAAATTACCCAAAGCAAAACAACACTTTCGAGCTAGCTAAATGATCCTGTTTCCGATTCTTTCTTTTTTGAACCAGTTTTAGCCTGAAATATAGAATCTCAGATCAGCCTGATACTAATTAATATATCGTATGGTAATTATTCGTCACCTGCTAGGATACTCAAAACCGCCAAAATAATTATCAGAAAACCTTTAGCAGTAGTACTTAATTTGTCCATTACATCGGGTAAATATCCGAAGAAGTTAAAAACTGCTAAAATTATATCTATTTTTAAAGATGATCATGAAACCGAACAAAATTGCAGGTACATGTAGTTGGGAATTCCACATATACACAAAGCCGTTTTGAAATAAAAACATCTTAACTTGGGAGCATAACAAATCGTGACTGCTCCACTCCAGAACAATAAATAAGCTATACATTTATAAACTTTATTGTCCGATTTTTAGGCTGCGAATATACAATTTGGGGATTAAAAACAACTAGACTACGATAAATTCACAACCATGCTCGCGCGGGAAAGGAACCACAGGTAACACACATGCGTCAAAATGTATTTTCCGCTGGTATGCAAGTGAATTCATAGCAGCTTAATTAGATACTTGTAACGCATACCACATGCTTCTTAAGGAGCGCCAGTTATCTCGCCTTGCGATTGGATATTCATTATACTTAAAGAACTGCTGAAAAGGCTTCGTTCTCTCTCACGCATCTCCATTCATACGGGATTGCTAAACAGATACCGCCCACCCACCCTGGTCAGATCTCTGATATAACTTATGTATTTGATAGCCCTAATACTGTATATATATTTCAAGCCGTTCAGACTCTACTTCACCCAGCAACCGCTGCTTCAGATGCTTCCGAGTGGGACACTGGGCCAAGGATTGCAGATCCAATTCCTCAAGTTTTCAACAGCCCCCAAACCGCACCGGTTTCCCTTATTCGAGCGGAACACTCTATGCTAGAACCGGAATGGGAGGTATCAGCGACTCAGTTTCAGGATCCAAGTGAGGACACACAGGAATTGATAGAGGTAGTTAACAAGCAGTATGAGTACGAATACCGCAAGTTAAAGGAAATCTCAAAAGGAACGATCAATTTTGGCTTACTATCGGAGCACCAGAGTACATACGAAAGGTAATTAGTGACGGGTACACGCTCCCTTTTGTCGAATTGCCGCCGAATAACATCAGTAAGAACAATAAGTCTGCATCAATGCACCCCGAATTTGTAGAACAAGCAATCCTAGAACTTTTGGAATCGGGGCGTGTCACTGAAGTTGACCATACTCCATGGGTGGTCAACCCCCTGTCAGTTTCTGTACAATCGAACGGGAAGATGAGGCTCATATTAGATCTTAGACATATCAATAAATACTTACGCAAAGACAACGTCAAGTATGAAGATGGTAAAGTAGCTATTACATACTTCCAAAAAGGAGTTTATATTATATCATTTGATCTTAAAAGCGGTTACCACCATATAGACGTTGCACTAAACATCAAACATTCATGGGATTTTCGTCAGTTAGTTGGAATCCAGGATTCGCGCAAGAAGTATTATCTTTTTACAGTCCTGTCTTTTGGCCTGTCAACCGCACCGTATATATTCACAAAGTGTTTGAAACCGCTTGAAAAACATTGGAGGTTGCAGGGAATAAAAATGGCCCTATTTCTCGATGACGGTTTTCTAATAGGACACAATCAAGAAGACTGTGTTAAAGCAGCGGATGTCATCAGATCAGATCTACGTAAGGCTGGCTTTATTGCGAACAACGATAAGTCGATTTTGGAGCCTACTCAGCTTATATAGTATGGTTGGGCATTTATTGGTATTCTGTAGAGGGAACAATACACATCACAGAACAGCGTCTGAACAATACCCTGATGTATATTGAAAAAAATACTAATGAAAACTTAGCTTTAGTATCCGCAAGGGAATTGGCTTCATTCACCGGGAAACTAATTTCAATGGGAGCAATAATTGGGAATATATCCAGGATAATGACTATACATTGCACTATGGCTGTAGCTGCTGCCCAAGATACTGCGTACGAGAAATAAAATTCTGGAAAGATAATTTGATTATAGCGAATTCCAAGGATCTAGCCCGCGCTCCCATTGCATCGAACTATGCGGTATATTCGGATGCCAGCGCCACTGGGTGCGGTGCTCATATAAACCTGAACGGTGAGCGAGTGTGTCATAAACAATGGGAGAAACACGAAAGCGTGAAGAGTTCTACATTGAGAGAACTCTCTGCTATAGTGTTCGCATTCCAGGCTTTCTTGCCGTTAATTAAAGGGTCGTACGTGAAATGGTTCACGGACAGCCAAGCGGCATGCAAAATCGTACAAATAGGCAGTATGAAAAAGGATTTGCATATTATCGCTATAAGTATTTTGCATTTATGCGTTAGTAATAACATAGAATTAGATATGCAATGGATCCCACGCACGGACCTGGAAAGAGCCGATTATATTAGTCGCATAATAGACACAGACGACTGGCAAATAACAGGTAACTGTTTTGATTATCTAGAATCTATTTGGGGAAGACATACTATTGACTGTTTCGCTGACTACTATAATAGGAAAACTCCCAGGTTTTATTCCTGGCACTGGAAACCAGGTTGCACGGGGGTGGATTTTTTCGTACAAGATTTAGCTGGAGAAAACTGTGTGGTCGTACCACCAGTTAGTCTGATCGCAAGAGCAATACGTTATCTCTATAACCACAAGGCTACCGCCACACTCGTAATTCCATCTCATTAATGCATTATTCTCCATGGCGCCTTTTTATCACAACAACATCGATGCATAGAAAATATACGCAGTTTTTGAGTTGTTAGTAAAGGAAAAAGTCATTTTAGTCAACTTGTTAAGGGCGAATGCCTGTAAATATCGAGCAAAATCGAAATTTCGTGGCCAACCTCGAAAAAACAAATCGCTCATATTAGGTCTACAGATAGGTATTACCAAGAAAATAAACGTGCTGGAGTTTGTTTTTCAAAATACCGCCCGAATTTTGAGAAAATCGATTTTACTGTCGGCAGCCTCAAAACAGCCAAATTCCAAGGTGAAACAAGAGCCCATCTGGGCTTTCACTCGGGCCACATGAGATTGAAGATGAAATACACTTTCATTTGAAATCCTTTTAGTAATAACCGAAGGGAAGAATTATTAGTTGAATTTAGCAGTCTTTAGGAGTGGCCGGTAGCGCGGTGACATTCATTCTCTGCTCCCCTAGTATATATCAAGGGCACCCAACGAAGTTTTCGGTTAAAAAGCTGTTCGGGAGAGTAAGTTAGCCTAAAACGTTCGGATTTGAAAAAATTGTCCCTAGAAAATTGTTTTCTGAAATACTGGCTAGAAAATTTGTTTTCAATCCCTAGAAAATTATAGAAGAAAAGGGAGACTAAAAGGTTTCCCCTAAAATATTCGTACGTCCCAATTCGTCTGATCAATAGAGTCAGAACAGGATAAAAGAATTCCTAAAAAATTCGTACCTCCACAAAACTTTGCAACATGAAGTTACTTGGGCTAGAAAATTATTGTTATGTTCTAGACTACTAACAAATTCGTAGGCCGGGAATATTTTGCCATAGTATTTTCGGTTGACGCGATTTCCACCTAGAAAATCCGAACAGCTAATAGCTTTCTAGAATACGAAAGTCGGCGCCTTAAAATGGCTAGATGATCTGCAGACAACTGGTTTCAAACGAATTTCAAAAAGTACTCGTTGGGTGCCCTTGAGATATATTTCTCGTGTATGCAAATTAAAGAAGTTGACCTCTACTTATTCATGTACCGCACGCTTACAATTTAGTCTGCTGTTCTCCAGGTTCAGAGTACTAATAGATGAGTGTCTCAAATATATGTTTATATTTGTCCCATATTATAAGTTGTATCCTGTCCACCTATGATGGAGCTATCATATGATATATTTCTCTACTGTTCATTCTACCCTGCGGCTCTTTATCGCAGCTCGCGTCCATATCAGGTATTTATTAACTGAAATGCCTGTTGGTTATATACCCTCCTTCCCAAAACTGATCTGCTCATTATATTACAGAACTATAAAGGGAACTGTTGGAAACCTTTAATTTCTCGAACCAAAACTTCGGCCGTGAGAGGATTCTTGTTTAAGTTGACCTTGAGAATGAGAGTTGAATATTGCTTCGCTCATCATAAATTATTCTGTGCGAGTGTTTATTCCTCCGGGGTATTTCTGACAGCCAAAAACACGCTCAAAATTATTTTAGTGCATGATTGCCTACAGATCACGGTGTTTGCGCTGGTATGTATTATGACCGAGAGGCATAAAACCTACGAAACGTACCTCAAACAAGAATACCGTCTGATGGCAAAATCTATCAGCGCCACGAGGTCAACAAATCGACAAAGAAATGCAAATATAAACACGCATTGATTTCAACCTCACCGTACCTTAATTCATGACCTGACAAGACACTGTTCAGTTTCACTTTCACTCTCAGCTTTGCTCTTGAGTTTGAGTTCGGCTTTGTTAAAGACTTCTTATTCAGTTGTATGGTATTGTGCAGTATATTTGAGTATACCAATCCACAGAGATTCCAAAGCCGTGGCGAAAGAGAAGCTTAAACGAGAAATATTTTGTCCTTCTAGAAAAACACAACATCTTGCCCTTTCTATCGAAGAAGCCTTGGTTTCAGCAGAAAGGAAAACGCTAAATTCCAATTCGATATGTGTGGATCTTTGAGTCCTTCAGGTCCGGCGTCGTGTCGTATATAAAATCACAGGCCATCTGGGTAAAAAACGCGGTCCTTCGGCTCCGACAAGAGCGCCAGTTGCAATATCCTGAGCCTGTTGGAAGGCTTTCGCACGAGTGAAGTTAAATAAAACATTAAACTGCTTACATTTGAGAGATGGGACTCCAAATTTGAGAGAAAATTCCTCGCGCCGTCGTCCACCATCTTGATTTACTGTATTTAATTATGTAAATAAATTAACCTGGCGATTGTTGCGTGACCAGCACAGTGCAATCTGATTGGTGTGAATTTGACCTTTAACGCATGCGCAGAAGACTTGCTGCACAGAATTTTAAAAAAAAAAACGACTTGCATTTTTAGACTCGGCGCTGGTCTCAAAACAGGTCTCAAAACTTCTCTCATATGCAAAAGTGAAGCAACCTTCCAAAAATCTGTCCCGATATATCGATTTAGGAAGGGTTTGACATCTCATTTGGGTTGAAATTTTGATCTTGGCAATAATTCGAGAGGCGAGCAATCACAATTTAGGACTTTTCTAAAAAGCTGGCCATGAAGTGTTTACACATTGAGCTTACACATATGTAAAATCTGGAATGGGTAATTTACTTTGCGCTTCATACGAAACACTCGAATTTGGAGAAATTTTGAATACAATTCGAGACAATTGCATAATTAACTCTTTGTATCGTTGTGTTGTAATAAACGTTTTTCCCCTCAAGAATAAATGCTTTTCTTTGTTCGAAAGAATAACATGATAACGGCGGAGATATGATAGCCTGTATCGTTCGTTCATGCGTTCAGTGTTCTCACTCTAGCAAAAGAAGGTACATTGTCTATAAAACAATGAAATCTGGTTCTATAAATAGCCCAATGTGTAAAATAAACTACATGTACGCCAACTCAAAGATATAGTATGGGAGATGGGCTCTCCGGGTAATGGGCTCCTGACTGTCCGTATATCACATACCTTTTTTAACGCCTTTGATTGGATGTTTTTATTATTATAATAACGATACGAATCGAAAAACCTAAGTGGTGCTGCCTTGGCAATAACAATTTACATACCTAAATGGTGACATCATAAACAATGGCCGATACTACGCACCTAAGTGGTGCTGCCTTGGCAATAACAATTTACATACCTAAATGGTGACATCATAAACAATGGTCGATACTACGCACCTAAGTGGTGCTGTCTTGGCAATAACAATTTACATACCTAAATGGTGACATCATAAACAATGGCCGATACTACGCACCTAAGTGGTGCTGCCTTGGCAATAACAATTTACACACCTAAATGGTGACATCATAAACAATGGCCGGTCTACGCACCTATAAGTGGTGCAGCCGTAGGCAATAACAATTTACACACCTAAATGGTGACATCATAAACAATGGCCGGTCTACGCACCTAAGTGGTGCAGCCGTAGGCAATAACAATTTACACACCTAAATGGTGACATCATAAACAATGGCCGGTCTACGCACCTAAGTGGTGCAGCCGTAGGCAATAACAATTTACACACCTAAATGGTGACATCATAAACAATGACCGATATTACGTACCTAAGTGGTGCAGCAGGCAATAACAATTTAAACACCCAATGATGAATCGTTAAAACAATGGCCGATCAGTACTACTCACCTAAAAGGTGTGACCGTATGTAAAAGCGTAAATATAGTTTTCACAGTTAAATAGCCGATATTACGCATCTAAGTGCTAAGGAAGTAAAGACTAAGTCCAAATTAAATTATATAATACAATATGTAAAAACTGTGTAAGTACAGGCTGGAATGATAATTAGATACTGTATGTCATCTTTGGTTAAAGCTGAAATTTAAGAAGATGTTTCTTAGTGTTTTTTAAACTGTGAATGTCTTATGTTTTTTATCTCAGTTGGAATAGTTTGCCAAATTTTTGATAAGGAGAAGTTGAAAGTACGTAAGCCATAGTTCGTTTTTGCAAGGGGTCGAAATTTTTTTTTATATTTTTTGCATACCTGGTATTGTAAGGTTGGATTTCTTGACCAAGAATTTGATGTTTTTGCTGTTTCTGAAACTTGGTTAAAGTGACTCGTGACTCGTTAATTACGCATTCCGGGCTTTATTCCAATGTTTAGATTGGATAGGAATGATGGCAGACGAGCTGGTGTTGCGCTTTACACCTTCTCATCCATTGCTGCAAAGAGAAGAAGTGATTTAGAAAGAAGCGAATTTGAATGACTTTGGGTTGAAATGAAAATCAATGGCCCTTTCAGCTTGCCTGCATGTTTGGTTGTCCCATTTCAGACCACCTGACTTTTCCCTTGAGTAATGCGTTTTTATTTTTCTGTATCCCAAGATGAACGGATATAGCATTTTCTATAATTGAGAAACAAAGCACTGAATCCTCTGGAGAACCACTATACATAGCATTCTAATATAACGTTTCAATCAAAATGGTGACTGATAGCATGCAGTGCCTTCTGTCTTCCTATCTTTTTCTTTTCTACCACACTCGTTTAATTAATACTCTGTTCTCTTTCAACACCTAAATATTGTTAAATACATTAATGTTAGCGTAAGCCCCCTAGATGAGCTAATATGCTCTTGAGGCAAACGCTGAGAATCTATATGGTTAAATTAAATAAAAATAACTTTGGGCGCCCCAAACCGGGTGTCCAACGTTTAATCTACGCAAAGCGTCCAACGCCGTGCGACTAAATTAATCTCGTCTCTTCCCTATAGAACTGGGCCCGGTTCCTGAAAGCCCGATTAGCGGTAATCCTGGATTAACTCTCAACAAAACATATTAGTGGTCATGGTAATTAACTCTGGATTAGCGCTAATCAGGCTTTCAGCAACCGGGCCCTGACGGCTTACATGGAAAGACTTTGTCTAAACCCTTTAACGTACTGGCACGAGTACCTAGACCTAGTTTATCTCTATAATTCTCTACTATATGGAATTTGATATAGCAACATTTCTATTAGGATGCCTGTTCGAACAACTAGGAGCTCCAACTTTTTTTGTGGCCTTCTCCTTAACGTAATGAAATCTAAGACTGTGACATTTCAGAATAGTTTTTATAGCAGGTCACCAAGGATTTGGAACATACTTCCATTAGCATTAGAAACATATCTAAGACTGTTGTGCCCTTCATAAAGGATATGTTTAACTACTACTTTGAGCTTACTAGACTTGTGTTAACGATCCTGACAATCACGAACATGTAAATCAGTCTGCGTAAATTATCACACACCACGTCACTAAACGATCTGCCAAGGAGACCGTGCTGTTAACATATCGTAACATCTAGCACAAGCTGAGTTGCTCGTTTCGATTATACTTACTACTTTTTATCTGTATTTTTCCTAGTTATTCGGGACCCAGTTATTGGAGATTTTCTCTGTGGTCAGTCCCTGCCTTTCAACCTTGTTATTATTATCTGATTGCCTTTTGTTTCGTTTTCTATTTGTTATGTTGTTGTGTTTTTCTTCTATATTTTCAGTGTTAGGCGAATCTTGTAAATAAAATAAAATGAAATAGTACCTATACTAATATTGGTATTAAGTGTTTCAATCAATAAGGCATCGATACTTGTCTATAGTTTCTCTGATCCAAATGCCTGAACCCTGCTGCTTGTCGAGTCAATTTGAGTGATTAGGAAAGTAGGTTAGTTTGTGTTCTTTTTCTCATTTTTTCTGTCCCCTACTGCGTCTAGGGTAGGGAATTGAACTGATAGCACTTAGCTCTATTGTAGTGGCTAATGCTGCTAATAGCTTGTTCCTGAATATCTACACTTTTAATACCTCCCTGAGTAGTTCAACATTGGCAGGTGTGCGACGTTTATGAAAGTAAGAGAGAACCTCAGTCTGCTATTAACAGCAGCACATACGCTGCCCAACTAGGCATTTAAATTGAGCTGGCATATACAATTAAAAATATAGCTACTAAGGTGTGATAATACAATTGTAGATCAAGTCATCAAATGAAAAGTGATGCAAATCGTAGTGATATAGAGCAGTCCAACTTGTTGTTTGACATTTATTTCAGATTGTTACTAAGCCTAACTACAGTGCCATTGACTACACTTCAATACGTGTTATGTACAAGAAATAGTGCTGCACATCAATCGGCACCTCTTTTCAGAGCTCATAAAATCTCCGATCAATCCAGAACTTTTTCATGTCTATGCCATTGGTGGTAATGTACAAATAACTTCTTGCAGTTCAATTCCTGCCTGCGGTCGAGGTACACGGGAACACTTGCAAATCAGTTGTACCAAGGCCTTTCTGAAATCTTGTATCCTGAAGACATAGATAATGGGATTAAGAAGGGAATTGCTATACAGTAATAACACAATTCCAAACGTGGCGTCGTTTGAAAAAAAAATGTCCAACATTCCCGAGATTTGTAGTACAATGAATGGTATCCACGTTAGCAGTGATGCTACGGTTGTGATAAACAATGTCTTGGCTAGTTCTTTATCTCGTTGTAGTCTTCTTTGATTGGCTGCGTGCTGATGCTCAGCTTGCTTCACCTTGAGAAATATCGTCACATACGACACAGATATCATAACCACTGAAAGCACTAAGACCGTAATGAAGACATAAACTATGGCAAATGTGTTGTACAAACGTGCGACATAATAAGCAACGAGAGCAAGAAATGCCAACACCCATGTAACAGAAATAGACAACATATACGCTCGGATTCTTGTTGTTCGATGTCGTAAAGGAAAACCAATTGCATACATGCGTTCTAAAGCAACCAGGACTAAGGAGACCAATGATACCATGCTTGTTAACACTTGGACTGTGTTGGAATAGGTTCTACTGTGTTTTCCTTTCCAAAAAGAGAAGGTTACACCGAGATCGTTCACGAACATTGGTACTGTTGTAGCACCAAGGATTAAGTCAGCGATGGCTAAATTGATAACACAATACAGACTGCGCCTGCATAGATGCTTGTTGATCGTTAATGTCAGGATCGTTAACAGGTTGAAGATGACGATGAGAATGCCTTCAACGGCAAAGGCGACAATCCACAAAACATTTTCAGTTGAAGGTGCGGCGGCAGTGTTTGGATCATTCCCCGTCATGATAACCCCTTGATTACAGTAGGTCTGTACCGCCGTCGTTTTCCTCTATACGAAGACTTCAGTCTATACAAATGATAACTACATGTAGTCCTATGTCTCTTGAACTTGATATAAATACATATTTTAAACTATGAAATATTAATTTGTAAGGGAAATATTTGCATACCTAGTATAGTTTTGTGAAATTGCGCGTCTAATATTTTCTTGTTTCCTCTAAAGAGCAGTGAAACTGCTGAAAGTCAGCAATTCGCTTCTTCATCTTTTAAAATTTAACAATGAGGTATATCTTCAAATCGAATTCTCGGATAAACAGACAGATAAATTATATTTGTTGGTTTAACACATTCACCTTGCACTTTGTAAAATGATTTTACCACTGCCCCTTTTAGAAGTACAACTTATAAATATTTAATGATGACATTGTATACATCGGCTAGAATCCTATTGTTCTTCGCGACATGTACTTACTGTTGAAGAATTAATCTAACGCGGAATAATTATAATATAACACATGAGTAGTTCGCTTTAACAATACTGGATTGGTTGTTCTGATCTTGAGTTTTGAGTTTTGCTAAAGCCAAAAGCCTATTCTGTCACTGAACGGTTTTCGAAAATATTTGGCACGTAGTCAATTGTTGTATTACTGCTCGCGAGTGGCGTAACGGGGCAGTAATTTGACCGAACAATCCTGTTGTCATTTCAGCGTTTCAGAAATATTTTGTTTCAGATTTTTCAGATTTTGTTTCATAAATTCGCCAGAAGAGAATGGGAAAAATAAAGAACAGGAACAAGTAAATAAACTACAATACGCTAATTTCTTGCTTGATAAACTAGTACAACAATAATACAACTATACACGAATATCCCAATAATATCTATCCTAAATAACAGTGGACTCGTTTTTGGCACAGAGAGAGGTTTATTGTCACAAAGCATAAACATTGAATATATATAGCCGGTATAAAACCAGGTGAGGAAACAAAATAAACCTCTGCCCACCATAAGGGTGGAAGGGATGGGACAAATTAAATAAACTATGATTTAAGAGAGCAAACACGGAGTGAAAAAACGTACTATCGGTGATTGCTCGCGAGTAATGATCGTAACTTGATATAACGCTATTTCAAACTCTATTCAAGATCTGTCATCACTGGCCATCTAAGCCGAATTAATTATTTTAATGGAATCAAAATATCCCAATTCGCCAGAAGAGAATGAGAAAAATAAGGAACAGGAGCAAGCTAAGTAAATAAACTATAATACGCTAAAGTCTCTTGCTTGATAAACTAGTACAACAATAATACAACTATACACGAATATCCCAATAATATCCATCCTAAATAACAGTGGAGTCGTTTTTGGCACAGAGAGGTTTATTGTCACAAAGCATAAACAATGAATATATATAGCCGGTATAAAACCAGGTGAGGAAACAAAATAAACCTCTCTGCCCACCAAACCCCCAAAAGGAGCCCACTGTCCAAGAGAGGTACTATTAAACTACTAACCAGGGACGTGCTCAAGGCTAGCCTTAATATGAGAAGCCAGTAAAAGCTTAGCAAAGACAACTCCAAATAGCACTTGTATGCGTCCGAAGACCAGTCATCAAAAATTTGTATCAGTTCGCCTGGAACCCCTGCATTAAACGCGCAAGAAGTCCCCCCTCTATGGAACGAGTGACCCCTGAAAGAGGCGGGGTTGGGTACCCCTGCCTGATGTAATTTGAGCCGGGGAAAATTTCACAAACTGAGATTTCGTGATGGCGATAAGGCCTGTATCCTGAAATGGAATAATAAATGCTGGGGCAGACGCTGGAGCAGGAATAAGCTTACACATAAGATTATATATACGCACTGGACACAAGGGAGAGCCGCCTGCAATGCGAAGTAAAGGTAGTTGTAATTTCCGTTGGCCAAACTGTATGGTTTTTGTCCACTTAAATATCACGGACAAACCATCCTCGGTAGGAATAATATCACCACGACAAATTACGCCCTGGGTTAAAAGACTTAACTGATTGAGCAACAATATTGGAAATCCGTGCAAAAAGAAAGAAAGACAACAAAAAGGCTGTCATGTAAGCTACGTATACTGCACTAGTAAGGTCACTAACCTGCAACATTCTTTACAATAAGGATGGTGTGATAGGCGGGGCCTTACTAGGGCAATGCTGTGCTAAGCGATCGATACCTCGCAACGTGATACGCAACTCAAATGATTTGGAATGGTGAAATTCAAAACCGGCGAAAACGAGCAAATTAAAGCTTAACCCCACTAAGATAATTCCGTACCGAGAGAGGGGTGAGTGAACAACACACAGTATCTAGAGTAGCTGGAAGAGAAACTAAATGAAAATACAGACAAAACGATAAGTACGTTCTCCATTGTGTTACATGATTGCGATGTGTCCCTTCCGCGTAAGCCGCTCGACGGGTTTCCTTCAATTGTTGGCACAACAACCATAGTTCTCTATCTGTGGAATAAAATTACTCTGAATCAGAAAATCGAAAAAGCTCTTTGGAGACAGACGCCTCTGTTAACTGACTAAACTCTGAGCACGCTTGAAACTCGGTAGCGGCACGATCTCTATTTAGATGCCACCGTGACAAAATATCTGCCGCCCTGTTCTGTGAAGTACTTAAGTGTACTGCGGGAAGCTCGCATTCATAACAAGAGAGGTAGAACCAAAGTTCCCGAAGTCCTCGCGCTAGCCTCGGATCTTTGACCTAAAGTTATACGAATTATAAATTTTAAGCACTTTAACGAGAAAGATTATAAGTCTGATATTGAGCGAACACCATTTCACGTTTCCACCGTATTTGAAGACAATTATGACACCCTTTGGGCCTGGGAACAATTGTTTAAAAGCGTATGTGATCTCCACGCTCCTTATAAGGACGTGAAAGTGCGTAGCGTATCGTCGCCATGGATCAACAACACAATAAAGCTCAAAATGAATCGAAGATACAAAACGTTCAAGAAATCCATCGAAACAAAGGATGCTGAGAAGTGGGCTGATTACAAAAAAACTGAGAAATGAAATCATATCGGACATCAGGAACGCTAAAGCAGCTTGTTTCAAGGAGAAACTTGATGAACAGTTTGCATAGAAATTGGCAGACACCATCGAGCCACAACAGGTACCCAGACATGTAAAAGAAAAGCCAATCCCTTGCATATACGATGCGCGATTATCATATAGGGAGGTCGAGAAGAAACTTATTGAACTGAAATCAAATAAAGCGACGGGCCCTGATGGTATTTCGCCCAGGCTACTTAAAGCGGCTGGGTTGTCTCTTGCCGCTCCATTGACTAACTTATATTTACGTAGCCTAAGAGATGCCAGAGTTTACAGCGACTGGAAGGTAGCCAGATTAAATCCCGTATTCAAGAAAGATGATGAGTCGGACAGGGGGAACTACCGCCCTCTGTCTATGCTAAGTGTACCGAGTAAAATTCTAGAGTCATACATCACCGATACAATTGTAGATCATACCTTCACGCAAAACCATCTTGTAACCGACTATCAGTGGGCTTATCGCAAGGGACACTCTACCGACTTACTATTGGTGCACCTTACGGAGACCTGGAGACGAGCTATCGACTCCAAACTTGTCGTGGGTGTGGCCTTTATTGACTTTCAAAAAGCCTTTGACAGCATCTCTCACAAAGTCCTAATTCAAAAGCTTGCATGAGCATAATTTTGGCATTAAGGGAATCTGCTTGATTGGCTAAGAGATTATCTTAGTGAGAAAAAACAGTTCACGGTTATTAACGGAGAATCGTCCGAGTACGCCAACGTAACGTATCAGTGGAATTCCTCAAGGGTCTGTGCTGGGGCCGACACTTTTCACTCTGTACACAAGTGACTTACCTAAGGCAGTGGTCTCTGGATCTCTTTATATGTATGCAGACGATATGACTATCTATTGTGTAGGCGAGTCGGTGGACTCACAAAAAGTGCGAGGCTATGATCTTACATCGAGGCAGCTTCATTGGCCCGATTAACGCCCTGTCTCTTGGGAACCACAATATAAAATGGGTGACCCACTCAAGGCTGCTAGGTGTCACCATCGATAACAAACTTACATGGACCCGTCATATACTGGAGGTCAAGAAAGGATTTGCCAATAAGTTAAATTTGTTAAAACGCAGCCGGTTTCTACCGCGCTATACGCTTTTGGATTTGTATTCTAAGATAATTTTACCTTCCGTAATATATGCGTTGCCGATATGGGATAGTTTCACCAATAAGGATGGCTTCAGCGCCTTAGAATCGTTACATTGTAGAGCTGCTAGGCTAATATACGGCCTTACGCGAGATATGCCTTCCGTAGACGTACTCAAGCAAGCAAAATGGGACCCTTTATGCTCAATGTACAAAGTAAGGTTAGCTACACTAGCATATAAAATTTTCTATGAGTGCACCCCCGCTTCTATGGACCATATTGTAGTTAAGAATGACAGAACGCATAATTTACGTAACAGAAACAGGGTTATAGTGCCACGCTTCAATAGCTATTACATGAAGAATTCGATAGCACATAGAGCGGCAATTATATGTGGAACCTGCTCACTCCTGACTTACCGGAGACCTCAAATGTAAATAACTTTACCAGTATGGCTAGTAAATCACAGGCCCTGCATAATTTAGATTTTGGAGCTGAATCACCGCAAACTGCTCCTCACAAGAACGATTATTATAAATATTACTGAATTATTAGTTTTAAAATAGATGATTAATAACAATGATATGGTCATAACAAATTTTAATTTTTACCAATATATCAGTGTAATTTTAAATAGTTAGTTTTTAACAACATTATATATAGTTAGCATTTTAATGTGAAATTTGTATATAGTTAACTAGTTTATTTTAGTATTATACACGACCCCACAAGCGGCAACGCTTTAATCTTTTATCGTGTTTAAATAAAAGTTATTGTATTGTATTGTATTGACCTGAACGACAGCCATGTTATCGCAATACACTAGAATCCGTAGACCCTGCAACTTTTGACCCCACAGGCGTACTGCCACGAAGATAGCGATCAATTCTGCTGCAGAACTGACGCGGAAAACGTACAATGAAAATACTGGTCAGTAGATAATCCACCACATCCAGATAGGCAAGCGTCGGTTGAGAACACTGCGTTTGGCCCGGTCCACTCAGTGACTGCGATAACAGATACACCGTTGTAGACTCGAAGAAACCTTTGCCACCATTCAATATCCTTTCGGAATTCGGCCGTAAGCTTGATATGGTGATGGTTACGTTTGACGCCTCACAGCAAATCCAGAAGACGGGATAAAAACAAACGACTTTGCCGTACACATTTAGAAACAAAGGACAATTTGCTGATCAAAGATTGCAGCTGTTTTTAGTGGCAGAAGATCTGGTGCTCCATATTGCCAACTAACTTGCCAGTTCTAGTATGCGCTCCGGTGACCGACATGGTCATGTCTAGTGTGTCAACTAAAACTGCACCCCCAAACAAGTAGCCCGAGCTGACGGGGAATAAGATTTTGCTGGCGATTCTTCTAAACTCAACTCCTGTAACAGCTTACCACAGTATTAAAATGCACTGTCGGCAGTAGAGTGAGGAGACACCCCAATGAAGTCATCTAAATAGCTATAATCACGTCGTGACCATGTTCGGTACAAATATGGCACACTGCTCGCGTAATTCGTTGACAATCCATTGCAGCCATTCGCAAACCCATCGGTAAAACTATGTCAAAGTATAGGTGATTATTGCATTGTTATCCTAGTAGGTTATAGTCTCTCGAGTCCACCGGGAACTGCCTATGTGCACGCTTTATATCTCTTTTAAACAACAAACATCCTGAACCACACTGGTGGATACGCGCTGCAATTCGCTATTATCGCACTTCGGCCATCTTGGATTGAAAGCGAGGCTTCCGGGTTGTCGGTTACGTAGCGCTTACTATTTGCTCTGTTGTTGGTCGCGAGTTTGGATGAAAAAGCTATTTCATCTCCACTTCTGTAATTCCAATTGTACAAATAATAGTCAGAAAAGAAGATCTGGGGATTCTTTTCACATATTTGATTCCAATGAACAGCTCTAAAAGCGACGGAGTTTGAAAATACGCGGAGATGTCGACCCATACTTCAGACATCGATAAAATATCCAGTGAGTAAAAAACAGCTGATTATAAAATACTTCTTCGCTTAAATAAGTGTGACAGGTTCCCGCAGACTAACAGATAGCAGAAGTCCATTTTCTACACGTAAAAAACAAGATAGAAACCTCACTGCAGTATACCCTGCCACTTCAAATGATCACTTGAAAACCTGTGAAAAATCCTTCATAATTTTATAGCTTGGGTGTACTCGTTCTAGGAATGATTTGGGTTGGAAATGGTTAGGGTTTTTGGCAAATTTTGGGTTAGGTTTTTAGAAGGTTTGTATGAGGATTTGAGAAAATGCATTATCAATGAACCAAAATGGTTCACTTGCACGGATGGCTGATAACATTGCATTGGTACTGTAACTATATCATATATACATAATATGGCTCCTGATACATATATCATATGTATACCAGGTAGTGTATGTTAAGATGATGATAATGACAGTATTACTGACTTGCAATGTTGGGCCTGGTGATGGTATTGGTACTGGTGATGGTATTAATGCAAAACAATATTGATGTTGATGACAGTGCTAATAATGGCAATAAAAATTGCAACAATGACTACGTAATTGTTTTTAAATCACCTAACTTTAGTTTTCAAACTTTGTACAATTATTTTAATTGCCATAATTTATAATTGAAGTGAATATTAATCTATATATTCAGAATCAGCTGATCAGGTTGGAGTCTGACAGGGTACAGCCTACTTTTAGTTGAGCAATACTGTAAAATTATCATCAGGCTGGATATAGCCAATGGGTTAGGCCTTGTATGTCTCGGTAGTAACTATTTTGTAAACCAACTATCTCGTGCTTTAGGGGAGCAGCCATACTAACAATATACCATCCAGCTTTTGTATCACTATTAATATTATGTTTCAATCATGTAAATAAATTGTAACATATTAAAATATATTGTAATAATAATTTATATTATGTTAATAAATACTGCCAGACCCCAACACTGTCTCAGTTGTCTGTTTTGGTATATTACAACATTTTGTACAATATATTTTCTTCTGCCATAATCATTGCAATGATGCAACTGTTTTTTTATAACCTACATGTAGCTGCTAGCTGGATGGGTACTCCAGCATCATTTACATCATTTTTATCAATTTATTATAATTAATATTATTTCTTTCCCAAGCCAAGCCACAGAAATTATGGAGGATAGCTTGATTTGAATTTATTCACAGATAGAGAAGATTTTTTAACCCTGTTTAATAAAGTTGAATAGACCTAACAGTCAGGTTACTGGTAAGTAAAATCAGTCCAAACTCCAAAATATTATTATTATAAGTAATGGCATAAGGTAAATTAGTTATCAAATTTCCCCCGAGAGCTGAGGGAGGATTTATGGCTGAGGGGGATTAGGGAGAATTTGAATAAATCCTCCCAAGGGTCAAGGGGAAATTTAATCACTAGCTAATTTCATGCTATTACTTTGTAATACTAGTATCACTGACTAATGAAACTAATCTCAGAGGACTTTAGTTTTACTCTGCCTAAACTAAAGTTACCATAGTTGAGTTTTTTTAACGTTTTGTTATGCTTGATTGAGCACCATTGGTTGAACTGGACCCTGCAAGTGTGTTGATTTTGTGAAGAATAAATAAAATGTCAAGTAAAATGTAAAAATAAAATGTAATATGTGGCTGACTAAATATTCCAGGAGCACGCATAGAGTTTAATCATGTCATGTTTGTGGTTTTAAGTATAATTATCTCACATGTATGGAAGAAGCGGGTTTGACAAATAAAGAGAATACCTTTCTTGAGCCATAAAATAGGTAGGGTACAGGGTTGACTGCAGGCATTCATGCACTCTGCTAGGGACTATTTTTTATAATGACCTGCCATAACCCTCATCAGCATCATGCCCTTCTAATTTTCATTCTTGCATGTCAACGAGAGAAAATTAGAACAAGTATCCATGCTGATGAGGGAATTTAGAGTTTAAATGTCCCTGAACAAACAAAGAAAGCTGAGGTGATCGTGGTATTACTAAGAAAATCACACATGAAAATCCCAGATTAACTAATAAATAAACCTTCATTTCATACCAGAAATTTGACAGTGATAAATATCATTGCATAACACCCATGACCATTCTAATAAAACCTCCCAAAATATTTCCCTTTGATTCAGTACAAATACATATGATATATAATATATTTTACATAACAATTATTATTCACACATTAAAACTTTAATATGATGGTCATGACACTTTCAAAATTAGTGCCAATTTATTATTAGTGGTGTGCAAAGTACACAAGTCTTATTCGTAAAATGAAAAATAACGATCAACGTGAAAATAGTCCCATGTGCATTAAAAATTATCAAAATATAATAATAGAGGGTGCATGGCTGGTGCACGTGTATATATATTTATTGAGAACAATAACTTAACATGTTCCATTCGCCCTGCTAGGTGAGGTTTCTCTCTTCTTATTTTACCTGTAGAGACCGGTGCTAGCTGTGAGTCTGTGGGAACCTGTGACACTTTAGCCGAAGAAGTATTACTTGTTTTTTTTCCTCACTCTACCTCTGGATATTTATCGAAGTCTGAAGTGTGGGTAGACATCTCCGCGTATTTTCAAACTCCATCGCTTTCTGAGCTGTTTATTGGAATCAAATATGTTAAAAGAATCCCTAAATCTTCTTTGCTGGCTATTATTTGTACAATTGGAATTACAGAAGTGGAGATGAAGTAGCTTTTTCATCCAAACTCGCGACCAACAACAGAGCAAATAGTAAGCGCTACGTAACCGACAACCCGGAAGCCTCGCTTTCAATCCAAGATGGCCGAAGTGCGATAATAGCCCATAGTATTTTCGGTTGACGCGATTTCAACCTAGAAAATCCGAACAGCTAATAGCTTCTAGAATACGTCAAAAGACATAGTAGGCGCCTTAAAATGGCTAGATAAGCTGCAGACAACTGGTTTCAAACGAATTTCAAAAATTACTGGTTGGGTGCCCTTGAAAGCTCCTGACAGTCGGCCACGGGAACTGTGTGGCCAGATACATGAGAGAGGTCAAATGTTCCAAACGAGAATGTTTCTCACGAAACGATAATGAACTATCCAAATTCATGATAGAGGAATATCCTGCCACAAACTCTGCTAAGGTCAAGTCTTCGTACTTTATGTCCTTACTTACGTACGACAGGCTAAGTTCGCTATGAGGCCATAACTGAGGACAGACAATAGCGATACTTACTGTTTGTAAACACTGACGTCATTTATATATTTGCATATATAATGTGGTTGGCAAAAAAAAAAGCGTGTTTGTATGACTTGTATGGGAACTAGCGATTTAGGCCTCACAAAATACATCTAAAGTCTCAATTCTGCTTCCAAATCTTAATTCCTTTATAAGACTTATAAGTTAAGAGCATAATAGCTTCGATGAAAGGGCTTGCTTGCATTTTGGAAGAACAAGAAAGTAATTTGGCGATGAATAAGCACCGACCTGTGATATTTTATAAGCAGCTGACTGGGTTCACGCTTCGTTTCTGCCAACCAAAGAATGCAACAAATGTGGCGTGACTGGCCTGTGTGACGTCACAGTAAGTATCGCTATACGACTCGTTATAAGTTAACCTTGGACAATTTACCAGATCTCAGCTTACCTTCCTTCCCTCTCTGTCGCCGAGTCTTTGCTGTGCCTGATTCCTCGTCTGACTCGCTACTGCTACTGTCCGATGAGAAACCAAGCTGTGCCAATTTTTTTATCAACTAACTTGACAATATGTTGCTCTGAGCGTACCACGTCGACTTCAGGAACTCCCCCTTCTTTACTCGTCAACCGCGTGCTCGTAGGAACCTTTGGCGTTGTAGCCTTTCTGTTCCTCATTCTTTCGTTCTCCGTTCTAACCTCTTCCAGTTCCTTTCTTAACCTGTCTAGGTCCATTGCCTTTTTAGCTCATCCTGCTCGGCTTTAGCTGTTTCCAGTTCTTCTGATAACAAGCGGCAAGACTCTTCAGACATGCGATGGTTGTTCGGCAAAACTGTCGTGAAACACATCTTCCTCGATATTCCCTTCATTAAGGGCTGCGTAATCAACACGCTTCGTGGATCTAAGGAGTCACGCTGAGAAGAAATTTCGCGGTAGACAAATTAAATAAACTATGATTTAAGAGAGCAAACACGGAGTGAAAAAAACGTACTATCAGTGATTGCTCGCGAGTAATGATCGTAACTTCATATAACGCTATTTCAAACTCTATTCAAGGTCTGTCATCACTGGCCATCTAAGCCGAATTAATTATTTGAAAGGATTCAAAATATCCCAATGAATGACTCCAGAAACTACAAAACATGTCGGCCAGAGTCATCATGAATTTCAGAAATGAAGCTGGCCAATCAAGTTTGGCTCTAAACGCTCTTGGTGGACATCTTTAGACGAACGTAGGGCACAAATGAAGGCCAGACTCGTGTACAAAACGATTCACGAATTAGCGCCCCAAAGACTATCTACTATCTTTTTTTAATTTAAACTCAAAAACTGATTACAATCTAAGGGGATCCTCAACTAAGCTTTTTATTCCTAAACCTAGAACATAATTTTTGAAAAAGAGCTTTAACTATAGCGGAGCTCAAATAAGGTACCAGAGGGCATAAGGGGATCAAACTCATTTGAATCGTTTTGCAACAAACTTTCCTCCTCAGGCTTTATTTTAGAAGTTAGTAAACTAGTTATTGTGGATAGAAATATATTATTAATATTTTTTATTGTGTATTATATTATTTTTATTCTTTATATTACCATATAGATTACTTTATTAATTTTGTATATTAGCATTTAGGATAAGTATTAGTAATTATAATCAGATATTGTTGATATGTTTATAATTTTAATGCACGCCTTCTTGGAAATCAGCTGTTAAGTTGAATGAGGCCAGTGTGGTTAAATAAAGTTTGATCATCATCAGAGTACCAGTCCTCTTTATGTGTTTTTAGTTCCACTTTCACTTTCCAACCGGATTTGCTTCGAATTCAAAACAGTGAGGCGGCAACGGCTTTGCACGGCTGCTTAGATCCGAGTAAGACGACAAAGGCAATTCGTTTGGTTCTTTGCTAGGTTGATTTCTACAGCAAACAGAAACATGAGAAACATCTCATTTTAAAGCTGAAGAAATTCAAAATCCGTTTTGACATCTGTTTATGACGCGCCGAGCTTTCTACGCTGTTGCGGTTAGTTTTCATTTTCACTTTTCAATCGCCGTTTCTGAGTAAAGACAACAATTAGATTCTTTCTTTTGGTTGTTGACCTCTAGTGCACACAGAAACACGAAAGAGGTATCATTTTAAAGCTGAAGGTTTACAAAATCTGCTGGAACATTTGTTTATGATGCGATATCGAGTTTTACGATGTTCTGTTAGGCCTACGGGTGTTCCTCAAGGTTCTTGCCTTGGACCTCTTCTCTTTGTTATTTATACATCGAAACTATTTGATATTATGAATGCGCATCTCCCTAATGTCCACTGCTGCGCCGATGATTCGCAGATCTACTTTTCTTTCAAGCCGGACTCAGCTGATAATCAGGAGAACGCTATTTCTGTCATAGAAAACTGCATAAAGGACATTCGCCAATGGATGCTTGCCGACCGGCTAATGCTGAACGATGACAAGACTGAATTTCTGATTATAGGCACTAGGCAACAATTAGCTAAAGTAAACATTGAACATATAACTGTCGGAAATTGTAATATTGCACCCGTTCCAGTTGCCAGAAATTTAGGTTCTTGGTTCGACTCTAAGTTGTCCATGAACACCAATATTAATAAGATATGCAATTCTTCATTTTTCCATTTACACAACATTAGACGCATAAGGAAGTATTTGTCCACTGAATCTACCAAGCTTTTAGTACATGCCTTTGTCACAAGCCGTATCGATTACTGTAATAGCCTTTTATACGGATAACCGCAGACACAACTAATTAAGTTACAGAGAGTACAAAATACTGCTGCCCGTCTTATTTGTAAGATACCAAGATTCGACCATATAACACCTATATTATATCAGCTGCATTGGCTTCCAGTTAAGTTTAGAATTATCTTTAAATTATTACTTATTACTTTTAAGGCATTGCATGGTCTGTCACCTATATATATTAATGATCTAATTAAGATTAAGAGTAAGTCTAGATATTGTCTTCGTTCTAATACCGAATTGTTACTAGAACCACCTTATGTGATAACTAAGCCTACACTTGGCGATAGAGCCTTTGTATCTGCTGCTCCTAAACTGTGGAACGATCTACCGAACTCTTTACGAAATGAACAGTCTCTCGATTCTTTTAAACGTTCAATTAAGACTTATCTTTTTAGGAAAGCATTTAACTGTAATTTATTTTAACATAATTTTTAAATATTAGAATGTATAGTTTTTACTCATTTTTAGTATTTTATTAGTTCTTAAACATTTAGTATTAAGTAATGGTCCAGATAAGAACTGTAGTATCTGCGGCAAGGAATGTTAAAAGGTGTTAATTTTCTATTATTCTTTCTCGTAATTTCATTGGTTGATACTTATAAATTCAATAGAAACCCATCGAAATAATGCATTTTCATTCGATATTTTTTTGTGGTTTGAATTTATTTTTGATGAAACTAGCTATGGTTTAATTTATAAGAATATCGTATGTGGGGAAAGTTCTCAAATTTGCGATTGAAAAATCCTTTGTTTTCTCTATATCCGATTGGCTGGATGGTGGCTTCTCTGCGTTTTCACAGAAAAAAGAGCCAATAGCATAAAAAATACTTTATTTTCGAGATGTAGTTTGGACTGTAGATACCTCCTAAAGCACTTAAGGCATATTCAAGCAAAATCGTATGTGGGGGAGGCTCATTGCCGCAGAACAATGGATTCCACTACAGTTCTTATCTGGACCATTACTTAATCTATTAGTATAGGTTTAGCTTCCGTAAAATTAGTATTAACATTAGTATGGATTTTTAACATTATATTATTTAGGCTAAGCTATACATAAGTTATTTACATATCATGTAATGCACAAGTGATCATATACACATGAAACTTGCGCAATATAAGTCCATAAATTATAATTATTATTATTATTACGGCAAACGTCGAACTAACCATGAACTTAATTCAGTCGAACCTATTAATTTTGAAATAGGCTCATGGATAGTACGACGTTTGCCGCAATAGGAGATATTGTAGTTGAGTCTACGAATAGCAGTTTCAGCGGTATTGACCCGAACGCCTCACTTCAATGTAATGAAGCGCCATTGAAACCATCATTCTTACACGACACCAACACCCTCCTAAACAAGCACGACTGATTTAGATACACAGTTTGAATAGCGCTTCATTACATTGAAGTGAGGCGTTTGGGTCAATACCGCTGAAACTGCTATTCGTAGACTCAACTACAATATCTCCTATTGAGATCGACCTATTCAATAGGTACGAGTCCAGCATGATATGTGATTACCATATCTTTAACGGCAGAAAAACGGTCGCCGGGTTTTGGCAATTGTGCCTGACTTCGACACGAAAAAAAAATATGTTCGCGCTCTCCAAATTGATTTTTAATTGCACAAAATGACTAAGAGAAGCCTAAAATGTAAGAGAAGCCTAAAATGTAATAAAATAAAATGAAAACGGGATCGAATTTTTCATTTCATTGGCACTTTAATAGTCGCATTTTCCTTGAGAAGAAATATTTTTCAATTAATTATCACAAGCGCTCAAAGCAAAATTTTCACGGAAGAATTTATGGAATGTTTTTGGTCCACTAGTTTGATAAATGACCGTTTATGCAAAAATGATAGCACTATTTATTTAAACTCTAAAATCGACAATGACTACTCCCTGGTTATTGTTATCGTATACATGTCTTTGCAGCAATAAACCAAGGGAAGAAATATAATTAAATAATAAAATAATTCGTTTTTAAAATAATTGTGAAACTTTCTATTATGTTTCAGTTCAATACAAATGGAAAACGAAATTGACAGCGACGAAATTGAGCCCACGAAGTAGATAGTTTTAGCGCACCACCCAAAAAGAAAAAGAAGCGTGGAGCAAGGAGTAAATGGAACCAAGATCTGCTTGACGATCTGCTTGACATAATCATCACCAATGAATACTACAAAAGAAAACTGATTTTTGTGAACACAAAAAATCAACAAAACGGTGAAGTTTACCAGAAAGTACTACACGAATTGAGGAACAGAGCATTGAGGAGGGGAATGATATCCCTTTCACGGTCACCCAGCTGCGCTTCAAATACAAGAAGTGCGTAGGTGAGTGCAAAAAAGTTGCACTCACTATCAAGACTGCAACTGGAGTGAAATGCTTCCAAGAAAATAAGGTGTATGGAGCGTGGTTTGACCGACTCTTTGAATTGGTTAAGACCCGAGATTCGTGCCAGCCTGATTTGGCAACAGAGCCTTCGACCAACTTCACTAACGGTAACGATGAGGATGATGATGTGTCTGACACAACAAATGAAGTACCTACAAAGAAGCTGTTTGTCCCGATTAAGGCGGCAGCACTGACCCAAAAAGAAGAAAAAAGATAGCACAGAACTTGTTTGCCAGCAGTCGATTTACTGAAAACGGTTGTAGAGCATGACACTAGCAAAGATGTGCTCACCTTCCTGAAAGAGGATATCGAGAAATCTCGAGCACATGAGCTAAAATTATTCCAATTAATGTTCCAGCCATCCTTCGATCCGCACCAGGGGTACAGCCCATATGTGCCGACACTTCCAGGCACTAGCGTCGGCATGCCAAGTTACATGTATGGTGGGCAGTCAACATTAAGATCCGTGCCTGAACATTACATACAGATGTTATCCTTCAACATCTACAGCCACAACCACATCACATCCCATGTTATGGCTCTTACCAGGCTCCAACAAATGATAGCTGTGATGATAAAGATGTCGTTTACCATGATCTATAACGTAATGCTAGTTATCAAGCACTGTCATTTGATCATTTCTTTCTTCGATCATTCTAAAAGTTGATTGAATGCTAACTACCGTAAAATGCGAGTATATGAGCGGATGTTTTGAGCGTTAGCCCTTCGTCAGAGCTCCGACGAAGGGCTAATGCTCGAAACGTCACCTGCTGCTCGCTTTGTACGGCGGTAAGTATACGCAATCAACTTTTAGTTTATTTAACCCATGTTTTCGTCCCAGACGACGCCAACCAACACTAGTTTTACAGATACTACGGATCCATAGTATTTACAACATAATACCAAGCATTAATTAGTTTACGGGAACTTTAATTTTGTTACCTAAGGAAGTTTTGTTTGTACATAACAAAAATAAAGAAGTACTGGCAAGGTGCTTGAAATTTATTGCGTGTATTATTAGTTTAATATTGCCCCAAACATTCTAGCATCTGTATCAGAGATCTTTTCACAAGCTCTCATATGGAGAAGTTCCCTTATTGTAGCCCTGTCACGCCTTTTTGTTGTTGCTGGATCGGTTGTCAAATCCAGGTTCTTTGGCATTGTGTCACCTTTTTCAATGCAAACATTATGTAAAACAATACAAGCAAGGGCTGATATCTTAGTTTTCTCAGGGCTACATTCAGAGCGTCTAAGGAGAACCCGCCACCTCCCCTTCAGTTGGCCATAATTACCCTCAGCTCCGTTACCATCCTGGCTCGGCTCAATCGATAGTTGAAATATCTCTGTTTGGGCGTAAGATTGGCGTTCGTGTATGGCTTCATTAACCAGGTTTGTAAAGGAAAGGCGGCATCGCCAAGTATCAGGGGTGGCACACGTACCCCACCCACTTCCTTGCCAATGTTAGGGAGATATCCCTTGTTTGTAATTTGACTCCAGAGATCAGTGGACTGGAATATCACTGAGTCGTGCGAGTTCCCGGGAAAATCACAGCTACCCCAAACAAATCGATATTTAGAATCCACCATACCCATCAATACTATTGAAAAAAAATAATCTTAAAATTGTGATATTCTTTGCATGACTCAAGTCCACCAGGGGGCATTTGATTGAAATGTGTCATCCATCAACCGCTGCTCAACAGCACGGAAATTGCCACACCTCCTCCATATCCAGAATTTTACTTTTAAACTCTTTTTCCGACTTGGGCATGTGTTTCATAACCGCATCTTGCCACAAGCACTGGACGACTGCGCTTGACACCTCGCTCACGATGTATCCGACTGTCCTCTCTCCGATCCCTGCCATCTCCGCTATAGTATAGTAGTAATCACCTCTTCCTAGTCGATATAAGCAAATAGCTAATCTGAATTCCGGTGACATTGGGTCTTCTGTGATCGTGTCTTTCTCAATAACGTTACGAATTCGGCCGAGTAGAAACGAAAACGTCGACCTTGACACTCTAAACGTCGCTTTGAAACGCTTCTCGGAGTAAGTAGACCATACGAAATAAAACCATCCAGAATGTCGTTGAAAACGGCGGCATGATCAACTATTAACAGAAATTTCATTGTGTGAAACCGCTAGAAGCACGGTTAATAACGCCACTTGCAGTAACAACCTTCGTCTCGTATACACGGCACCGAGTGCTGTGAATAACGCCATTCTTCTGTTTCTGTTTCCACAGAAAGGCTCTTTTTAGATTCGACCGAGCGCTGTATTTCGCCATATCACTAGCTCCTGGCGAAAAGTGAAATGTGCCAGGACACGTGTTAGTTCCCGTGATTTAATTAGGTGCAAGTGCATGTATTAAGATCGACATATGTTCGACGTTTACTGCCACGTCGGCCCTAAGTCGATCTTCTACCGAACGTATTTTTTAATAGGATCGGCGCGACTTAAGTTCGACGTTTGCCGTAGGCCTTAGAGTTTCAGCGCCGTCATTTCTCCAGCGCAAAACTTAAAATTAAAAGTACAAAGGCTGGTGCGACTCGTTAATTCAATGCTTCATTAGCCGGCAGTAACGCTCTGTTGGAGCTTAGAAGTGAAGAGAACATCGCGGAAATTCTGAAATCCAAAATTTGGCAAGCGAATTTGAGTTTCCAATATGTGTTCTAGAAAGTTTGATTTCGATAATACTAATATCCGTCAAAATAAGACGAAAAGGAGGCAACGAGTTCCTAAGATATCGAACTGACTTTTGTCGTGGGTACGGCTAAGAAATTAAGTAATTATGCGAAGAGAAAATCGACCTCAAAGTCAGCATTCGTCATTTTCAGTCTAGCAGCTTCGAAAAATCCCAAATGTGAAGGCAAAACCTATAATGCGTATATTCACGCAAATAATTTAATCTTGGGCGCAAATACTCAATTGATATCTCTTCTACAAAAGCCCATGGATACCTAACTGTTATGAAGGTTATTTTCTGCGTATAAATGAGTGAAATCATAACCTCACTGAAGCGTTTTTGGCCCATTTTCTCTGTTATTTGCTTCACGTATCATTGCGTAGTTTTGAATTTTGAATAGCGCTGCTGTTCTTAGGCCCGCTGTACCAGCGATTTCGCCCCCCCCCCCCCCCCGTGAATTCGCCCCCCCCCCCCCCCCCCCCTTCCTCGCCCCCTTCTAGCCATTTCGCCCCCCCTCCCTTCCAACCTTTTATAAGGTTATGAATACTTGTTTTCCTTCTTATTATTAATGTAATGTATTGGACGTGGAGAATAGTACGGCAAAAAGCTATCAGTGATGTGTATATAAAGGCATGTAATTAAATTTCATTTTAAAATCCACGCTTTACTTTTCTTTGACAAAATTCGTTACGGTAAACGCTGTAATTTTCATTCGCGCGAGCAGTGCAATAAGAAACTCTACAAGAGATTCAATCTGCAATCCACCTACAATCTTCGTCAATCTTCGAATGATTAGTTGTTGGTATCTCTTGCCTGAAGGTTTTGATAACCCGTAAATTTCAAAAGCTCCTTAGGGGGTTCAAACAATCCATATAGATTTTTAGAAAATAAATTGGTTTGCAATTAGTAGGCACCGTCCTTAAGATCAGAAATAAGTTCAGATAATAATGAATTCATCTTTTTATGATGATGAAGAATATTCATATCGTCAGCATAAAGTAGAAGATGTATTGATTTCATTATAAACTTCGCATCATTAACATATGATAGAAATAATATGGGACCTAGAGTCGAGCTTTGAGGAACTCCACAAGTAACAGGCAGAAAATCAGAGTTCATTCCATCTATACTAACACATTGTTTTCTATCGTTTAAGTAGCTATGAAACCATTCATGTTCAGATCCCTCAATGCCATAATAGAGCAATTTTTCAAGTAAAATTTCATGGTTAACTGTATCGAAGGCTTTTGACAGGTCCAAGAAAACACCAATAGAAATATCTCCATTATCGATTGCTTCATTAATTCTAGTAATAAAATCAACAATAGCCAAAGATGTACTTCTGTACTTCTGTACTTCTGTACGAAATCCAAACTGATAACAGTAAAGTAGGTGATTACTCTCAAGATGATTAACTAGATCTTCACAAACAATTTTCTCAAACAATTTTGAAAAGGTTCAGTAATAGTGATATTGGTCTGTAATTAGAAACAAGTGATTTAATGCCACTTTTGAAAAGAGGAATTACTTTAGCTATTTTCATTAAATCTGGGAAAGTACCGGTCAAAAGAGAGGTGTTAACTGAGATATAACATAATGGCTGACAAATAGCTTCGGCTATGCATTGTATATATTTGATATTAATATTTTCATGGCCAGATGATTTAGAACAGTTCAATAGATACATATGATCTAAAACTCTGTATTCAGGAATTGGTTGCATGGCAAATTTAGATTTTGAAGCTATTTTCATCCAGCTCTTAAATGATTTATTGCTTGTAGGGAGTTGTTTGGCAAGAGAAGGACCAACACTTGTAAAAAAAGGTGTTAAATATGGATGCGATGTCTTTGTTGTCAGTATACCGTTTGCCATTATGTTCTAAGAGCGAAATGAGAGGGGATTTAGATTTCTTTCTATTAAGGATCTCATTAATAACACCCCAGGTGGCACGCAAATTCCCTTGCGATTTTTCTAACATTGTTTTATAATAATGCTTTTTTGTATATCTAATTATGGTTTGGGCGATTGCGATATTCATTAAATGAATTAACATTCTCCAAGGTTGGGTTCTTAATTTTTAACCTGTACAGCTTATTTTTCCTTTTGATTGACTTCAATATTCCATTTGTTATCCAAGGATTTTTGAGTGTCCGAGGACTAATCTTGATTTTTTTAACGGGAAATGTTTATCGTATAACTTTGCGACCACTCCAGAGAAAAAACGATATTGAAAATTAGGGTCATCATTGTTATAAATTTCATCCCAATCTACTCTTCTTAAATCTTGCTTGTATTTTAGCTCACTTTCTTTAGAGAAACTACGTCTCATTATGCTGGTCATAGATTTGCGATTATGCAAATTTCTTTTTTGAATAATGAAAATTGGTAAGTGATCTGAAATATCTGTGTATAATAATTTGATATAACAATTCTATTGCTTTTCTCCGTTTTAGTAAACTGGTTTTGTCAACAAACTCAAATAAAATGTGTATATTTACTATTGAAACAGGGAAGGAACATTGTTCACGAGCGAGAGAAAACTATTTTATTTCCCGCAAAAAAATATTGGACTCAGGTCCCACGCGTCTAAATCGCCAGTCCTCGGAAGCGCTCTTTGGCTGAGTTTTACCGTGTTTTAACTTGAAACTAGGTACGAAGCAGCTCGGTTTCTGTAGTAACGGAGGCCTGGCTACTATATTTTCCAATATGGCTGACGAAGAAAGCCTTCTGGCAAGAGAAACACCCTCGCGAACTTGGGCAATTTGGGGTGCTTATACAGTTCTGTCTCATACAAACGGCCCCTACAGCGACCCCAAAAAACCTTGAAAAATCGCATGATACGTTTAATTTATTGGCAAACAAATACAAGTCTCTTGAATGGCTTTAGAAGTACATCAGATTTCCGATGTTAAGTATTTTATTGTGGACCTTCGTAAAGCACAACAAGCTGGTTTTCTTCGCGACGGACTCATTTCCATACAAGACGCGGCCATTGCGGGGCCGTATTCATGAGAAGAAAATCGCTAGATAGACATACATTACAGAAGTAAGGATTACATTAAGTTGTGTTATTGTCGTAATGATTTTATTTTCCGAATGATGTTAAGTTTTCTTCGATACGTGCTGTTATCTTGCCATACGCTTATTAAAGTACGGCTGCACGCGTGTTTACTGTAAAATTTCGGAGTTAATGAGCTTGAAACTTGAAATTTGACGCCAAGATATTATGCAAATTAGAAAATACATCTTTTTCTTTTAACCAAGTTTCTGAGAGAGCTATCACATCAAAAGAGAGTTTCAACGCACTTAAATACATCTGTAATGTTTCAAAGTTCTTCCGAATACTTCGAATGTTCAAATGGATTAATGAAAACTCGAAATCACGTTCATTAAAAAGGTCTGTAAAATCATCTTCAACATAATACCTACACTTATCAACCATTTGTTGAACGCCGCAGAATATCCTGTCATCAGGATCACAAAAGTTGTCATTAAAACAAGCTTTCGATTTTGAAAGCTCATCACTATTCTTGAATAGTTTCAACTTAAGAGAATCCAGTTTTTCAATAAGGACTCGGAGAATGCAAATATTCAAACAATGCCAAACTCATCTTCATCAAGGTGATAAAATGGAAGTGCATTCAATCAACATTCATTGCAATAATAGCCGTACTCTAATGAATCATTTCGACCGGCACCTGAACATTTTATGTGCGTTAATGAATCACACAAAGAGCAACGAATATGTTTAGATTTTGAAGTGATACGTTTTTTTGCATAATATGCACTTTTTGTTTTTTGCGTAACGAGTCATGAGTTAGTAAAAGTGAAAATGTTCAATATCACAATATAAGAAATGTATTTTGTACAAAAGCTCCTTAGTAATTATTACTTCAGTAAAATCAATCTTTTGATGTTTCTCCAGCATGATAAATACAAATTCTACCTCATATTGACTTGTCCAAGTTTTACTCTCGGTTTTATGCATTTTCAGCTCGGCTCACATTTTGATAATTACCAGCCATCACAGGACGCCCACATGTGGTTGCCGATCTTTGATGATAAGTTTATCAATCTTGAAATACGCTAATTTTCCATTTCGTCGGACTTCTATCAATTCCTCGCGCTGTTCCCGGCGTCTCTGCATTGTTCTCGATGAAAAATCTTCATTAATGTAGATTCCTGAACCCTTCAGTCGATGGGCAGTCTTCAGAATGATAGCTTTATCCTTGTACCTTAGACGTTTGGCTACGATCTGTCTGGGTTTTCCTTCTACCCTTCGCCCACTTCGGTGTGCCCGCTCGATTTCAATACTCTCTGGTTCTAATTCGAGCTTGTCCTCCAGCAACTTAAGCACAGCTTCTTCGGTGTTCTCCCACGTTTCGTTAGGCCCTTCGGGTAGTCCGTCAATCCTTATATTACTCCTTCTACTTTGGTTCTCTATATAATCTTGGTTATCATCCAGGCAACCTAATCGAGATAATCGAGATAATCGATCCCTCCAATTGAGAGACTGATTTTTCTTGGTTTCCCGAACTGGCTTTCAGGTCGTCCATTTCTTGTTGAGATAATTCAAGACTATCCTTGATTTGTTTAACGTCTTTGATGATACCATCCATCGGCTATTAAAGTTGTCCATCATCACTTGAATAAAGCATTTGAAGTTCTTTTCTTGTAGCTCCATTAGCTCTTTCACCATTGCTAGAGAAATTGATTCGGAGCTCTTCACTTTAGCAGCCGCCATCTTTGACACGCTATCTCGACCAAGACAATCTCACGACCAAGACAATCTCACGTGGAACAGTCAAATATTTACATTGTACTTCGCTCTGATTGGTTACTTTTTGACAGCTGATAAGATGCGTGAAGACGTCATGCAGCATCAGGGGGCGGCTATTCTGAAACACCGGCCTTCCTTCTCGTGCTGACGCACTCGGCTCCGGCCCGACCCGAAAACTAACATGCTGATGCACTCGGCTCCGGCCCCGACCCGAAAACTAATATATCCGAAAAACCCGAGAGCCTGTAAGCAGGCTACCCTTCTTGGCACAGAACAACCTGTACCTAAGCTCTTTTATGTCATTTGTTCCTGGTTGAGAGCTATATACAACTGACATGTGAACTCCTGGAGTTTTTCGACAAGCTCATCCGAAAGCTCCCATTCCATTCCTAAGTGCTTGAACATTTCTTGAAAGGAACTGTGCTGTTTGACAATTCGAAGGGCTCCAATCTTTCCCCGGCCAGTGAATGCGCTCACAGTATCACAACCTGTGAAAGCATGCATACCAAGGAGGCATTTGCAAAGCTCTCCTCCAACTTCCTGTACTACACTAGCGATGCTGACATATCTGGTTCGTATCTGCGTTCCACACTTAAAGTACATGGATATCGGAATAAAGTCCTTGAATACCTGCATGGCAAAGTATGAATACGTCAGCATCTTCTGATACAACAATCACTGCCTCATAGCCTGATCTGGCTGCATGATCTGCATGGAGAATGAGCCTGGTGTCAGCTTCTTCGAAATCCGGTAGCACTCATCTTCACATGTAACGAAAAATGTTTTGTCTGTCAGCTTTCCCCTGTACTTCTCTCCTCTCCACTCATTTGCTACGAATGCTGTAAAGGCTTTCTTATTTTTAGGGTTGAGGAGGAATTTTCTCCACTGCTGTACTTTGTGTTCCGGGTGAATGTTTCTGAACCTGTTTCCAAATTCAGCGTTTTTGATGGATTTTTCCTTTTACACATCGAAGACAACATCTATTCTCTTGGAAGACGATCCTTCATGCAGCACCATACCCAACAGGGAAACAGCGACCTCGGCAAACGTCTTGTGATCCTCTTTCAGCCTCTGTACGAGGGCCATACCGTCAATCACGCATGGTGATGACTGTGGAATCGCATCTGCTGCTAGCACACTCTTCGGTACCTCTTTTGCCAGAGATGATTTATTTGTTTTTCTCAATGACCCATCTGCTTTGGAAAACGACCATGGAAGAGATGACATTAAGACCCTCATTTGAAGTTTCCTGTTTTCTACGATGATTGTCAGTTGGACGAATAACGCATGATCAGCTTTCAGGATTATCTCTTTCGCCGTTTTAGTCTGGACTCTCACCTTTTTGTTGAGCTCGCTAAATATATGAAGCTTTGCCTTCAGTGCTGATAGTGTCGTGCAACTTCGCTTTTGGTGGCGACGATTCCAGTCGTAAGGTTTCGTATGCTCTCCCCAATATTTTTCACATTTAGTAGATCTTGCTCTATCTTTGAAATGGCGGCTTTGCCGGTTGATAGGCATCCAGATCTTATTGCTCGTTGTTGAATAGGTTTAGCCAGTGACTTTAGAGCATTTCTAGCAGAGACTTGACATCAGAGCTCGAGACTTGCAGTTCTAGTGCTTTGGAGATCAGTGTGTTGGACAGAAGAGTCTTTCATCTGCTTTAAGAATATATACTGCGGTATTCAACTACCAGATAGTAGGGATACTTGCAAGTCTCTGGAGCGCCTCGTACATCAGTTTATGGAATCTGACGGCGCGGTTGTATCTGCGACCAGCACGAACCCCAGACACAGATCCCTCACCGATCAGCCCATACAGCCGACTCGATGCAGATATCCCTTAAACCCGCATCTTGCAATTGCTTTCTGATTATCGATTACAAAGTACATATAGTTCGGAATGCGCCCATTTTTAAGACTATTGTCATTAAATGTATTGATCTGTTTGCTTCCAAACGATCTCGGTTGCCTTGGCATAGAGTGACTCATCAAGAACATGATTCTCAGTGAGCGTACTAAAACTTCATGGACCGTCGACATGTTGGTAGCAGGGGCGTCGATGGTAAGAAGATATCCAACATTATCCAGTTGAGAAACTTCAACTTCCTTGCGCACATAAATATTAAAATCCGTCCATGCACTAACGTTCTGCTTTGCATATGCATGAAATCTTACTAAGATCCTAGCGGATCGACGTTCCTTTGCTTTCTTTTAGCTATTCTTGGTGATTGGTCTGGAGGGAATTGAGGGCCAAAATATCTAGCTTGCACTGCTATTCCATTAATTCGATGTGATGTATCAATATTATCCAATGCCAAGATTGTGCTGACATAAGACTGGATGTTATCTGGCAATGGGATTTCATTTGCTGATGCTATTTTCTGCAGGCAAAGAGCAGTATTAGTGTCCTCTAGTTAGGAGTAAGCGATTCTGTGACCAGCGGTTAAGCATTTGTATGAGCTAACATTATTTGTGAGGGTCTTCACGGAGTAGGGTAGAAGGACCTGTTTAGGTGGCTTAATTTTTCCACAACTTATTCCAAACATGGCATCTTGCGCAAAGGACTTTATAAATTGCTGCACTTTTGGAGGGCACTCTACTTCTGCACAGTCCTTATTCCCGGTCAAAAAAGTATACAAAAACGCATTCAGCTCTTAGGAATATTAAGTGCGCCTTTATCGAGCTTGGAAGGGCGTGGAGACCACGTTATCTTGTTTTTGCTACTACAAATGGCTTCGCGAATGTTAAAAGCAGCTTGCTGTATATTTTCATCTTTAATGAATGGCTAGTATTGTCCTGCTTTTCCAGCAGAAGTGCTGTAAGTTATATCCCTGTGTAGTGTTGACAAATTGACGTGAATTATGAAAGCTTTGACGTCGTATAGTAAATTCTCAAAGCTTAGTACATCACCGAATTCTCCCTCAAGATTCCTTCGGATATGTTTCTTTGTGGATGGCTTACATTCCTTAATACCTAACAAGTTTAGATAAGATCAGGAGCCCATTACCAGGAGCGTCCATCTTCCCCACTGTGTCTGTACCCCAGCACAGAGGTAGATGAGGCTATTTTTAGCATTGCGTTTCGCGCGAAAAAGAACAAAGGTAGGCTATTATTAGCCAATCAGATAGCTAACGTTACTTCTCATTATCATTCTTCTCACTTTCAACGCGGGGATTCGAGTTGCTGGTTTTGACTCAATCCCCAGAGATTCAAATGTTGGTGCCCCAACAAAAGAAGCTAACGAGGGATCTATTGTTTAAGGGCACCAACATGGCGGCGACCTCTTTTCGCGGGAATTTCGAATCTAAAAATAGCCTCATCTACCTCTGTGCTGGGGACCCAACCCATAACAGAGGAACGCTCCTGGTAATGGGCTCCTGATAAGATACAATTATTTCAGTTATCTCGGACAACGTGACTATACTTTCTCACTTCCCAGTATATCCAATCTGGTGTAATCAAAAAGCATCTGGTACGGGCATACTCTTCTTCTGGAGATTCACCACTGCCACTAGACGTACCAGTGCGGCTACTACCAGCGTCCTGTCTAGTATAACTCCTGTAGCATGATCTGTGATAACATGCTTTAGCTGCTACTAACTCACGTGACACAATCGTGAGAATCTTGTTGTCGTTCCTTTCGACAGCTGCCTTTCTAATAGTGTCATCTGCACGTAAATCCGTGCATTGTACAAAGGGTTCTCGAATTCTGGTTCCCCTAACATATTTACTCTTCTTTACGCAGAATATGCAGGCGTATTCTTAAGTTGTGCTCGTGCTAGGGGACTGCCGGATTGAGGATTTTCTTAAGTTGCCGCTGTCAGCACCCGGCAAATCTGTTTCCTGAGAAAGCCTTTCCAACAGCTTTTTCATCGTAAAAATGCTGCGACATTTTCTGTTATAGAGAATATCGGGAATTTTCTCTTCATTTATAGTCTCGGCAACAGCAAGGAGTGGTTGATGGCTACGAATAACAGCAGCTTTTATCCGGATTTTCCAGGATTCATTATCTTGAGGAGCAATTAGGTCAGTGCAATGAATCACACAACTTCGTTCTTGACGAGATCGCTTCCGATTATCGTATTCATTATCATTGTTCACCCTTTTGCGCTCCCTGTGAAATCATATTCTATTCTGACCCATTCTTGTCGATGGCCTATTTATTCAATGTCTGTAAGTTACTCCAAAATGTCTCCCTAAAAAGCTCAAAATTGTCAGCAAATCTGCCTTTCGTGGCATCTAGTTGTTTATTAGCTATTTATCACGTCAATACCTTTATATTATAACTTTATATTTAGTTATAAAAACAACGAAAAATCCAGGACAACAATGCCATACTTACCTGGGAAGGAGCCGCCATCTTGGATTTACCCATAATGCAATGTGAATTTCTTAATCAGTTGTTGTTTTTATTTTCACGTTATTCCTTTAAAGGGATACCCGAGTGAAAAACACATTGGGGCTCAAAAGAATCTTCAACATGTTCTTTGTTCAGAAAATGTATTAAAATTTGATCAAAGGTTTTTAGTATTAAGAACGAGCACCTCAAAGTTGGCCCCACGAAGACATGGGCGCCGCCATCTTTGTTTGCATTTACGGAAGTGACGTCACTTCGTCCCACCAGCGTTCTCACTCTCTCACTTATTAGGTGTTTTTAGGATGATAAACGCCTTAACTGTACCTCACATACATTGTAGTTCTTATACTTATTCAGAAGTCACTCGAGTCTTTTAAGCCATGTTGTTTTGCTGTTATTAAATGGCAGTTACGAGACATTGTTGTTCGTCTGATAATTTCTCGCCTTCCCAATGCTTTTCTTCCTCCTCCAAGTCTTCTGAACTTTTCTCATAATGTCGTCTTCATCATAATTCCGGTTTCTGTAAGAATTCCTCTGCAATCTCGATGAAAATATATCCACTTTAATTCCGAGCGTGTGAAAATCATACAAAGACAAGTAGCCGCGATACGCTGGTGGGACGAAGTGACGTCACTTCCGTAAATGCAAACAAAGATGGCGGCGCCCATGTCTTCGCGGGGCCAACTTTGAGGTGCTCGTTCTTAATACTAAAAACGTTTGATCAAATTTTAATACATTTTCTGAACAAAGAACATGTTGAAGATTCTTTTGAGCCCCAATGTGTTTTTCACTCGGGTATCCCTTTATACAATTTTAACTTTCACAGGCCCCAATTAAAAGTTACATAGTCTTTCTTTGTTATCAAGAAAATAACTGAAAAAGAATGTACTGAACGGATTTTTGTAGAGGTTTCATTTGGAGCCTCATTTCCATGCTGAAGCAACATTTTGAGAAATTTCAAATTAAAAAATCTACATGAAGGCTACTCCTTCAGAAAGCCGGGTTATCATACAAATTTCAAAACACCTTGGGCTAGAGTATCAACTGATAATACTCACATTTTGTCCCTCGATTTGGTACCGAAAACGTGTCTGGCCCATGGAATGTTAGACGGTATTCGTCTCTTATAGAATTTGGAAAAGGTATTTTCATTTGACCTGTTGGCCTAATATAAGCCAGAATGTCGGCAATGGAAGCACCATTAAAGAATGCCTTTGATGTAGAGACATTTCGAGTGTTATGAGCTTTAAATGTTGTTGTATCTAGCTATGCCAGATCTTTTTAGTACTTGTTTTTTTCATCTAGCTATAGTACTAGTTGACACGCCCTTATGGGATTTACAATATGATAACATGTTTTAAACACAACAGGGAAGTTTTTATCTTTTATCATTTATCATTTATCATCCATTGTTAAGGGAAAATTGTCGCGCGAGCGCTAAATTCGCTCTGGCTCAAACCCTGCACGCAATAACATTATCTCTTTATATTTATCATTACGAGTTTACTTTGATTTACGATGACTATAGCGAGCTGAAAGAAGAAGTTTCACTTTATAAAATATATATATATTGTAAAAAGTAATAAATCATCAAGACGTCATTCTTCGGATTATGCAATTCAAGGAAAATTGTTATTTCGGATTGGGCTACCTGTGGCATGCCAATCCGAAATAAATGAACGACAAAACCTATATTTCAATCGTTAGTAGTATAGTATGCGGTTATTTATTCCCTTAAAAAGTGAGCAAATAGTGAACAATGAATAAATGATGTGTAATAACAGTAAGCAATGAATAATTAATGAGTAACTGAATAGTGAGTAACTGAATAGTGAGCAAATAGTGAGCAATAGTGAGCAATGAATAATTAATGAGTAACAATAGTGAGCAATGAATAATGAATGTGTTCAGGAGTATATTACACCGGAGTGTTCCTGTGCCCTTGTGTTGGTCCCTAGCACAGTAGATGGTGTGTCTATTTATAGTCGCGAAGCCGGTTCTAGTATGCGATTACATTGTCTTTTGTTCTCTTGCGCTTTAGTATTTTTTAGCAGTTTGAACCGTGTTAATTACAATTTTCAGTACACCCTGATTGGTTAAAAGTGACGGCCTTTGTTTCTTCTCGTGGGAAACTATATGCTAAAAATAACTCTACCGTCTACAGTGTTGTATGACAATAAAATGTGTGAAGAGGAACACTCCTCTGTAATATACTCCTAATGTGTTATAATAGTGAGCAATGAATAATTAATGAGTAACAATAGTGAGCAATGAAAAGTTAATGAGTAAGGATACTGAGCAGTGAATAATTAATGAGTAATAATAGTGTGCAATGAATAATGAATGAGTAATAATAGGGAGCAATGAAAAATTAATGAGTAAGGATACTGGGCAATGAATAATGAATGAGTAATAACAGTGAGCAATGAGTAATGAATGAGTAACAGGGAGTATGATCAATATTAATAAGTTAATGGAGAGTCATGAGCTGACATCTAGCCGGGTTTGGGCAAGTCTGAACAAGCCTCATTGAGTTGTAACATTATTTTTTTCTGGTAAAGAAATCAATTCTCTATCAGCTCTTCATTCCAAATATTTATCGCTACAGTTGCTTTTCAGCTGAACAGCAGAACCCCTACAGAACCCCTATGGAACCCCTACAGAAGTGATTAGCGATAACTGAAGAGCCATCAGTACAGTTGTCAGAAACAATAGCCGGATTGTTTTGGGAAAACCCTTAGATGCAAATTCTTACGGAAGGCTAGGGTTTATATAGTGGCGCTCGGGTGGTGTGCGTCGCGGGCGTTGTGGGGAGTCAGCTGTAGCAATGAATACAATTTATGTTTCCTATTTTTTTATTATCAAGGCGTGCGGGCAGCGGGCGTTGTGGGCAGTGGATGTAGCAATGAATACAATTTATGTTTCCTATTTTTTTATTATCAAGGCGTGCGGGCGGCGGGCGTTGTGGGCAGTGGTGTAGCAAGGAATATAATTTATGTTTCTTATTTTCTATTTTCTATTTTCATGGCGTGGGGCAGCGGGCGTTGTGGGAGACGGTCAGGCGGGATTCACCCGGGGTTCAAAGGGGGTTCAAGCGGACTTCACACGAGGTCCAGAGGGGGTTCAGAGGATGCTCAGACGCGGTTCACATGGGGTTCACATGGGGATCAGAGAGGTTCACATGGGGTTCGAGAGGGGGTTCACATGGGGTTCAGAATTAGGGATTCGGAACATGAACAAAGTGAAGTGTCGAGCAGTGAGGATGAGGATGAAGAGGAACCAATAATTAAACGTGTTTTAGATGAACTTCCGAAAGCGGTTACTTATAAAGAGGCCACGAATTTAAGGAGGAATGTTTGTAAAGATGATTAGAAAGAGAAGGACTAGATTCTCTAAACTGGGGTAGCGTAGGCTAGCCACAGGGTAGCGTATGGGTAGCCAAAGGGTAATGCACTAGAGTAGAGTAGACTAGAAAATAATATACTTTCTAGACTAGAGTACCTACACTAGACTTGCTGAACCTAGGTCATTAATAAACTTTCCTCTCCTCGGTAAAAACACAGCCACCTGTAGCATTTGTCAACAAGAGGTTTCAATCAATCCAAGAACTGAAAAAAGCAGAGTCGTATGAACTCCCTGATGATAAGGAAAACGAATCGTAAATATTATTGCTTATCATGTTTTGAATCGATACAAATATTTTTTTCCCGTGAATGGGAATCAATAAACTTTGATTCAAATTTACATGGCCGGTTTTGTTGGTCGTGTTAATCATGGTAGTTTTCATAAGAATTTGACTCTAGGGGTTTTCCTATTCTCACGCCCACACGCCCGGCTGACATTGCTAACCTCAAGCTTGCTCAAGCTCTTTACTGATATTAAATACACAAAATTCGATTATTATTTTTAAACACGAAGTTCTGGTATAAACAGGTTAGCTCCTCTTTTCACGCATGGTGAGCTCGAAATATAAAATTCAAATTCCTGAGCAGTGAAGAAAGCACGTGAGCATATAGCGATACTTACTGCATGTCATACATGGTCATTAATGTCACGACCAGAGATCCATTGGTTCTTGACACAAAGCGGCTTTTTGAAATCATGTACCTTAGCATAACAATTGTAATGTTTATCAACACGAAGTATCGCTATTAGCCTCTCCTTTGACATGCTAGATTTTTGAGGTTTAAATTTAAACAAGCCATTAGAAAAGTAACCAAAGGGAAGATAGTTGTCCATTTATGACTGACAATGATATTTTATGACTGTTTGCGAACTCAGTAGCCCTTACTCTGTAGTTAAACATTTTTGTTTCATTTGAACCTCGTGCGACAAGCAATCAGTAGGGAGCACTCAAGCGGAGCCTCACGCAGATATTCACTCCACAAAGGCTGGATACCCCCTCCTAGGCTCGCAGAGAATTGTGGGTGTTGTCAATTTCCAAGATGGCGGCTGAACCGAGTTGAGGAGAAGATTAGAAGAAGCCTATTTCTTTGTTAATTATATTCATTTTGAAATCATTGGTGTTTCCTGCAATTTGATTGGTTAAAAGCAGCAGTGATTTCAACCCAAATTGCATCATTTTGTATCTGTTATTGCATCCTTTTGCTGAACCAATCAAAAAGCAGAAATTAAGAAGACATTTCACAGCGTAGGGATTGCGTGATCGCTCGCGCACGCTCTTAGATTTTAATTGCCTTCTTCAAAGTTCTACCCGCTTGACCTTTCTAGTTTGTTTTTGTAAAATAAAAAAATTACGAACTTTTCTCGTTTAAGATTTCAAAATGAATATAATTAAGTGGTAATAGAACTGAGTGGAGTGCAATTTTGGTCTGAAATCATACTCTTGATTACAAATTGCACTCCCGCTTCGCGGTCGTGCAATTTTGTAATCACTCATATATGATTTCAGACCAAATTGCACTCCACTCAGTTCTGTGTAGAGGATGGATATCAGCAAAGGAGAGGCATAGTTCAAAACATATTAAGGATTTAGATGTTGTCGTGGCGATGTTTGTGCTAAGCACGGTAAACCGCATAGCGATTTCCACGTTGATATTTGACCGATGGCTGTCGGCGTACTCTACAGAATTCACCAAGCTATAATTCACCATCTTTGCTCAACTCGGAGTTCAGTAACACCATGGTTTTGTTCATTCACCCGTGAAGTTGCCCTGGAGATTTTTAACGTAATTCTTAAAGGTGTTATTCAGCACAATTCATACGGGCCTGCACGGAAACTCTAGGCCAGCAGTTGTTCGTGTTTCAATAACTGAGATCAGAAAAGCACGGTATGATGATAGTATTCACCTCAGGGGGCGGTTCTTCAAGGTAAAAAGGGTAGGGGTGACGTCGGAAAACCTCGAAAATACCCTAAAAGATACCCACCCTAAAATGTACCTCATGGTCTAAAATCACCCTGAAAAATGGATTTGGTTTGGACAACACCTAAAAAATAGTAAATCGCCGATTTCAAACCCTAAAAAATACGACGATCACCCTACCAGCACAATATAGAAAGAACCCCCCCCCCCCCCCCCCCCCGTATTTACCGTATTCACATTCCCCGAAACTAAATAGTACTTGTCAAGGCATTCCCAGACAACTCTCGAGCGGAAGTAGTGATATCTGTTGAGAACAGCATGGTTCTCAAGTACAGCAAGAACAATGAGACACTCACTGTATACACCATTATGGTTTCTGGAATTCCTATTAAATTGCATTAAACTCTCTAAATATATTGACATGTTTCATTTTATTTCTATTTATTTAGTCGATATAATATCTTGTAGCAGTGGGAAACATAGTCAGACTACATAATTAGGTACTCTACTGAGCTAGTACTTGATGTGCTTTATTAAAGGAGAACTGAAGCCTGAAATCAACTGTAGCTCAATGAGTAGATCTAAACATGAAAAGACTCCTACCAAAATTTATTTTACTGTGTTTTGCGTCAAAGGAAAGAAAATCTGCAAATCTTCCTCCCAACCGCCGCAAAGTACAGACGGCTCAATTCCTGTAATCCGTGACGTACGATACGGGAATAAATTAGTTTTGTCATGTTGTTCTCGGCGTTGAATAGATGTACTAACGACTCATAATTGCGCACTATTGTGCTTTCTTTGTGCTGAAGGTGTGGTTGTTTTTCCTTGGTATGTATGACGTACTATACGGGGGGAAAAGTTCCGAATTGAGGCGCCACACAAACTAGCGTTATCAGCAGATAATTGGCTATTTTTCGACCTTCAAAACGTATTTCCTCTTTTTAGACCTGCATCACAAAGAAATAAAATAGCAGAACTTATTTCTCTTGAATACAAGTTGACATAGTCGTCGGATTGATTTAGGGTTCAGTTCTCCCTTAAAGCACAGTAGACTATAGATTTGTTTTTCATTGAATACAATAATTACATTGTTTTAATTTATATGCTTCGCATTTGCATATCAGTTAATCAATGCTGAGTTAAATGTCTCAGCCATTTGGCAGTCAAGTTTTATTTTATTTTTTGCATAATTATCAATATTCCAGAGCATAATATTTTTACAGCAGATTTATCATGTTAATCTTTTACCTGGTATCTTAAGTTTGTATCTGAAGAATATTTCATAAATTCGATTTTACGGATTTTATTTGGCATTGGATTCCCATCGATTCCCATACAAACACTGTATTTCGCGCCATGCCTGCACCCCTTTCAGAATGTCGGCAAAGGAACCAAAAGTAAACCAGAAGCATCAAACTAATGTTTCCGGATCGATCGCTCGCTCGCTCGATTGTTCTTTCAATATTTCAGCTCCCTGTGGACAACCCACCGGTTTCGTACTGCCCTAACCTTTTCCTCCCCGTGGTTTCATGGATGCAAATTCTACTTTGAAAAGCCGAAAAACGACTAAAAACTGATTTCCTACACTCGTGAATGCCTGAACTAAATTTGAAAACGGTTTTTTTCGATCAAAACGGTTCGCACATCTGCCATGTTTTCGAATTTGACCATAATTGCGCGCGTTCGTTAGCCTGTCAGTTTTTTATCCAGTCGAGATAAAAATCAAATTAAAGACAATTAGCGTGCTCGTCACACTTCAAGCACAGGCAGCCCAAGCTAATGATTTTTACAAGGAATGTATGGGAATGTTTAGAAAAAATCTAAAACTGTACTAAAATGATCAATAAAGTCATAAAACCTTACCTGTGTGTTGTGAAGTTGTTCCTCTTCATCACTGATGTGTGTATTTCTGGTTTCAGGCACTTCTGGGATATTTTTTTCCTCCCCCAGTATATAAATATTGAGATGGCAGGAAACACGAGACGCCATTAGTCCACGTGGCGACTCTTCGAAGCCTCGTAATTCTTCGAAAATCCAAACAGTCTTATGAGCTATCAACTTGGAATTGACTTTGCAGAATCTCCAACTTCTGCCCACTGATTATCTTGGTTATAATATGAGCCAAGATCTCTTTCCGTCAGCGTCGACTTTCGTTTCTTCACGGAAGAAAACGAACATAAGCCCTCCCTAGGCAGCGCTAGCTTTAAATAAATATATATATATATTATAAAGCTATATTTTAGATATGATTTCTGTGTGAAACGTAAATGAATATTTGCAACTCAACGGCTTAGAGACGAGCTAGACGAGTGAGCGTGTTTCGTGTTTATTTATAAAAGTTCACGTGTTTTTTCGCGGTTTCCATGAGAACGCTTCACAAGTGCTAATAAGCCGTTGACAGCCTGCTTTCCCGTCCATATTTCTTTTCGCCGTAATTTCCCGTTGAAAATAAAATGTTTTTGGAATTTTATTTTCACTAAACTGTAGAATTCACTTTGAACATTCTAAAAAATCAATAAGATTTTTTTCACAAAAATGATCGCATATAAAAGGGCTCCTGATACCTTAACCTAGAATATGTTAAAGAGATAGAAGATTTAAAGAAAAGAAGGTTTGAAGAAAAGAAGATTTGACGAAAAAGAGATTTGACGAAAAAGATATTTGACGAAAAAGAGATTTGACGAAAAAGAGATTTGACGAAAAAGAGATTTGACGAAAGAGAGATTTGCCGAAAAAGAGATTTAACGAAAAAGAGATTTAACGAAAAAGAGATTTTAAAAAAAGGATTAAAAAAAAAAAATGTAAAAAAAAAGAAGATCAAATGCAATATATAAATACGAATTTTCTTTCCTAAGTTGAAATCCTATTAGCATACACAGACTATAGCTCAATAATCTGAGACTATTGCATAGCCAGGGACCACTACAAGGAAACAGAACGCACTGCCCTCTTAAATGTTCTCCTGCGGCTATGCAACGATCTCAAATCATCTGGAAGGGAGTTCCATGCCTGAGATGCAGTGTACACAGCCGGTAGATTTTGAACCAAACCATGTTGATCTTACTTTCGGGAGAACTAACTTATTTGTGCCTCTGAGGTTCTTGATGTTATCCCTCAGGTTAAATAATGCATATGATTTCACATAAGATGGAAGTCTGTTTGTCAGAGCTTTGAAAATAATAACAAGCATGTCCTGAATGCGCCTATCCACTAATGTGTAACCGACTCTGCCTGCCAGGTTATTATAATTGGAAGAATAATCATCATAAACATATCTCAGAGCTCTGTTGTTCAGCGCTAGCTTCTCCAACTTATCACAGTCAGACTTTAGACAGTTATTCCATAAAGAGGAACCATAAGTAAAGTACGCCATAACAAAGGACTGAAAATGAAAGAATGTTCTTAAGTCTATTTAGAATATCTAACTGTTTACTTACTTTCTTGATTATTTTAGATATGTGTAAGTTAAAATGCAAGTACTAGTACTAGTACAAATATCCTGCGATATTACTGACAGCAGCTAATTATACTCTTGCAATGGGCCTTTAAGCAGCTTGGCATTCACGTGATCATTACAGGATTGCCTGTACTTGATGGCAAATTTTATTTAAAGCCCTTGTACGAGATCGGTATTGTCATAAGCAAAACCTGTTTGCAAAATCCAATCGATTGGCGATCTTTCTAAAACAACGTTTTTAAAGATGGTTTGCCATCCAGCAACCATGGCAACGCCTTTCCCATGGGGATTACGAGTTCATTCATTCGTTAACGAAGTATTATATCAGCACGTGACTGTTTCCTGCAAAAGGCCTATTAAGTCAGCCAAAGAGAGAGTTCGATGATAAATCTTAGACAGTTTAGTATGTATTTTGACAGCCTGTAAAATTATCGAGGTGAGCCACACAACACACTAAACTGTCTAATCAGATACAGTATAATAGTTTTATTGAAATACGTCGCTCGTAACACCTTTTGTAGAATAAGCATAGAATAGAATAGACTAAGCGCCCCCTCTCGAATTAGCGCCCCCCTCTCGAATAAGCTCCCCCTCTCGAATAAGCGCCCCCTCTCGAATAAGCGCCCCCTCTCGAATAAGCGCCCCTTCTCGAATAAGCGCCCTCCTCTCGAATAGGCGCCCCCTCTCGAATAAGCGCCCCCTCTCGAATAAGCACCCTCTTTCGAATAAGCGCCCCCTCTCGAATAAGCGCCCCCTCTCGAATAAGCGCCCCCTCTCGAATAAGCGTCCCCTCTCGAATAAGCGCCCCCTCTCGAATAACCGCTCCCTCTCGAATAAGCGCCCCCTCTCGAATAAGCGCCCCCTCTCGAATAAGCGCCTCTTCTCGAATAAGCGCCCTCCTCTCGAATAAGCGCCCCCTCTCGAATAAGCGCCCCCTCTCGAATAAGCGCGCCCCTCTCGAATAAGCGCCCCCTTCTCGGATAAGCGCCCCCTCTCGAATAAGCGCCCCATGATTTAAGTCAACTAACACGAAACTTTAGTGGGGTTCTTATAGCAGTTTGTGAAAAGGCAGGTATGCAATACAGAGATAGGAACGTTAAAACAAAAGAGGAAAATCAACAATCTAGCTGGTTTGACCAGGACTGTAGAGCCGAAAAAGAAAACCTTAAGTCGATCGGAAGAAATGTCTGTCAGGACCCAAACAATGACGAGCTAAGAAAACATTTACACGTTGCGGAAAAAGCGAATCAGAAAACTATGCAAAAAGAAAAAGACACAATCAATAGAAGCTAGATTAAAGAAACTAGACCATAAAAATCCGAAGAAATTGTGGAAAGAACTTAAAGGCCTTTTCAATATAAATAAAAAACGGACCAATCAGTCATGCCCTGTAAAAATACAAGAATCTTATGAACATTTCAAAGATTTGAATGCTCAACACAAAGACAACACAACGAACACGACCAGCACCCCAAATAACCATACGGAACAAATAGGAGTATTGGACTATGAAATAACGATAAAGGAGGTAGAGGAGGCCATCGAAAAGTTGAAATGTAAGAAGGCAGTGGGTATCGATAACATATCAAATGAAGTCCTTATATCGGGTAAAACAGAACTTACAAAACCCCTGACTTCATTATTTAACACGATTCTCAAATCAGGGATTTATCCACAGGAATGGAGCATAGGCCTCATAATCCCTATAGCGATGTTTCGTGTTGATAAACATTGCAATTGTTATGCTAATGTGCCAACCATGATTTGTAAAGCCCGCTTTGTGTTAGGAACCAATGGATCTCTGGTTGGCACATTAATGACAATGGATGACGACACACGAAACATTACAGAGGCACAACCCTTTTATCCGCACTCGTTAAGTTATTTACATCTATTCTGAATCAGAGGTTATATGTATAGGAATTCTAAAAAAAGAGCAGTTCGGATTTAGAAAAAAACACTCCACAGTTGATAGCATCTTCGTCCTGAAAGGACTCATCGACAAATTCGTAAAAAGTAAACCAAAAAAGAAAAACAACATGTTGTTTACCTGCTTCGTCGATTTTAAAAAAAGCATTCGACAGCATCCCAAGAGAAAAATTATTTGAAAAACTAAAACAGGCAGGTATCAATGGCAATTTTTTCTCAATATTACACTCGATGTACTCTAATGATTACTCGGCGGTCAAAAAAGATGACGTTATTACGGAAACCTTCAGATGCTATGCTGGAGTTAAACAAGGCTGCATGCTCAGTCCTACCCTATTTAACTTATTTTTAAGTGACTTACCACAAACGTTAGACCGTGCGGGCATGGAAGACCCGATATTTATATCTACTGTCAATCTGAGCAATATACTTTACGCAAATGATATAGTTTTAATATCCAAGAATGCGAATGACCTACAAAGACTCCTAGATTGTCTCGAAGTTTATTGTAGCTCCAACAAACTAACCGTCAACAAAGACAAAACGAAAGTCATTGTTTTCAACAATAACGGCAAACGAATTAACAATTATATTTTTTATTATAAGGCCATCCCTATTTTTTTTTCCGTTTCTCATCGGTGGGGTTTTCAAAAATTGGGTCGGTCGGTCGGGTGAGAAAAAACAATTGTAATAAAAAATACGCGGAGAGACTGGAGCTAATAAGGCGCGGTTGCACAGGCGAGGTTACAAACCAACATGGACGACAAACCCATCGATGTTGTCGTCCGTATACGCTACAAACATGGAATTACAAATGCTCCGCCGAAACTATTGTGTACCTACCCTCGAGCATGAGCTTCCAGGAGCTGCCCTAGGGTTTCTTCACCCCCACCCCTCCCTCAATTTTTTTTTAATTCTACAAAAAGCCACAAAAATGGGTCGGTCGGATGATGAGAAACGGAAAATAAAAAAGGGATGGCCTAATAACGATCAACTAGAAAACGTCCGTATGTATAAATATCTCGGGCTCACTTTCAGTGCATACGGAAATTTCACTGTTGCAAAACAAGAACTAAAAAAGTCAGCACTAAAAGCTCTGTTTAAACTCAAACAAGAAATGGGAACTTTCTTCAGATCTGACCTTAAACTCACGATCAAATTATTTGACACTTTAATCAAACCCATCCTGTTATATGGAAGCGAGGTCTGGGGAATTGACAACAACAAAGGATCTGACACGAATGATCCGATTGAAATAGTACATACTAAATTCTGTAAACTACTTCTAGGAACTACAAGAACATCTGCCAATAACGCTTGCAGAGCAGAGCTCGGTAGATATCCCCTTAAGCATGAATCAACATTCAGAAGTATCAAATACTGGACAAAAATATTAATTAACAGAGAGCCACAACTTACTTTTATAATATATATTGACAGTTTACAGCTGAATAAACCAACATTCTGGAGCTCTAAAATCCAAAATACCATACAGAGCCTTGGCTTCGGTAACATATGGATACTTCAGAATAATTTGCTAGAGTACAGGGGACTCCTAAAGAGCATTAAACAACGATTAAAAGACATAGAACTACAATATTGGCTCAGCGATATATTTAATGATCAAAGGCAAAACCCAAACCAGGGCAACAAACTACGGGTCTACCGTACATTCAAAACAAAGTATGAATTCGAAGATTATTTGAATACTGTTAAAAACATTAAACACAGAATTACATTCACGAAATTAAGAATAAGCAATCATTGCCTACAGATTGAGAAAGGTAGACATGCTAAGCCCTATTTAAAACCAGAAGATCGAATATGCCCAACCTGCAACAAAGAAATGGAAGACGAAATCAGTACACTTCCTAATAAGATGTAAAACGTTTGAGGCAATCAGGAATGATTTCTTATTCAAATTAAAAACTCTTGCTAACCTAGACAGTAGCCGTATGTCAGAAAAAGATATTTTTTTAACTAGTATCAATCCCTCAAGGGAAGTTTCAACTATAGCCGCAAAATACGTGTATGAATGCATGAATGCCAGATCTGTCACGATACAAGGATCTTAATATTTTAATTAGTTACTTTTCTATTTTTAGCTACTTTAAAAGTTTATTAGCAACAATCTGATGTATATATATAGTACAAAGAGCTAATAAAAAATAAGTTATGTTATGTTGTTATGTATTCGAGAGGGGGACGCTTATTCGAGAGGGGGCGCTTATTCGAGAGGGGGCTCTTATTCGAGAAGGGGGCGCTTATTCGAGAGGGGGCGCTTATTTGAGAGGGGGCGCTTATTCGAGAGGGGGGCGCTTATTCGAGAGGGGGCGCTTATTCGAAGGGGGCGCTTATTCGGAGGGGGGCGCTTATTCGAGAGGGGGCGATTATTCGAGAGGGGGCGCTTATTCAAGAGGGGGCGCTTATTCGAGAGGGGGCGCTTATTCGAGAAGGGGGCGCTTATTTGAAGGAGGGCGCTTAATCGAATCTTTACGGTACTCTACCTCTAGTAATAATAATAACAATGGCAATAGCAGCAGCAGCAACAATAGCAGCAGCAGCAACTAAAAAATAAATAAAAGATTGATAAAGAGATAGAAGATTTAAAGAAAAGAAGGTTTGAAGAAAAGAAGATTTGACGAAAAAGAAATTTGACGAAAAAGAGTTTTGATGAAAAAGAGATTTGACGAAAAAGAGATTTGACGAAAAAGAGTTTTGCCGAAAAAGAGATTGGACGAAAGATTGCCGAAAAAGAGATTTAACGAAAAAGAGATTTAACGAAAAAGAGATTTTAAAAAAAGGATTAAAAAAAAAAATGTAAAAAAAAAGAAGATCAAATGCAATATATAAATACGAATTTTCTTTCCTAAGTTGAAATCCTATTAGCATACACAGACTATAGCTCAGTAATCTGAGACTATTGCATAGCCAGGGACCACTACAAGGAAACAGAACGCACTGCCCTCTTAAATGTTCTCCTGAGGCTATGCAACGATCTCAAATCATCTGGAAGGGAGTTCCATGCCTGAGATGCAGTGTACACAGCCGGTAGATTTTAAACCAAACCATGTTGATCTTACTTTCGGGAGAACTAACTTATTTGTGCCTCTGAGTTTCTTGATGTTATCCCTCAGGTTAAATAATGCATATGATTTCACATAAGATGGAAGTCTGTTAGTCAGAGCTTTGAAAATAATAACAAGCATGTCCTGAATGCGCCTATCAACTATTAAATGTGTAACCGATTCTGCCTGCCAGGTTATTATATTAGGAAGAATAATCATCATAAACATATCTCAGAGCTCTGTTCTTCAGCGCTAGCTTCTCCAACTTATCACAGTCAGACTTTAGACAGTTATTCCATAAAGAGGAACCATAAGTAAAGTACGCCATAACAAAGGACTTATAAATATTCATTTTCGATGAAAATGAAAGAATGTTCTTAAGTCTATTTAGAATATCTAACTGTTTACTTACTTTCTTGATTATTTTAGATATGTGTAAGTTAAAATGCAAGTACTAGTACTAGTACAAATATCCTGCGATATTACTGACAGCAGCTAATTATACTCTTGCAATGGGCCTTTAAAGCAGCTTGGCATCCACGTGATCATTACAGGATTGCCTGTACTGGATGGCAAATTTTATTTAGAGCCCTTGTACGAGATCGGTATTGTCATAAACAAAACCTGTTTGCAAAATCCAATCGATTGGCGATCTTTCTAAAACAACGTTTTTAAAGATGGCTTGCCATCCAGCAACCATGGCAACGCCTTTCCCATGGGGATTACGAGTTCATTCATTCGTTAACGAAGTATTATATCAGCACGTGACTGTTTCCTGCAAAAGGCCTATTAAGTCAGCCAAAGAGAGAGTTCGATGATAAATCTTAGACAGTTTAGTATGTATTTTGACAGCCTGTAAAATTATCGAGGTGAGCCACACAACACACTAAACTGTCTAATAAGATACTATAAACTAATTGAGATTTTGAGACGCCGATACCGAATTATATTGCCGACCAGTTGGGAGAAAATATATTCCGTATTGGGCGGAGTCGCGTCTTCCAACGCCGGCAATATAATTCGGTATCGGCGTCTCAAAATCGCAATTAGTTTTGTATCACGATTCAACAATTAAGTCGTGAATTGTTAAAAGAAAGAAGAGAATGAAGCACCAAACTTATGCTGATCGTAATTTCAATTCTCAAAAGCGCCTTAGTATATCTATGGCAACGGTTTCACGGCTTGAGTGAAGAAAACTTTCGCGACGTGTTTTGAAATCTCTTCAAAAATTGTGAAAATTGTACTTTTAGCGGATAAGAGTGTTAGATTTCTGACGGAAACTACAATGCCAACCTTACCTTTAGAATTGAATAATTCGTATCTTGTAATTTACAGTGTTTTGAAGGTGAAATTGTAGAAATCTTGCTGTTGAACTAGGCTCAGATACAAATATCTGGATATTTTGGGAGATATTTAGAAGCTCCTGGGATATTTAGAAAATTCCAAGATATTTAGAAAAAAAAAATCTGGATTGTTTAGGACTTTTAAATCATACTTTGGGGGTTTTCTGGCGTTTTTTTCTTGATGTGCCCGAGCCAGCAATATAACTATCCAGTGGTGTTACCGTTTGTTGGGGTGGGTTTAGCAAGTCAGCAAGTTTAATTTGTCTTTATCACAAATATCTTTTGTACACACTGGTATTAATCAAACGTTAAATTACTGACATTTAACAAGTTTGTACCACAAGTATGCAATAATGTATCCAATAAAACCGTTTTCACAACATGTTGGTTTGTGTAACGCTTCATAGACAATATTAAGGCAAATCTTCGCATAAACGTTAAAATAACATAGATATGTATGGCGATATTTAGGGAATTTTAGGAGATATTTAGAGCTTTTATGGAGAATTTCCGGAAACATATTTAGGCCATTTTTCGAGATATTTGTATCTAAGCCTATGTTGAACAAACGACTTTTGAACTTGAACCTGGAACCCATGTAACTGCAAGAGCTCGCGCAAGAGCCAATCAGAGGCTGGTATTCTGAGACGCCAATACCATGTTATATTGGCGTCTCAAAAGTAAACAAATTGATCAGTGAATCGTGATACAGTATAATAGTTTTATTGAAATAACACCTTTTGTAGAATAAGAATAGAATAGAATAGAATAAGCGCCCCCCTCTCGAATAAGCGCCCCCTCTCGAATAAGCGCCCCCTCTCGAATAAGCGCCCCCCTCTCGAATAAGCGCTCCCCTCTCGAATAAGCGCCCCGCTCTCGAATAAGCGCCCCTTTTCGAATAAGCGCCCCCTCTCGAATAAGCGCCCCCTCTCGAATAAGCGCTCCCTCTCGAATAAGCGCCCCTTCTCGAATAAGCGCCCTCCTCTCGAATAAGCGCCCCCTCTCGAATAAGCGCCCCCTCTCGAATAAGCGCCCCCTCTCGAATAAGCGCCCCCTCTCGAATAAGCGCCCCCCTCTCGAATAAGCGCCCCCTCTCGAATAAGCGCTCCCTCTCGAATAAGCGCCCCCTCTCGAATAAGCGCCCCCTCTCGAATAAGCGCCCCCCTCTCGAATAAGCGCCCCCTCTCGAATAAGCGCCCCCTCTCGAATAAGCGCCCCCTCTCGAATAAGCGCCCCCTCTCGAATAAGCGCCCCCTCTCGAATAAGCGCCCCCTCTCGAATAAGCGCCCCCCTCTCGAATAAGCGCCCCCTCTCGAATAAGCGCCCCCTTCTCGGATTAGCGCCCCCCTCTCAAATAAGCGCCCCATGATTTAAGTCAACTAACACGAAACTTTACCCGGGTTCTTATAGAAGTTTGTGAAAAGGCAGGTATGCAATACAGAGATAGGAACGTTAAAACAAAAGAGGAAAATCAACAATCTAGCTGGTTTGACCAGGACTGTAGAGCCGAAAAAGAAAACATTAAGTCGATCGGAAGAAATGTCTGTCAGGACCCAAACAATGACGAGCTAAGAAAACATTTACACGTTGCGGAAAAAGCGATTCAGAAAACTATGCAAAAAGAAAAAGACACAATCAATAGAAGCTAGATTAAAGAAACTAGACCATAAAAATCCGAAGAAATTGTGGAAAGAACTTAAAGGCCTTTTCAATATAAATAAAAAACGGACCAATCAGTCATGCCCTGTAAAAATACAAGAATCTTATGAACATTTCAAAGATTTGAATGCTCAACACAAAGACAACACAACGAACACGACCAGCACCCCAAATAACCATACGGAACAAATAGGAGTATTGGACTATGAAATAACGATAAAGGAGGTAGAGGAGGCCATCGAAAAGTTGAAATGTAAGAAGGCAGTGGGTATCGATAACATATCAAATGAAGTCCTTATATCGGGTAAAACAGAACTTACAAAACCCCTGACTTCATTATTTAACACGATTCTCAAATCAGGGATTTATCCACAGGAATGGAGCATAGGCCTCATAATCCCTATAGCGATGTTTCGTGTTGATAAACATTGCAATTGTTATGCTAATGTGCCAACCATGATTTGTAAAGCCCGCTTTGTGTTAGGAACCAATGGATCTCTGGTTGGCACATTAATGACAATGGATGACGACACACGAAACATCACAGAGGCACAACCCTTTTATCCGCACTCGGTAAGTTATTTACATCTATTCTGAATCAGAGGTTATATGGATACCTATCAGAAAAAGGAATTCTAAAAAAAGAGCAGTTCGGATTTAGAAAAAAACAATCCACAGTTCATAGCATCTTCGTCCTGAAAGGACTCATCGACAAATTCGTAAAAAGTAAACCAAAAAAGAAAAACAACATGTTGTTTACCTGCTTCGTCGATTTTAAAAAACAGCATACCAAGAGAAAAATTATTTGAAAAACTAAAACAGGCAGGTATCAATGGCAATTTTTTCTCAATATTACACTCGATGTACTCTAATGATTACTCGGCGGTCAAAAAAGATGACGTTATTACGGAAACCTTCAGATGCTATGCTGGAGTTAAACAAGGCTGCATGCTCAGTCCTACCCTATTTAACTTATTTTTAAGTGACTTACCACAAACGTTAGACCGTGCGGGCATGGAAGACCCGATATTTATATCTAATGTCAATCTGAGCAATATACTTTACGCAGATGATTTAGTTTTAATATCCAAGAATGCGAATGACCTACAAAGACTCCTAGATTGTCTCGAAGTCTATTGTAGCTCCAACAAACTAACCGTCAACAAAGACAAAACAAAAGTCATTGTTTTCAACAATAACGGCAAACGAATGAACAATTATAATTTTTATTATAATAACGATCAACTAGAAAACGTCCGTATGTATAAATATCTCGGGCTCACTTTCAGTGCATACGGAAATTTCACTGTTGCAAAACAAGAACTAAAAAAAGTCAGCACTAAAAGCTCTGTTTAAACTCAAACAAGAAATGGGAACTTTCTTCAGATCTGACCTTAAACTCACGATCAAATTATTTGACACTTTAATCAAACCCATCCTGTTATATGGAAGCGAGGTCTGGGGAATTGACAACAACAAAGGATCTGACACGAATGATCCGATTGAAATAGTACATACTAAATTCTGTAAACTACTTCTAGGAACTACAAGAACATCTGCCAATAACGCTTGCAGAGCAGAGCTCGGTAGATATCCCCTTAAGCATGAATCAACATTCAGAAGTATCAAATACTGGACAAAAATATTAATTAACAGAGAGCCACAACTTACTTTTATAATATATATTGACAGTTTACAGCTGAATAAACCAACATTCTGGAGCTCTAAAATCCAAAATACCATACAGAGCCTTGGCTTCGGTAACATATGGATACTTCAGAATAATTTGCTAGAGTACAGGGGACTCCTAAAGAGCATTAAACAACGATTAAAAGACATAGAACTACAATATTGGCTCAGCGATATATTTAATGATCAAAGGCAAAACCCAAACCAGGGCAACAAACTACGGGTCTACCGTACATTCAAAACAAAGTATGAATTCGAAGATTATTTGAATACTGTTAAAAACATTAAACACAGAATTACATTCACGAAATTAAGAATAAGCAATCATTGCCTACAGATTGAGAAAGGTAGACATGTTAAGCCCTATTTAAAACCAGAAGATCGAATATGCCCAACCTGCAACAAAGAAATGGAAGACGAAATCAGTACACTTCCTAATAAGATGTAAAACGTTTGAGGCAATCAGGAATGATTTCTTATTCAAATTAAAAACTCTTGCTAACCTAGACAGTAGCCGTATGTCAGAAAAAGATATTTTTTTAACTAGTATCAATCCCTCAAGGGAAGTTTCAACTATAGCCGCAAAATACGTGTATGAATGCATGAATGCCAGATCTGTCACGGGGATGAGGCAGGACGTGTAACATGGCCGCGCCGCGAAATCTTTGAAAAATCCTTAAGCGTGGCCATTCTGGAGGGTATAAACAATGGGAAGTAGAAGTAAGCCAACAAAAGAAGTGTTCTATACATGGTGGCACAATTCGGATACAGGAATCGTTAACTCATGGGACGATTGCGAAAAACAAATAACGGGAAAACCGGGCCGCGGCTGCAAGAAATACGACACTCTTGAAGAAGCAAAGGAAAAGCAAACGGAAAAGTCAAATGAAATAAGCCTAAAGGAAACGACTCGACGTAGAAGAAGCCAAAGCGACTCAAATCTGGCCGAATCCATGACTAGTGCGACAAACGAAGAGAAATGTCTGCTCGAGAATCTAGAGAAGAGTTTAGATGCTTTACAAACCTTTGAGAAAACACAATCCTCATTTAACGACGACCTGGAAAAATCACTTAGCGGCGAAATTATCAGAACAAATAACCTGAACGAGAAGATAGAAGATTTAGAGAAGAAATTGAAAATGAAGCTGAAAGAATTAATTATTCAATATGACAACAAACTAGAGGAAGCGAAGGAGAACCTGAGACAGGAATTTGCATCTGAAATGAAGTCATTTAAAAAAACAGTCAGTCAAATGCAGAATGAGCTCAAGGCAACTACAAAGAAATTGATGGCAATTATAACAAAAGTTGAAGAGTCCGAAAAAACTGCACGCCCAAATCCAGGGCATGTAATTGTAGACGCACAGGAGAGAAATGATACAAGATCCGAAACAAGTGTCTTCTCGTCTCCTTTAAATACCAGCAACCATTATGAAGTCCTCAGCGATTGTCCAACGTCACGTGCCGAGACAGTGCCAACAACACCACGGAACGAGACGATAACTAATACCACTGAAGTCGATCCAAGTACCTCGAGGATGGAGTCGACCGTGCAAAGGGATAACAATAGAGCCTCTGACTCAAAAGGACCAATACTGATCATTGCTGATTCCATGATGAGAGGTGTAAGACAAACACTTCTGGCAAGAGATTGTTATGCCGAACAAGCAAATACTCAGCGGCGGTGGAACAAAGGAAGCAATCAGCTATGTCAACTACATGGATGTCGACACCAACTACAAACAAGTAGTTATTCATTCCTATACTACGCAACACGCCCAACGCGTACAAAATCATAATAACACTACAACTAGTGGAGTGTGACAGTGCCGGATGCCTGGTGGACAGCAGCAAACGGTTTCTTTAATAAACTACGGTATTACAAATTATTACATAGTACTAATATTACAAAATCATAATATTTAACAGGACATGATTTAACAGGACATGAAGGAATAGAGAAAACATTCCATAACCACACATCATCCTAAACGGATGGTTGCACAATCAAATGACGTAATCACATGATAATAAATAGCTTTTCACATGCTTAAATCAAATAATAATACCGAAAAATCGATATCTAAAGAAAATAATGTACGTTGCCCGGTACGAAAAACCATCGTAAAAAACCACGTCTTGCTACGTGGAAAAACTTCTGGAAACGTACTCCTCGACCGAATGCAATCGTACAAGGCTCCGAGGGCTAAAGCCAAAATGGTTATATCTTGATGAATAATAATTTAAAACATTAAAACTAAAGTTTGGCTGACTTGTGGCTGTCCAGCAAGCGAGAGAAAGAATTCTAAAGTGATTGGTCTTTATATACCTCAAATATGAATATTAAACATATGTACAAGAAAATAACTAATGAACTATCACTTAAGTGATAAACAAATAGCTACGTGCCGTAATGAAGACGCTTTCCAACTCACTTTGTTACGTTGGAAAGCCTCTATTCACTTAGGAACAAATGACGTCAATACTAAACACAAGGACACTATATTAAATGAGTTTGTACAGTTAACTACTATATTGAGAAGCAAATGGCCGAATTGCAAGATTATTCTATCGGGAATTATAGAGCATCGTACAGACAGAGAGAAGAACAGGATGATTAAAGTCATTAATGATGATTTGTGCGAAATGGCCCGAGAATTAGACAACATGGAATACCTGGATAACAGCAGATTAACAAGACGAGCAGACGGAGGAACCAACGAACAGGTGTTTTACGATGAGCTGCACCTCAACAACCAGACGGGAACCCGCATTCTAGCTTAGCGGCAAATCTAAAGGAAGCGCTCGGTCTTCGTAATGCGACTCGGAACACAAGACCTACATACCAGAACCGAAGACCAGATGAAGACCATCAATACGAGACACGATATCAGTCCCGAAGAGCCGACGGTGGATCGCAACGATACCAGACCGGATACCAGACTAGAAGCCCAGGCGAGGATCAACAACATTATCGTGGTAAGCCATCTGAGTATCCACCTGCGGCGCCAGGTATGGTCTCAGTAAGCCAGTTAGTGAAATGGTTAAGCAATCTTGGACAAGTGAGTGAGAATCTATATAATAGAAATACAATGTCTAACCAACAGTTTGGCCACCCTTCATATCATCGAAATTTCTAACATAATTAATGCCTGATAATATTAATATTGGGGTTTGGAACATTCACGGACATAATAGTAGAGTGCTTGGAAACAAACTTAACCAGACGGACGTACTAGGTGTAATAAATAGCCATGATATATTTGGGTTGACAGAAACGCATGCCAGTGAAAATTCAGAACTCGATGTGAAAAATTATCAATGTTACTCCAAGTTTAGACCAAAATCAAGAACAAAATATCACGGCGGGTTATCAGTTTATATAAAAAAGTCGTTAAAAAACGCAGTATCTTATGTACCAACTAAGAACGACAACATTCTTTGGTGTAGACTAGACAAGAAACATTTCCAAACAAACAAAGACATATTTCTAGGGACAGTTTATTTTAGCCCGGAAAATATGGAAAACCAATCAAACGCAAACTACATCGACGAACTTGATCAAGATTTGATTAGTTTTTCTCAAAAGGGTTACGTAATATTACAAGGAGATTTTAATGCCAGGACTGGACAGTTACAGGATATAATTGACGACTCGAATATACACAATTTTTTTCAATTACCTGATGGGTATGTACATGAAAATGCCGTAACAACAAGGCAATCCCTTGATAAAAACAATATTGACAATAGGGGCAAACAACTCATCGACTCGTGTATCGCAAACGGCCTAAAAATTGCCAACGGTAGAATCATCGGGGATCGAAAAGGCTTGAAGACCTGTCACCAACCAAACATTAAACTCATTTCAATATTTAAAAGTAGAAGATCTAAAACCTCATATTTCGGATCACTCACATATTACATATAGTATAGAGGTAAAGAAAGTACCACTTCCGGTTAACGACAAAAGTCAAAATAAGGGCAGGCGTCTGCTCTCAAAATTATTCTGGAACGATAATGTCTCCCATAAAGTTGTAGAATATTTAAATTTACCAGAAACATTAGCCGATATTGGTAACCTGAACCAGAGGCCGCTCAACGATAACACTGAAAATTTTGTTGAAGACTTTAATAAGCTGATACATAAAGTTCTTGACAATGCTGGGGCACTAAAAAATACTGACGTCGATAAAACAAAACGTGAAGAAAATAAATGGTTCGATAGTGAATGTAAAATACAAAAAAACAACTTAACTAATTTAGGTAAACTTAGGACTAGACATCCAAACAGGGAGGATATAAGAGAATTGCTAAATAGCAATAAGAAAATGTTTAGGAAACTACTAAAACGGAAAAAACGAAAGTTCTACGATAGTGAATTTGATAAACTATCAAAGCTAAGATCACACAACCCACGGCAGTTTTGGAAAGCACTAAGAAACTTAAACACCGACAACAATAGAGCAGATGATACCAAACATGTTGATCTAAGCAGCTTTCATGAATATTTCAAAGATCTTAACAAAGCCGAAAAAGACAACAATGGTGAAACACACGACACAAGTACGCATGCCGAAAACAATGAAGCCGGTCCACTTGACTTCGCATTTACGAAAGAAGAAGTGATAAATGGAATTAAAGCACTTAAAAGCGGCAAAACACCCGGAAGCGATTTTATTAACAACGAATTCCTGAAGGTCAGTTATAAACTACTATCGGAAACAATAACTACGTTATTTAATTCTATTCTAAACTCGAAAATATATCCTAAAATTTGGGCCTTTGGATACATAACTCCTATATATAAAAATGGCACGAAATCAGAGCCAGGAAACTACAGAGGAATTACAATCCTGTTCCACCTAGGAAAACTTTTTGCTCTGCTATTAAATACACGGCTAGTTAGCTACCTAGATTTTTACAATATCCTGCCTCAAGAACAAGCAGGTTTCAGGAAAACATTTAGAGGTACTGACAATCTTTTAGTATTAAAAGCGCTGATCGACAAATATATAAAGAACAAGCCAAAACCCAGGAATAATTTCTTGTACACTTGCTTCATCGATTTTAGCAAAGCCTTCGATAACATATCACGCGACAAATTATACACAAAGTTAAACAACATTGGTATAAACGGAAATTTTCTTGCCATTATTAAAGACATGTACAACAAAGACTCCGCGTGTGTTAAACTTGACGGACACATCTCGGAGGAATTTGCGTGCCATAAAGGAGTCAAGCAAGGGTGCATGTTGTCACCTACCCTTTTCAATATATATTTAAGTGATCTAGCAAACATTCTTAACAAAGACAAAGACGCCCCCGAACTAAACAACAGAACCGTTAGTTGCTTACTATATGCAGACGATTTAGTAATTATCTCAAAGTCTCAGTTGGGATTACAAAACAATTTAAAATGCCTACTGGATTACGGCAAAGCCAACAGTCTCTACATCAACGAAAATAAAACAAAAGTAATAATATTTAACCCTAATGGTAGAAAACTAAATCGTTATTTATTCAACGTTGGGACAACACTGATTGAGAACGTAACTAAATATAAGTATTTAGGATTGACTTTAAGTGCCTCTGGATCATTTACTATAGCAAAACAAGAGCTAAAAAAGGTTGCACTAAAAGCTTTTTACTCACTCCGCAAGAACATGGGAATCTCATTTAGAAGAGACCTGCATGTCACTTACCTTACATCTATTCGATACCCTAATAAAACCCATTCTCACATATGGCTCTGAAATTTGGGGTCTTGATACTGTTAAATATAATGAATCACGTGACCCAATAGAACAAGTTCACACAAAGTTCTGTAAACAAATCCTAGGCGTAAGCAAAAGAGCGGTGAACAAAGCTTGCCGTGCAGAATTAGGCCGTTTCCCCATCATTATTGAAGTAAAATCTAAGGCATTATCATTCTGGGCCCGCCTTCTAACATTAGACGAAAATAGAATCGCAAAGCAAGCCTACTTAGATATGCTAAGTCACACAAATTCGAAGAACTGGGCAATGCAAATTAAAGCTATATTATTTCAGAATGGCTTTGGCTATTGCTGGGAATCCCAACAAGATGCCGTTATTGATGAAAACGAGATCAAGCGGTTTTATAAATATACCAAACAAAGACTAGAGGATATTGAAACTCAAGACTGGAGATCAAGCATCTTCGATGATGAATCCAGATCAGTGGGAGGAAACAAATTAAGAACATTTCGTGAGTTCAAAACAGAATATAAACTCGAAGATTATTTATTGGAAGTTAAAAACATAGATCATCGCAGAGCACTAACTAAGTTAAGAATAAGCGACCATATTTTACAAATTGAAAGAGGCCGTTATAACAGAGTTTATGTGAGTCCTGAATTGAGAATATGCCCACATTGTCAAATTATGGAAAATGAAGAACATTTTTTATCTAAATGTCAATTATATTCTGATCTGAGAAACTCTCTTTTTCAAGATATAAACAAAAAAATAACAAACTATAAAGATTTAATCGCACCAAAAAAACATAAGCCAGAAATAGCAAAATACATCTATGAATGTTTTAAAGTAAGGCAAACCATCCTTGTATAGAATATTGGAGAAGCATGCCTATGTACAGTCTGTTGCTTGGCACTCTAATAAAATATGTCTTGTCTTGTCTTGTCTTGTCGATACAAGGATCTTAATATTTTAATTAGTTACTTTTCTATTTTTTAGCTACTTTAAAAGTTTATTAGCAACAATCTGATGTACATATATAGTACAAAGAGCTAATAAAAAATATGTTATGTTATGTTGTTATGTATTCGAGAGGGGGACGCTTATTCGAGAGGGGGCGCTTATTCGAGAGGGGGCTCTTATTCGAGAAGGGGGCGCTTATTCGAGAGGTGGGCGCTTATTCGAGAGGGGGCGCTTATTCGAGAGGGGGCGCTTATTCGAGAGGGGGCGCTTATTCGAGCGGGGGCGCTTATTCGAGAGGGGCGCTTATTCGAGAGGGGGCGCTTATTCGAGAGGGGGCGCTTATTCGAGAGGGGGCGCTTATTCGAGAGGGGGCGCTTATTCGAGAGGGGGCGCTTATTCGAGAGGGGCCCTTATTCGGAGGGGGGCGCTTATTCGAGAGGGGGCGCTTATTCGAGAGGGGGCGCTTATTCGAGAGGGGGCGCTTATTCGAGAGGGGGCGCTTATTCGAGAGGGGCCCTTATTCGGAAGGGGGCGCTTATTCGAGAGGGGGCGCTTATTCGGAGGGGGCGCTTATTCGAGAGGGGGCGCTTATTCGGAGGGGGACGCTTATTCGAGAGGGGGGCGCTTATTCGGGAGGGGGCGCTTATTCGGAGGGGGCGCTTATTCGAGAGGGGGCGCTTATTCGAGAGGGGGCGCTTATTCGAGAGGGGGCGCTTATTCGAGAGGGGGCGCTTATTCGAGAGGGGGGCGCTTATTTGAAGGAGGGCGCTTAATCGAATCTTTACGGTACTATTGATAAAAGATAGATAAATAAACACCAAAACGGGCCACATTTACAACAAAACAATAATCGTTTCTTTATTGCTTAAACTGCAAAACAGGGTAAATTTTGCGAGTAGAAATTACTGCGGCAACTAATCTTAGCCTTAAGGTAAGACATTGTTTGTGTGATTTACCAACCCCCCACCCCACCCCCCCAAAAAAATAATGTCCCTCTCTAGACTTCCGGGCTTTGGACGACTAGTTCCCAGTTTTCGAATACTGGCCGGGCGAGAAAAAAGCGATACGTCTGACCCAGCGTGGATTGACAACTGAAGACGGAACTTCGTGTTTAAAGTGCAAGTAAAGCCATAAAACAACATCATGACAACATTAACTCTTTTTGCTCCAAATTCTATTTCTAATATACTTCAGTTGTCTATTTAAAATTAGTTTTCTTCGAGAGAGACTGGAGCAGCAATTCAACTAGAATAAAAGTTACCCGAATTGCGGGATTTATTCATCTATTGAAAGCTACGGGATTTTATTGTAGTAGTTTTCTCTTGGGAGGGAGTTGATTCATCTTATGACGTCACAGGACCACGACAAGTAACCAAAATTAGGGATTAAATATCAGAAATTTTACAAAATATGCAAGATTAATACCTTTTTGTGAGAAACAAACACAATAGTACAATATAAATTATAATTATTTTGACATGATACTTCCACTTTAAAGAAGGACGAAAGATCGTTTAGAGATCCTAAATCCATACGATCGTATGGAATAGTACAAAGTCACTCTGAAATGCAGGAAATGGCATTTCCGAGGGTCCCATATTTTCAAAATGTTCATGGAGGGGGAGGGGTATTCCCTCGGAACCACTTAGCGGCTCGCGCCTTCGGCGATCGTCGGGATCTCACGCCTCCGTTTTCTCGTACTTTCAATTATTTATAGCCAGGCGTCAGTAGCAAAAATCAGCCAAACAGGTATCGGTGAACTCAACGCTTAAATCTCGCACGTTTAGCGGGTTCGTTTTACAGCCAAACAACTTTATTGTTCCATTTCAGGTTGCGACTGTACAATTTTGGGATTAAAAACAAACCTACTATGATCAATAGACCATTTCGCGGTAAATTCCGACATTTTGAAAGGGGTGCAAACATGGCGCGAAATACAGTGTTTGTATCAGGAATCGATGGGAATCCGATGCCAAATAAAATCCGTAAAATCGAATTTATGAAATATTCTTCAGATATACAAACTAAAGATACCAGGTAAAAGATTAACATATCGAAATTTGAGGGATGTAGCTGTGCTGTTTTCAGTTTTCCATACATTGTCTGTACAAACGAATCAAATTCCGCGTGAAAATTTACAATGTATGGAAAACTGAAAACACGACTGCACGCTTCCCAGCGCAGATACATCCCTCAAATTTCGATATGTTAATCTTTTACCTGATATCTTAAGTTTGTATCTGAAGAATATTTCAGAAATTCGATTTTACGGATTTTATTTGGCATTGGATTCCCATCGATTCCGATACAAACACTGTATTTCGCGCCATGCCTGCACCCCTTTCAGAATGTCGGAATTTACCGCGAACTGGTCTATTCACGCACGGCAAAGGAACCAAAAGTAACCACACGCATCAAACTAATGTTTCCGGATCGATCGCTCGCTCGCTCGATTGTTCTTTCAATATTTCAGCTCCCTGTGGACAATCCACCGGTTTCGTACTGCCCCAACCTTTTCCTCCTCGTGGTTTCATGGATGCAAATTCTACTTTGAAAAGCCGAAAAACGACTAAAAACTGATTTCCTACACTCGTGAATACCTGAACTAAATTTGAAAAAGTTTTTCGATCAAAACGGTTAGCACATCTGCCATGTTTTCGAATTTGACCATAATTGCGCGCGTTCCTTAGCCTGTCAGTTTTTTATCCAGTCGAGATAAAAATCAAATTAAAGACAATTAGCGTGCTCGTCACACTTCAAGCACAGGCAGCCCAAGCTAATGATTTTTACAAGGAATGTATGGGAATGTTTAGAAAAAATCTAAAACTGTACTAAAATGATCAATAAAGTCATAAAACCTTACCTGTGTGTTGTGAAGTTGTTCCTCTTCATCACTGATGTGTTTATTTCTGGTTTGAGGCATTTCTGGGATTTTTTTTTTCTCCCCCAGTAACAGTAAATATTGAGAAGGCAGGAAACACGAGACGCCATTAGTCCACGTGGCGACTCTTCGAAGCCTCGCAATTCTTCGAAAATCCAAACTTTCAGCATTTTACCTCCAGAAACCCTTTCTTACATTCCTCTAGCACTCATTTAATCGATCCATCGCTTATTTCCTTGCTTTGTAAGTATTGAAATTCGACAGTTTCTGCAGCCTACCTAGCCTGTAACGATCCGGGGTTGGATCAGCTTAGCCTTTTTTCATGGGCTGCCTGTGCTAGTTGAACCACAGGCTTTTCTTCGGAAGCTGTGACGAACGAGTGCCGAAGAAATTCAACACTTCGTGTTTTTTCGAGGAGATTCGGAGAACGAAGTCATTGTGCTCAATCGACCAATCGCTGAACGGTGAAATCTGCTGGGGAGACCCACGAACTTTTCAGCAAACAATAGGTGAAGTAAATGTCAAATAGAAATGTAGTCTATTTCTTGATTTAGTTTTCTTCAAAAACTGTTTCAAATGTAAAATAACCAAAAACGGATTGAATGAGTGCTAGAGGAATGTAAGAAAGGGTTTCTGGAGGTAAAATGCTGAAAGTTTGGATTTTCGAAGAATTACGAGGCTTCGAAGAGTCGCCACGTGGACTGAATGGCGTTTCGTGTTTCCTGCCTTCTCAATATTTATATAGGGGAGTTTTTTTTTTTTCACATAAATGCCTCAAACCAGAAATAAACACATCAGTGATGAAGAGGAACAACTTCACAACACACAGGTAAGGTTTTATGACTTTATTGATCATTTTAGTACAGTTTTAGATTTTTTCTAAACATTCCCATACATTCCTTGTAAAAACCATTAGCTTGGGCTGCCTGTGCTTCAAGATGCCATTGGGTTTTCCCGCGAGGTATTTTTTTTTTGGTGTAGAAAATTTATCGGAGTGTTATAAAATAAATAAACCCCTTCTGGTTTACTGTTATCATTATCGGAGGATAATGTCCTTGGCTGAGAGATGGTCCTCCAAATATCTTACTTTCCCTCGAAGCTTCGTTTCTCGGGCAACTGTTCTTTATTCGAACAATCTCTCAGCTGCGGATATTATCCGCCGATGAAGGAGACACCAGAACGGGTTTAATTACTAAATATCCCATGAAAGCGAACCAATCGGATTGCTCGATCTAACGAGGTTACCGAATTGGTATATCCTAAATATTATTATTCCAAAGTACAATAAAGGATTGTTTTTGTTGCTGTTACCCTGGTACCGCACGCCTGGCATAAGTTACCTCAAAATCGATCACTAAAAGCGAGCCAAAAATATATAAACCAGCACATCTTGTTTAATTCGCTGTCAAATTTAACAAAATTTTCGTATGTTAATATTAAAATGAAATAACGTCTTTAGGATCAAACACATTTGTATATTGACGTTGGTGTGACGTCATAACGAACGACTCCTTTTAAGGTCAAATTCTGCGTTACCTATACGTTTGAAATAAAGCATGTTATCACAACAACATAAATATGTGTTTTTGATTGCCGCAATTTTAAAGTCTTTACGATAAACATTTGCTGAGTTATTAAGAACTGAAGTTTCCTGTGACGTCACATTTTCTGACGTCATGGGTCTGACATCAGTCATGCTTCCTAAATTGAATAAACATAAAAAGACCATATTGTGACTATTCAATGTACAGTAAGTACAGTTCCTCTTTAAAACCCGAAAAATACTTGAATAGTTATTTTTAAAAGACGTTTTCAAAAATATATGACGTCATAATGACGTTTCCTCTTTTTCACTGGGAATTTTAAAGTATTTGCTCTCAAAAATCGAAAATTCTAAAAACATACGGTTGTGGGTACCAATTTACTCTTTTGATTGCTAGATTATCGTAAACAAATATTTTAAACTCTAAAAGATGAATGAAGAAGTTATTTTGTAAATGGTTCTGCATTGAATATTTCCCGCCAAATGTTGGCGGGAAAATTGCCAAAATTCAAAATTTAATAACTTTTCTCCCTCTTAACCAATCGAACTCGGGTTTTCGGTTTCTTTGTTGTCGACATGATGGGAAATCGAAAATATAAAATTTACTGGTGTTCAAGGTAATTGAAAACATCGAGAAACCTATTATAAATGGATACATGACGTAACTGTGACGTCATCAAGATGTCTACGGTAGATCAAATCATCGGATTTTGTTTAGGTCGTCGGTCTTCATCATCCCACAAAAATTGAATCTTCTATGTTGGAAACTTTTGAAAATATAGCAAAGTGATAGATTTTAGGGTCATTCGTGCCAAGCGTGCCGCGAGTTATAGATTGGGAGGCCTATGTTTTGTTTTACGTATGTGATTAACATGTAACCATTGATACGGTTTCTCGTTTCCGTTGGAATTTATCACGACACTCGTCCTACGGGCTCCCGCAATTTTGATGCCCTTTGTCCAGCTTTGAAAAACACACTCGTGTGAATTAATCCCAAATTAAACTTGAAACCGTACACAGTCAAACCTGTATATAACGGTCACCCTCAGGAAATGGCCAACTGACCGGTATATACAGGGTGACCGCTATATACAGTTTCCATTATTAAGCCTATTGGAAGTTAATAAGTAAAAGGTAAAGGTAAAGCGACCTTATTTAACGTCGGTAACTCGTAACAGTCTTGAAAGACTGATAAACCTGAGGCCGACGGGAGACCTACGATTTAACGTCCTTATCCGAGAAGACGTGAAGGTCTAACCATTTGCAGTTCGTGAACGAGATTGTTTCACAAAGGCAGCACCTTCTACTCAGTTATTTTAAGACCCTGAGTGTTGGTCCGGCCGGGGTTTGAACCCGCGACCTCCCGCTCAACAGACCGGCGCTTAACCACTGAGCTAACCGGGAGGCAATGCGGAATAAGGGACCACACAACAGCTGACAACATGACAAGTATAATAAACAGGGAACAAAAATAGTAGTCTTATCAGGTTATGCGGATTAATGACCTGTTGACTTGACACGATTCGCTAATATTTGAGGGAAAGCCGACATTGTAATCCAATTTGGTGACCGTTTTATACAGGTGAAAGATAATACAATTGTCTATACGGGAAGGCTAAAATGTGACCGCGTCCGCTATATAGAGGTGACCGCTAAACACAGGTCAAGTTTACAGTAAACTAAGGGGAAATTTTCGGGAAGTTGTTCCGCGGTGATCACTATATATAGGGTGACCGCTTTATACAGGGCCGTTATATACAGGTTTGACTGTACTAATATTGGTGTTTCAATCAATAATAAATTGACACTTGTCTACTTTCTCTGTTCCAAATGCATGAACCCTGCTGGTTGTCGAGTGGTTAGGAAAGTCGGTTCTTTTTCTCATTTTTTTCTGTCCCCTAATGCGTCTAGGGTAGCACTTATCTCTATTGCAGTGGCTAATGCTGCTAATAGCTTGTCCCTGAATATCTATATTTTTAATACCTCCCTGAGTGGTTAAACATTGGCAGGTGTGTGACGTTTATGAAAGTAAGAGAGAACCTCTGATATTAAACAGCAGCACATACGCTGCCCAACTAGGCATTGAAATGGAGCTGGCATACTTTAATTAAGAAAAAAATAGGCGTATTAATACATGTGTAGATCAAGTCATCAAATGACTACAGTGAGATTAATACAATTTAATTTGTCTTACGTACAAGAAAAGAAATACTGCACATCGATCGGTAGCTCTTTTCAGAACTCATAAAATCCCCCCCCCCCCCCCCCCCTATCAATCCAGCACTTTTTCATGTCTATGCCGTTGGTGGTAATGTACAAATAACATCTTTAGTTGCAGTTCCAAGATAGCGGCTGTACATGGGAACACGTTTGAATGAATTGACACTAGTTTGTCTGTTCTAAATGACTTGTATGAAACCCAGGTGGTGGTCGAGTGGTTAGAAAAGTCAGTTAATTTGTGTTATTTTCCCTCTGCCTTTTCCATTTCTCCTCAGTATTCATCCAGACTGTTCTCTGCTGGGTTTATTGTAGGGATTGGACCGCTGGAGCATGTGGCTCGCCATTGTAGCGGATAATACTGCTAATATCTCATTCCTGAATATCTACAGCTTACCTATATGGTCCAAAAAAAGGTTGTCGCATAGCAATCTTCAGGTGTGTAGCGTATAATGCATGAAAGTAAGAGAGAACTTTTGCTCTTATTAAAAAAACAGTTTATTTTTTTCGATGTCGTCGAACCTGCTTTAAAGTTAGTTTCGAGTTTTTGTAGCCCAGGGGACAGCTGTATATAATTAATCCGTAGGGCATTTGTCGATTAACAAACTGTAGTTTCTTGTAGTGTTGGATTTTGAATTGGACGATAATTTATACCCGAAGGAGAGGCAGTCCAAAGAATTGGAAGGGGCCTCAAGTTTCGAATTGAATTAATACATGACATGATATTTTAAAGTGCACCTAACCAACCCCTTTTGCAATATTTATATATATGAATCTTTGAAAGGTTTTGAGTACTTCTGTGAAGAAATTGTTGGCTTACATAGAATACTCTATGTTCTATGCTTGTTTGAAATGGTGAAAATTTGATATTTCCTGACCCATGACCGCGTAAGAAAAAGACTGGGTCGATTCTTGATCTTACGTCATCTAATTCATTCCACTTTGCAATAATTTGAATAAATATTTAGCAGCTTGTCTAAAATAACTGTTTTCTTTACTAACAACTCACAGACTGTGTATATTTTCTATATATCGATGTTGTTGTGATAGAAAGGCGACATGGAGAATAATGCATTAATGAGGTGACGTAAGATCCAGAATCGACCCAGTCTTTTTCTTACGCGGTCATGGGTCAGGAAAGGTCAAATTTTCACCATTTCTTCGCAGAAGTACCCAAAACCTTTCAAATATTCATACGTATAAAAATTGCAAAAGGGGTTAGATGCACTTTAAAAGAACCTGGCTGATTCAAAACCAGTGCCGCTTCCCTAATACCTAACAACTTGCAGTTCAATTCCTGCCTGCGGTCGAGGTGGCTGTACACGGGAACACTTGCAAATCAGTTGTACCAGCGCCGTTCTGAATTCTTGTATCCTGAAGACGTAAATAATGGGATTAACAAGGGAATTGATGTACAGTAATAACACAATTCCAAACGTGGCGTCCTTTGAAAAACATTATTCCAACATTCCCAAGATCTGGAGTACCGTGAATGGTATCCACGTTAGCAGTGATGCTACGGTTGTTATAAACAGTGTCATGGCTAGTTCTTTATCTGGTTGTAGTCTTCTTTGATTGGCTGCGTGCTGATGCAGTTGTTGCTGCCCGCCCTTCCCCTTTAGAAATATCGTCACATACGACACAGATATGATAACCACCGAAAGCACTAAGAACGTTATCAAGACCCAAACAACGGCAGATGGGTTATACAATTGTGCGACATAATAAGCAACACAAGCAAGAAATGCCAACACCCATGTAACAGAAATAGACAAGATATACGCTTGGATTCCTGTTGTGCGATGTCGCAAAGGAAAAACAATTGCATACCTGCGTTCTAAAGCAACCAAGACTAAAGATAACAATGAGGCCATGCTTGTTAACACTTGGACTGTATTGAAATAGGTGCTACTGTGGTGTCCTTTCCAAAATGAGAAGGTTATACCAATATAGTTCACGTACATTGGTACTGTTGTGGCACCAGCTAGTAAGTCAGCGATGGCTAAATTGATAACACAATACAGACTGCGCCTGCAGAGATGTTTGTTGATCCTTAATGTCACGATCGTTAACAGGTTGAAGGTGACGATGAGAATGCCTTCAACTGCAAAAGCAACAATCCACCAAACATTATCAGTTAAAGGTGCGGCATCATACCCCGTCATGATAACTAGTTGATTGCAGTAGATCTGTATCGCCGTCGTCTCACTCTACTGGAAGGCTTCAGTGTGTACAAAATGATAACTACATGCACATGTAATCATCTCTTGAGCTTAATACAGTTACACATTTTAACATATGAATATTAATTTGTAAGGGAATATTTGCATACTTTTAGACTCTACAGGATTAATTTCCCTAAGGGCACATTGCCCAGGTGTTGGCAATGGTTGTGACTGGGAGTATTGTGAAATTCCGCGTCTAATATTTTCTTATTTCCTCTAAAGATCAGTTAAAACTGCTGAACAGTCAGGAATTCGCTTCTTCATCTTTGAAATTGAATTCTAGGATAAACAAATAGAGAGAAATTAGTTGTTTTTTTTGTTTAACACATGCCGATAGGCTCTTCTAGGAAAAAGCCTAATATAACAATAACAACCTGCAACATAGAACAAAAACAGTTAAAATATCTAGGTCTTTTTGTTGATCAACATTTACAATGGGATGCTCAAATCAATCATATTAATAACAAGATTGCAAAGGATATAGATATTTTTTAGAAGCTAAGATATTATGTTTCTATAAATACTTTAAAGCAACTATACTATATCCTTGTTTTCCTATTTGAATTATGGCGTCATGAGCTGGAGCACTGCAAGTCAAACTAGACTAAGTAAAGCTAAAACCAAGCAAAATAAATGCATTCGCTGTATCTTCTTTTCTGACAGGTTAGAACGCGCCACCCCATACTACAAACGTTTACAAATCATTAAACTTAAAAACGCATTTAATCTCAAACTTTCCTCCCTTATCTATAAAATGCAATACGTTAAAAAAGATTTTCCAGCTATCTTCTCTGACGTAGTTCCATCCAACATCGACATCCATAACTATATGTATAATACCAGATGTTTATAAAGTCAAAGATTAATTCAGACCATGCAAAGCTTGTGCGTTTTACCAACAATTGATAAGCCAATCCGTGTCAATAATCGTAGCGCATCGTTAATTGACAATATATTTATTAACAGTATTAGTGGGAGAGGGATGGAATTATCCTGTTTTTTGGTGAGCTATGTTAATTTTTGGTAAGCGCATGGTGACCTCTCGTTAAGTGTTGCGTTATTCATGAATTCTGATGACGTCACAGTCCTATCGTCTTGGGCCCATGACTAAAATGCGGCGAACTAGATCAATAAAATTATTATTTATGTGAATGAGGTCATCGATCTATTCGGGCATGTTTGGCTAAAGCCTATTGTTTGGTGTCGTCTATAAAACCAGGAGCGATCGGCCCTGAATACATTCGAAGTTGAATGAAAAAAGTAATAAATATCTCGCAATATCTACACCCGTTTGTAGCGTAAATAGTAAGAACAAACTACTCGTCGTAGGCTCTAAACTGTCTTTATTATTTTCCATTACAGTTAATAACTCATAAGATAATTGTATACAAAATCCGGTATGGTTCATTATATCAACTCTGCTATTGTTCTTAGGGATTAGCGATAACTGAAGGGCCTATTGTTTTGAGGAAAACTCTTGAGATGCAAATTCTTCTCTAAAACTGAACTATAATTACCATACGAATAAAAACAAACCACCAGATAAATGAAACAAAGTTTATTCAATCTCAAAAACACCAATTTACAGTTCGTTTTCCTTATAGTCACGGAGTTGATAACTTTCTTATTTCTCAGTTCTTGGGTTGATATAATGTACCGTGTTACAAGATTACACTGATTTATGTTTCATTGATTTTTTTCTTGTTGACAAATGCTGCTACCATACGAATAAAAACAAACCACCAGATCAATTAAACAAAGTTTATTCAATCTCAAAAACACGGGAGGCGGGAGGCGGCGGGCGGTGGCGGCAGAACTGTTAGCATAAATGGCCATGGGAGTTTTGTCTGTTGGGCTTCTGGGGTGGCCTCCTAAGAGAAAAAAAATACAGAGAACGTGGTAAGAATAATACGGTGTATGAACAGAACTAGACCATCGACTTACTTACCGAGTCAAAGTCACTCCAGGGCTCGAATATCTCGGGTGGAATATCCTGGATTTCGACCAAATGATTCTGAATGGATAGAAAAGAATTCAAATAAATTTATAGCTTCAATCTCGGACAACTTGTATAAATTTCATAGCACTTACCTCCGTTTCCAACTCTGTTTCCCAGTCAGTCCAGGACTCAAACGTTTCGGCGAGAATTTCCGGCATGGTCTATAAAGATAAAAACACTCTCAAAACCTGCACACAAACAAAAAGATTGTACTCTAAATACAATCCAAAAATATTTACCTCAAAGTCAACTGCTGCGATCTCATAAGGAAAACGAACTGTAAATTGGTGTTTTTGAGATTGAATAAACTTTTTAATTTATCTGGTGGTTTGTTTTTATTCGTATGGTAATTATAGTTCAGTTTTAGAGAAGAATTTGCATCTCAAGAGTTTTCCTCAAAACAATACACCCATTCCAAAAATGGCGTCCAATTTAATTAACTATTGTCCAGGACTGACTAGCCTCGCTTACACGTTCAAAAGCTTTTGTGTGGACTGACTGACCTCGTGTTCACGTTACCAGGACAATAGCTTTTTAAATTGGACGCCATTTTTCGAATGGGTCTATAGGCCCTTCAGTTATCGCTAATCCCTAAGAACAATAGCAGATTTGATCTAATGAACCATACCAAATTTTGTATACAAATATCTTATGAGTTATTAACTGTAAAGGAAAATATTAAAGACAGTTCAGAGCCTATGACGAGTAGTTTGTTCTTACTATTTACGCTACAAAGGGGTTTAGATATTGCGAGATTACTTTTTTCATTCAACTTCGAATGCATTCAGGGCCGATCGCTCCTGGTTTTATAGACGACACCAAACAATAGGCTTTAGCCAAACATGCCCGAATAGATCGATGACCTCATTCATAGAAATAATAATTTTATTGATCTAGTACGCCGCATTTTAGTCATGAGCCCACCACTTCAACGAGAGCGCAATTCAACTTTAACTTATGCATACACCGCAATTCTGATCAGGTACACCGCAAAATGCGGCGTACGCCGCATTTTATTCATGAGCCTAAGACAATAGGACTGTGACGTCATCCGAAATCATGAATAACGCAACACTTTAATGAGAGCTCACCATGCGCTCACCAAAAATTAACATAGCTCACCAAAAAACAGGATAATTCCATCCCTCTCCCACTACTAACAGTCCAATACAAAGTAACTAGCGATAACATAATTTCAGACACTAGCGACCATTTTACGCAGTTCTGTTTAATAAGCTCTGGCAATCAAATGGAAACGCCCATTAAATAAAAAAGAAATTGAGAAACGTTTCTAAATTCGACGATGAACGTTTTAAAGCCGATATTTCAAAAACTAATTGGGATCAACTGTTAGCAAACAGGAAAATAAATAAACTAACCAATGAGCACGCTCCTTTACAATTCATATCTAAGCGCCAAAAAAAAAACCAAACCATGGATAACTAAAGGCCAAATAGCCTCTATTAAAATAAACAATAAAATATTTAATGTAGATAAGGATAAATACAAAATGTATAGAAACTAAATAACCTCGTTCACTCGTGTCACTAAAAAAAACTGTTTTATCATTCTTTTTTCGAAGTAAATTTACGTAACACGAAAAGGATATGGCAAGGTATTAATAATATAATATCTGGAAAAAGGAAATCTAAAAAAATATAGCATGCCTTAAAAAGGGAATTAATTCTAGTGATCCAAAAGAAATGTCAGAAATAATGATAAATTATTTCGCTAATATAGGATATAACCTGTCAACAAAATTACCCAAAGCAAAACAACACTTTCGAGCTAGCTAACTGATCCTGTTTCCGATTCTTTCTTTTTTGAACCAGTTTTAGCCTGAAATATAGAATCTCAGATCAGCCTGATACCAAATAATATATCGTATTGTAATTATTCGTCACCTGCTAGGATACTCAAAACCGCCAAAATAATTATCAGAAAACCTTTAGCAGTAGTACTGAATTTGTCCATTACATCGGGTAAATATCCGAAGAAGTTAAAAACTGCTAAAATTATATCTATTTTTAAAGATGAGATGAAACCGAACCAAATTGTAGGTACATGTAGTTGGGAATTCCATATATACCCAAAGCCGTTTTGAAATAAAAACATCTTAACTTGGGAGCATAACAAACCGTGACTGCTCCACTCCAGAACAATAAATAAGCTATACATTTATAAACTTTATTGTCCGATTTTTAGGCTGCGAATATACAATTTGGGGATTAAAAACAACTAGACTACGATAAATTCACAACCATGCTCGCGCGGGAAAGGAACCACAGGTAACACACACGCGTCAAAATGTATTTTCCGCTGGTATGCAAGTGAATTCATAGCAGCTTAATTAGATACTTGTGACGCATACCACATGCTTCTTAAAGAGCGCCAGTTATCTCGCCTTGCGATTGGATATTCGTTAAACTTAAAGAACTGCTGAAAAGGCTTCGTTCTCTCTCACACATCTCCATTCATACGGGATTGCTAAACAGATACCGCCCACCCACCCTGGTCAGATCTCTGATATAACTTATGTATTTGATAGCCCTATACTGTATATATATTTCAGGCCGTTCAGACTCTACTTCACCCAGCAACCGCTGCTTCAGATGCTTCCGAGTGGGACACTGGGCCAAGGATTGCAGATCCAATTCCTCAAGTTTTCAACAGCCCCCAAACCGCACCGGTTTCCCTTATTCGAGCGGAACACTCTATGCTAGGACCGGAATTGGAGGTATCAGCGACTCAGTTTCAGGATCCAAGTGAGGTCACACAGGAATTGATAGAGGTAGTTAACAAGCAGTATGAGTACGAATACCGCAAGTTAAAGGAACTCTCAAAAGGAACGATCAATTTTGGCTTACTATCGGAGCACCAGAGAACATACGAAAGGTAATTAGTGACGGGTACACGCTCCCTTTTGTCGAATTGCCGCCGAATAACATCAGTAAGAACAACAAGTCTGCATCAACGCACCCCGAATTTGTAGAACAAGCAATCCTAGAACTTTTGGAATCGAGGCGTGTCACTGAAGTTGACCATACTCCATGGGTGGTCAACCCCCTGTCAGTTTCTGTACAATCGAACGGGAATATGAGGCTCATATTAGATCTTAGACATATCAATAAATACTTACGCAAAGACAACGTCAAGTATGAAGATTGTAAAGTAGCTATTACATACTTCCAAAAAGGAGTTTATATGATATCATTTGATCTTAAAAGCGGTTACCACCATATAGACGTTGCAACTAAACATCAAACATTCATGGGATTTTCGTGGGTTGGAATCCAGGATTCGCGCAAGAAGTATTATCTTTTTACAGTCCTGTCTTTTGGCCTGTCAACCGCATCGTATATATTCACAAAGTGTTTGAAACCGCTTGAAAAACATTGGAGGTTGCAGGGAATAAAAATGGCCAAAACACAATCAAGAAGACTGTTAAAGCAGCGGATGTCGAACAACGATAAGTCGATTTGGGAGCCTACTCAGCTTATATAGTATGGTTGGGCATTTATTGGAATTCTGTAGAGGGAACAATACACATCACAGAACAGCGTCTGAACAATACCCTGATGTATATTGAAAACATTACTAATGAAAACATAGCTTTAGTATCCGCAAGAGAATTGGCTTCATTCACCGGGAAATTCATTTCAATGGGACCAATAATTGGGAATATATCCAGGATAATGACTAGACATTGCACTATGGCTGTAGCTGCTGCCCAAGATTGGGATTCCAAATTCGCCCTAGACGAATACTGCGTACGAGAAATACAATTCTGGAAAGATAATTTGATTATAGCGAATTCCAAGGATCTAGCCCGCCCTCGCATTGCATCGAACTATGCGGTATATTCGGATGCCAGCGCCACTGGGTGCGGTGCTCATATAAATCTGAACGGTGAGAGAGTGTGTCATAAACAATGGGAGAACTGAACACGAAAGCGTGAAGAGTTCTACATGGAGAGAACTCTCTGCTATAGAGTTCGCATTGCAGGCTTTCTTGCCGTTAATTAAAGGGTCGTACGTGAAATGGTTCACGGACAGCCAAGCGGCAGTATGAAAAAGGATTTACATAATATCGCTATAAGTATTTTTCATTTATGCGTTAGTAATAACATAGAATTAGATATGCAATGTATCCCACGCACGGATCTGGAAAGAGCCGATTATATCAGTCGCATAATAGACACAGACGACTGGCAAATAATAGGTAACTGTTTTGATTATCTAGAATCTATTTGGGGAAGACATATACTATTGACTGTTTCCCTAACTACTATAATAGGAAAACTCCCAGGTTTTATTCCTGGCACTGGAACCCAGGTTGCACGGGGGTGAATTTTTTTGTACAAGATTTAGCTGGAGAAAACAGTCTGGCCGTACCCCGGGGGGGGGGGTACTCCTGTTTGTGACGTATTATGTATGTGCCGCCCGGGTGGGTCAGGGTTTTGAGCTCAGTTTGGGCAGGTAGGGTCAGGGTTTTGACCTGATTTGGGCAGATCAGGGTCAGGATTGGAGTATAATTTGGGTGCAGTCAGGGTCGGGGTTCAGTATTTTTTTAGGCAGTTAGGGTTCAGTTTTTTTTAGCTACTATGTCGAAAAAAATACATTCTGTTGCCGCATTTTGATCGCCTGTCCACATGCAAGCACTGAGGTTCCCTTACATTGTGACGCCGCTAATTCGTACTTCAGTACTTATCTATGTACTCCATCTACTGATTTGTTTACCCAATACCACGTCCGGACTTGAAATGTTCCGTATTTTGCATGCAATCCCGGTACGCGGTATACCGGCCGGGATATATATCCGACCGTGTTTTGAAAACAATTTAAAGAAGGGGCAATAAGGTTTTTTTTTCCTAAAAAGGGGGCAATCAGGGTTTTGGAGCTCGGATTGGGTCAAACAGGGTCAGGGTTCGAGTCTCTTGGCCTCACATACATAGATAGATAGATAGATAGATAGATGTGTTTATTGGCACCATATACAAATTGTACATAGGTCTCAGACCTGCTGAGGAAGCTAACAAACGTAAGATACAGGTATAGGAGTATATGTGTTATATGTAGTTATTTTAACTATTATTTTTGCGTTTTTTGAAGCAGTCATGTATATATTTACAAACTTCTTTTTGTAATAATAAAGGCGGATCTATTGGTAAATTAAAAACTACATTTTCGTCTTGATATTTCGGTTTCTGTAAATTTAATTTTCTATTCACAACATTGATTGTGTTTTCCCTTAAGTCATTGTAAAGGGGGCATCTCAATACAAAATGTAATTCGTCTTCTACTTCTTGTTTGTCACATTTTTGGCAAATTCGTTCTTCTGGTTTTAGGTAGGGCCTAGAATGTCGACCTTTTTCAATTTCGAGGGCGTGGTTACTTATTCTTAGACGAGTTAGAGCTACTCGATGATCAATGTTATGAACATTACAAAGGTATGGCTCAAGCGAATAGTTAATTTTAAAAGTACGATAAGTACGAAGTTTATTGCGTTGTCCTTCTTTTCTATCATCGTCGTTGATTTGGCTTAGCCAGCATTGGTATTCGATATCTTTTAATCTTTGTTTGAATAATTTTTCATAAGGCTTTTGAATTGCTGGGTTGACCGGAGGATCATTCCAGATGTCTCCGAGACCAACCGTACATATGGCAGTTTTCATTTTCTGATACCAATCAGTTTTGTTATTACCGTCTCTGCTATCTATATATGTGTCCTGCGATAAACATATACGTTCTGGGTTATTAAGCTTGATCGAGCCAGAACTTATAACTCCTTGTTTTTGCTTCCACCGAAAGAGGATATCTTCCAAGCTCTGCTCGGCAAGCATTATTAGTTGCACTTTTGCTTACTCCTAGTAGAAGTTTACAGAACTTTGTGTGCACTATTTCTATTGGGTCTCTCTCTGTAGACTTTGTTATGTCTGCCCCCCAGATTTCACTGCCATAGAGAAGAATTGGTTTAATTAGGCAATCAAAGAGGCGTAAAGTCAATTTAATATCCGTTCGGAAATTTTTACCCATGGATTTCTTCAGTTTAAATAAAGCCTTCAGCGCTGTCTTTTTCAGTTCAGTTTTAGCAAGGTTAAAACTACCTATCGTGCTAAACATTAAGCCGAGGTATTTATATGAAGTAACGTTCTCAATTTCATTTCCCCGGTATCTAAACTTATACTTGTTCATCGATTTACCAGTATTGTTGAACACTAAGATCTTTGTTTTTTCTAAGTTAACTTGCATTCCGTTTTCATTAGTAAATTCTTCAACACCTTTAAGATAGTTTTGTAGCTGGATAGCATTGTTTGCCATAATAACAAGGTCATCCGCATATAGTAGACAGTTAATATTCATTCCATTTATTATCAGTGGTTCATTCTGATCAGCTTTTTCTGCAATTGTTTTAGGAAGGTCATGTAGGAATAGATTGAACAGTGTTGGCGAGAGAATGCACCCTTGCTTCACACCTTTAAAGCATTGAAATGTTTCAGTGATTTGGCCATCGACTTTGACAGCGGCACAGTCATTGTTGTACATTGTTTTGAATATTGACAAAAAGTCACCTGTAATCCCTGTATCCTCTACTTTCTTGAATAGCTTACTTCGGGGGATCGAATCGAAGGCCTTCGAAAAGTCGATAAAACAGGTAAACAGCATATTCCTTCTTTTGTTGGGCTTGCTTTTTACATATTTGTCGATTAGTGTTTTTAATGTAAATATACTATCTATGGTACTATGCTTCTTTCGAAAACCTCCTTGTTCTTTTTTTAAAATATTATTCTTTTCCAAGTAATTGCATAGTCTTTCATTTAAAATTGTCGAAAATATTTTACTAAGACTTGATGACAATGTAATTCCCCTATAATTGTTGACGTCATCTTGGTCTCCCTTTTTGTGTAGGGGAATAATTAGGCCTGTACACCATTCCTTTGGGTATTGACCCGAACTCAACACTTTATTAAAGATCCTAAGCAGTGGTATTTCTAGATGATTTTTAGCAAATAGAATTACTTCATTCAGTATATTATGTATCCCGGGCGATTTTCCTATTTTTAATTTCTTAATTGCGGTTGATAATTCTTGTTTACTAATTTCATAGTCTAGTGGACCTTTAGTATTATAAGTGCATTCAGAAGCGGTAGTGTTTGTGGCCTCTTGGGGTGGATTTACAGAATTTCCGTTTAGCAGCTGATTTTGTTGCTTGAAAAATTCATAAAACACTTCAATTGCGATCGAGTTAGATTTTTTACCTTTTTTCGAAATATTAAAGATGCGATTTATATGTTTCCACGTTTCCTTAGCGTTACTAAAATCGATTTTTCCAATGTTTTTTTCTCTGTAACGGTATTTCTTTTTCTTGCAGAGATTCTTAAACTGTTTCTTTTTCAGACTTAAGTCATTCCGAAGTGCTATGTTGTCAGGGTGATTGCTAACTTTTTTACCCAGGGATCTTAAGTTGTGTTTTTCTGTTTTACATTCCTTATCAAACCATTCCATGCTCTGTTCTTTTTGTATCGTTTTTGACTTTTTATATTTAAGACCGGAATCAAGACTTAGCTGGAAAAGAAATTCGGTAGTCTCCTTAATTGCACTGGATGTATCGTTTGTTTCACAGTTTTCAGATAGCTTATTTAGTTTATATAAGTATTCAGGGTGTCAAGGAGAGTGGTTATGCTTTCCTTCGCCCTGTCATCCCATATTATTCGTTTATGTAATGATTTGGAGCAGGGAGCGTCCATGGCTATATTTGGAGTCTGGACGGATTCTCTCGATACTCTTAAAGTGGAACTAAACCCTAAAATCAACCCAATGTCTATACAAACATATATTCGAAATAAATAGGTTCTGCTATTAATTTTTTCTGTGTTGCGCGTCTAGCAAGAGAAAATCCGAAAACCTTACTCACAGCCTCCGCTATGTACAGACGGCTCAAGTCTCGTAATTTGTGACGTAGTATATGGGGAATAAATTAGTTTTGCCATGCTGTCCCCGACATTGAATAGCAGGACTAATGGCTTCTAATTGCGGACCATTGTGTTTTCTTTGTGCTAGAGGTGTGATCGTTCTTCCTTGGTATGTGTGACGTACGTTATGGGGAAATTTGCACTGAATTGAGCCGCCACACAATATAGATTTTTCAGCGGAAAATCGAACTTGGAGACTATTTATCTCCTCATAGACGCGCAACACAGAAAAATAAAATAGCAGAACTTATTTCTTTAGAATACATCTTTGTAAAGACGTTGGGTTGATTTTAGGGTTCAGTTCCCCTTTAAGGAGTAGGATATCGAGCAATGATCCGAAAGATATGGAATTAATGGATTTACTTTACAATACTGAAAGCTTTCAATCAGACTTTCATCACTAATGACATAATCAACTGTACTGCTGCCATTATATTTAAAACAAGTTTTCATTCCTGAACAATCACCTATTATTCTTCCATTTAGAAAGCGCAGGCTTAATGATGTACAGGTGTCGATAAGAGTCCTGCCTCTACTATCAATGACGGAATCTTTTGAATGTCTATTGTTTTTGATATCTTGCAGATAATCGTCCGGTAGATTTAGAAAATCATTATTGTCGTCCACTATAAACTCTTGTAATTCTCCGGTACGCGCATTGAAGTCTCCCTGCAATATAACTTTACCTTTGGTTGCGAAATTTAAAGTTTCTAACTCTAGGTCAGAAATGAAATCTTCATCGGTATATCTTTCTGAGTTTGAGGGGCTTAAGTAAACTTTTCCAAGGTAGATATCCTCTTTCAATGAAAATATTTTTTTATCTATTTTACACCATATAACATTTTTGTTCTTGGACGGGGTATAAGTAACCCCTTTGCTTAAAGATTTTCTAATATATAAGGCTAACCCTCCGGCATGCCTGTTTCCCGTTTTATCACGGCATGCATTTAGTAAAGTGCACAAATTTGTCGACTGATAATTCTGAGTTTAGATCCGCATGAGTCTCGACCAATCCTATTATGTCATGGCTGTTGAATATTTTGGTCACTTCATTTAGTTGTAATTTGTTTCCGAGGTTACTGCTTTTATAGCCATGTATATTCCACACACCAAATCGCAGGGATCCTGGCATGTTAAAAATAATCCGTGATATAAGTGGAGAAAAAGCAGACCAAAAGGGTTTCTACCAATCGTTAGCACTAATCCACTCGTTTAGAACTCGTAGCGCTTCTCTGAGTCTGTCTGGTTAATTACTCATTTCATTCATGTGATGATGATGTCCCAGTTGATTACGTGTATAATAATATGGCCTATCCTGGTGCCTATCTGGGCTAAACTGGTGGTGCCTATTTTTCATACATACCCATTTTTCATGTAAGTCCCCCCCCCCCCCCCCCCCCCGGGGGGGGAGTCGTACCACCAGTTAGTCTGATCGCAAGAGCAATACGTTATCTCTATAACCACAAGGCTACCGCCACACTCGTAATTCCATTTTGGCCGTCAGCTTATTTTTGGCCATTAATCTCTAGAGACTATTGTAAGTCAATAGTCGCGTATAAAGTGTTCAGAAGGCAAGACGTGTTAGAACACGGTAGGAATACCAACTCGCTGTTTGGTTCAGACAGGTTTACTGGAAACGTCTTAGCGCTTAGAATGAAGTTTGAGTGAGTCCACCTGAGACACTGGAGTATGTATATACAGAAGAGGCACTAGCCTATTTAGAACATAGCTAGGTATTACGTATAAGGTATGTTTCCGGGTACTGAATCGATGGATCACTTGAGAAGGGCGCAGGCCAAGAACTAACGTGTAAATCGTTCAGTTTACAGAAAAAGGGCAGTGGCCCACGCTTCAGTGAGTTAAAGTTTGAACCACTTATCAGTTGTGAAGGGCACTGGCCAACGTGATAACAAAGATCTCTCGACGTCTATTTGTTACAGTACATTACTCGTTTCTTTGTTTTTTATCCTTACAGATATTCAATTCCAGCAGGACGTGGAGACTGTTACCAGAACATATTAAACCGGACACGGAAAGGCTGGTCGCCCTTCTCATCAGATCCAAAGCAGACTCAACGGCTAAAAGATATTTAGCGGAGATAAGAAAAATTACAAAATGGTGTAGTACCAATAATATTCTAATAGAATTCCCGGTCCCAGTATCCATAATTACGGTATATCTAACGTATAGATTTCAAAATTCGAATTCTTTCGCATCTTTATCTATGACGCATGCCGCGCTTAAAGTGCCTATCACCCTTTTGCAATTTTGATAGCTTATGAACCTCCGAAAAGTTTTGAGTACTTCTGTGAAGAAAGTTTTGGTTTAAAGTGAATACTTTATATTCTACGCTTGTTTGAAATCGTGTAAATGTGACCTTTCCTGGCCCATGGCCGCGTAAGTAAAAGCCTGGGTCGATACCTGTAAAGACGTCATCTCATTAATGCATTATTCTCCATGGCGCCTTTTTATCACAACAACATCGATGCATAGAAAAAATACGCATTTTTTGAGTTGTTAGTAAAGGAAAAAGTCATTTTAGTCAACATGATAGCAAATCCGAATTAATTATATGACGTCAAGATGACGTCTACCCAGGTTTCGACCCAGGCTTTTACTTACGCGGTCATGGGTCAGGAAAGGTCACATTTACATGATTTCAAACAAGCGTAGAACATAAAATATTCGCTTTAAACTAAAACTTTCTTCACAGAAGTATTCAAAACTTTTCGGAGGTTCATAAGCTATCAAAATTGCAAAAGGGTGATAGGCACTTTAAGCGGTTACACGCGTTTATACCCGAAAACACGCCAATCCATTGGATGCCGCTATTTGCCACAATTTGTTAGAGGCTGCCAAACGTTCCAAGAATGTTCCAGTTAGAAAGAAATTGCCTCTAACTCCAAACATCATACGCGATATAATAGATAAACATGCAGACCAGACGCAGGTCTAAAAGACCTCAGAATAGCAGCTATATGCTCTATAGGTTTTGTAGGATTCTTTCGTTCCGACGAAGTGTCCAATTTGAATTTTGTGACGGTTACATTAAGATCCTCGTTCCACGCTCAAAGAACGATATATAGAGAGAAGGCAATTACGTATATATAAAACAACTAGAAAACAAGTATTGCCCAGTCATTCTCTTAGAGGTACATCAAAAAAGCTGGTATAAAACTCAACAGTAGTTTACCTTTGTTTAGAACATTACGTTTTTTCAGCTCTATATTTACCAATAGTTATAAGTTACAAGATAAGAGAATTTATTACACAAGGTGTAGAGAAGTATTTAAGGAATATCTGACCGATTTAGGTTATGATGCCAAACAGTATGGTTTACATAGTTTACGCTCCAGCGGAGCAACGGCCGCTGTCAGTAATAATCCAAACATATCGGAGAGAATACTCAAGTTGCACGGGCGGTGGAAAACCGACGTGGCTAAGGATATGTACATTCAAGAAGCAAGAGCCCATAACCAAGAGCGATAATCTCCCATTCTACCTCTATGCTACGGCATTTTCACAAGTTGGGTTATTTTTAGAACGGTTTCCCGCTATTATTGGGTTGCAATCACAAAAGCGTATCAGACGTGTTGTTGGTATAACAAAAGAAGCTAATGAGGCATCTTTTGTTCCGCCACTTGTGTAACCCTCTAATTGGCCGCAAAAATAATCTAAAAATAGCCCAACTTGTGAAAACGCCGTAGCATCTATATAAGAGATATGGACGCTCTTGGTTATGGGCTCTTGAAGAAGACATTTCAAAACGCCTAGAAGTAACGAACCGTTTAGGTCTATAAATAGGTTTGCACCGCACCGCCTTACACATGCAGCGCCGTTAGTATTATTGTTAACATTTATACACCTGTAACAACTATGTAACAACATAATAACAACTGAGTGTAATAAAATCCCGTTAGTTGGAATGCCTGAGTATCCAACCATATAAACGCGTTGTTTATCTTGAATTCACAGCATTTAAGCGGTAAAACATTTTACGTTCGTTTGAACGAAGTGAATTAGAACGTAACTAATGTTTCGATCGATCGATTGTTTTTCCAACATTCTAGCATTAGTTAGAGACTCCTAGCCTGCATCGCATCCGAACTGAACCCTGGGGTTAAGTTCGGATGCGATGCAGGCCAGGGACTCCTCGTGGTTTCATGCATGCAAATTCTACTTTGAAAAGCCGAAAAAAACGGCCTAAAAACTTATTTCCTTCACTCGTGAATACTTTAACTAAATTTGAAAACTTAATATTGATGTATAAATCGAAACGTTTTTAGATCGAACTGCCATGTTTTCCAGTTCTGATAGTGAATTCGACCACAATTGCACGGGTTCGGCGTCAGCCTGTCAGTTTTTTTTATCCAATCGCGATAAAGATCAAATAAGGACAACCATTGTCAGAAATCTATTCCATTGTGGGCGGGGCGTAAAATTATGCAATAGCGTCTGTCAATTATAAATTACTATTTCTCGGGCTCTCTCGCGCTTTACTGAGTTCTTGCCACCCATTCACTGCATATTCAGGCAAGTATTGCAGAAGTTCTGACATCATGGAATGAGCTAGCTAAAGAATAAATATGTTATCGAGGACAGAGATCCGTTATTAGAGAGCTTAAGCATTAACGACGGCAACGGTTGCGAGGACGTGACCTAGAAAAATGTTTTTCCCCGAAATGTGATGTTTACTATTTTCTTCGTTCGCCTTTAATCATATTCATATCTTCTAAAAATATGACAAGCATAGAGTTCCGTTCACGCCGAACGAAAAACGGAGTGATTTACTACTAACGTTGGCGTTCTCTGGTAGACGTAAAATGTGGGGTTTCACGTCGTTTTATTTTCGAGACAACGGTTGAAACGTAGGCGACTGCGTGCATTTTCAAGTGCAGTTATTTTTTTGGTAATTAAAGCTATTGTTTTATGCCGTCGTCCTAGACGTTGCCGTGGTGTAAGCTCTCTATTTACCGGGAACACACACCAGATTTGTTTCCATTTTTTTAATATTCCCGACAAAACTTAAACACGAAGTTCAGGTATAAAAAGGGGAGCTCAGTGGTTTGTCACCCTTGAGTGCTCCCTGCTGATTGCTTATCGCGCGAAATTCTAATGAAACACAAAAATGTTTAACTTCAGAGTAAGGGCTACAGAGTTCGTAAACAGTCATATAATACCATTGGCAGTCATAAATGGACAACTATCTTTCCTCTGGTCACCTTTTTTAATGGTTTCTTTAATTTTAAACCTTAAAACTCTAGCATTTCCAAGGAGAAGCTGATATATGCTCACTTGCTTTCTTCACTGCCAGCAATCTGAATTTTAAATTTCGAGCTCGCGATGCGTGAACAAAGGAGGGGCTAACCTATTTATACTGGAACTTCGTGTTTAAAAGTCAGATTCAACCAATCACACTGAGTTACGAATAAACTAGTTACCAGGCTCTTACAGGCTATTCGAGAGCAATATCTTCTCCCTTCTCTGAGACTTTTATCCGCCAAGACGGCCGTTGGGTTTCGTTTTGATGTTCTTTCGAGCTGTGGCAGAGTACAGATACCTGAAAATTACTCAAGTTTAGCCTCACTGGGAAGCTGTCGGTAAATACTAAGTCACATTTGGATTATTTGTGTGATAAAATGACATTTAAGCTACTCGATGCCATCGTTGCAAATTAATAAACGCTTATCCTTATTCTCCAAAGTTGATCAAAGCAACCATCAGTGTGGCTAAAATGAAGGAAATTACAGTGAACATGGAGGCCAAACCACACGGTTAGCATACTATTTGCGATACTCCCTTTCGCGCTCATCAAATAAAAATGAGAAAAGGCGACTGCGACAAGGGAATGCAAGTTATAGGGTCTAAACCCCAAACCCCCAGCGATACACCCATACTTAATAAGCTGACCCTCGATTACCTAAGCCCTAACCTAGACACAAACACAACCCCCAAACTTAACTAAAGAGGGGGTCGCGAAGGGAAGGCCGAGACAAAGTGCCTTAACTGAATTGTTAAAGTCTGAGTAGCAGGAAGTGGACGAACGAGTGAAGGAATCATCAGCTGATAATAATTCAGACGGGCCTCCAGGACGCAGCACTTGAGCGAGCTTTAAATAATAAGAGGCAGTTAGTGCGTTGCGCCAACCAATATGACTCGTTGTGTCGGCTAGCTGACTCTCTGATAAGGCTAGTGTGATAGCTGCGCCAGCTCTGAAACTGTGCAAAGTTTCACCTTCGTCGACTTCCGCTTCTTTCAAATACAATCGCAACCGATATTGCATAGCGGAACCCGTGAGATGACTGTTGACTACCCTCCCTTGTGGTGTAGTCGGCCGAAACAGGTAGCCATAAGAGATGCCCAAACCAAGCGTGTAAAGTAGAAATAGTAGACAAAAGTATAAATAATTGTGCAACTGAGCTGCCATCCCGTTAGCCTGATTTTCAGACGGTACGAGGTCGTCCGCTTCTGCCCAGGAAGCGGTGAGCGGACGACCTCGTACCGTCTGAAAATCAGGCTACCATCCCGTGGGTCAAAAATGAAACAAACCAGTTACTCAGAAATGGCAATAGAGGAATGGAAAATGTAATAAATGAATGCTATACCGCCAAAATGCGCGGGAGGACCCAGGAGATGACAGCCTCAGCGTCAGTAATCCGGCTAGGGAATTGGTATCCCTTTTCAGGCTGCCATAGGGCGGGGGCGACCGAGCAGAAATGAACAATGGATCCGACCGAGTAAACAACTGAGGCAAACAGTATCACTATAATGAAAGAACTAAAAGCCAACGGACAAGGCACGAGCAATTCGCGCGCCAATCTAATCAAAATGTCAAGCATGTAACGCGGGCTCATTTTGTGAAGTAATTTATGCGTGCGCTATTATTTCATTCTTTCGCGCGAATATTTGCGTGGTCAAAGCCGCGTATATCCGCCGGTCCTGCCGGCCGGTTTTGTAGTTATATATCGAGTTTTTCTTTACGAAATAAAGGTAAATGTGTGATCTGTCAAACATTAAGTACCTGTAGGTTCATATATTTAACAACGTTTCCTGTCGAGCAGCTTTACTTGAAAAAGGAGCGCCTTGGCGATGTTTAGTTGTTTCGATCGCTAAGAAATAATCTTAGACTTCAGTCATTTTGTCGATTATCTCGGTCAGTAAAACGCAAATTGTAGGGCTAAGGTAACCGAGTTTTGGTGCAAGGAGAAGTCTACTGAACGGAGGTCGAGGAGATGGATCATCTTGGTACCAGTATGTCGGCAGCAGTTGAAGTGGTCGTCATTTATACCTCCAGAAAAAGTGGTGATTTTTAGTCTTCTTGATGTATTTGTAGATCTGGTACAGTGGTTGTTATAAAACATGCACAGCATTATATATCTTGATTGTGTTTGGAAAGAAATGGTAAATATTCTTTCCCTGACTCTTCATATTTTGTCTAAAGATACTCTTGGAGAAACATACCACAAACTGTTACACAAAAGCAATGAAAGGTTTGGAGTAGTTGTGTTTTTGGAAAAGAGAAATGATTTTATGAAAGTCTCAAAAATATTTCATTCAAAAGGTTCCATGAAAATTAATTGTAACTAAATTTTGGAGAATGACTGATATCAAAGAAGTTATTTCAAAGACAGATGTAGCTATAAAATTTGACTGACTTTGAAAGAACTTCAGTTTAAATGACAAGGGTGCTTCCACTGATATATCCCAAATTAAACAGCCATCAACATTTGAGTTTACTAATTTGTGGTGACAAAGGCATTTACATCAACAAAACGTCTCCTACAGTTTAATAATACAAAGAAACATCAGTCTCTAAATAGAGCTATAAACTACTGGGAACTTTTGAAGGACTTCTTGTCCTATAATTAACCCTCCATGCCCCACTCCCTTGCCCGCAACTTAATTTCAGCAAAATTAGTACAAGAAAGTCCTCAAGACCTGTAGAAATAAAACCAAAAACTACCTTAAATGCATCTAGATTCAAACAATAAAATTCAAAGACTTTTGTGCAAGTATTGCAAACAGATCTTGAGACCAACAACACAATCTGAATCAACTGAATATTTTTGTTGTCAGCAAATGCTGTTTTAGTGGAGACTATAGCCCGGCTACTTGGTCTCGCTTGACCATTTTAATCTCTTCAAGCTATCAGATGTGCCTTGAGGTATACCTCATGCTCCTCTAATTATTCAAAAATATCAAAATAAGAATGTACCTGAACAAAAGCTTGAAACTCTAATGGCAAGAGACTTTGATTAGCCACTAGGATTGTTAAAGTGTTTTTTAATCATGTTCACAGGGTCACAGCTCTAATGGCCTAGGTCTAAATAATTGAATGCAGTTGGTGTAAATATGCCACCATTCAAGAAAAAGAAGCTCAGAAGTCACTATAAACTGCTCAGTAGCTTCACAGCAATCCCAGTGCCAAAAGTCATCTTTAAGTGGATATCCCTGGCACAAGTGTAAACAAGCCAATGCTTCCTTTAAAACATTTTTTATTGCTTAAAGAATAGCAAAATTTTAAAATACATACAAAGACTGTACTAAATGTTAAAGTGATTTTCATAAACCTGTGAAACAATTATTGCTTGTTAACATCTAATAGTCAAATATACACAAAAGAAAACAATAGAATTAGCATTTAACAGCACTTAATATTCTAGTATCTGTTTCACAGGTTTATGGAAATCACTCTATATAATACTCAGATATTGTTAAGAATACTCAATACTCGGATAAACCAATCTTTATAAAACCGATATAGCTGAATTTTGATTTGAATCCTTTCATTTTAATGTATTTTCATATCAACATACGTCATGTACATATAGCTTATTTTCATCATTACAATTTGTTTTATTGCCCAAGAGCATGCAGGTGTACCAAAAATTGTGTTCATACAGCGCAATCTACCCTGCGAGCAGAGGTTTCTCATCTCTTTGCCTTTCCTGTCCGCCGAAAGAAAGGGAAAGGACAGGACAGGCAAATAGATGAGAAACCTCTGCTCGCAGGGTAAGCGAAATCAAATCATAAATTTGGCTGGCGGTTATTTTTTTTGTAAACTGACACGCCAAATAGTAAGAATTTGTTGTTTAGCTTTCAACAAAATTAATGAATGAGACAGACAAAATAAATAATCAAACTATAAACACTAAATATCACAATCAGCCCAGCTACCAAAATTAAGTAATATTTACAATGTCTGTGGCATAAATCGCGCGTGTAAAACTCATAAACACAAGCAAATGATAATTTGCATATTACAGAATTTAAAAGAAACTAACATGATCTGAAGAGGGCCTCATACCTGTTCAGAAATGATGAAATATTATGGTGTTAGCCATCAGCAACGATAATCCGACTACAACAATGCTGCCCAGTGTGTAAAGTAAAATATTTTTTTACACATGTTAAAATGGTTCTCCTTACAGTTTTCCTTCCACAAAGCCACAATATAGTGACATTTATAGAACAATGCTAAAGTTGTTAATAACAAAATTCAGTCGAATTAAATTCCAGTGTGAAGCAGTCTCTAAAGAACGTTACCAAAACAGAATAGCTTTCAGTTTTGTCTCACAACCCTTCCTCAAGCTATCCATCGTATTGCCTACGAAATCGAAACACTTTCTAGCCAGCACTTCGTACTTAGATACTCCGTTGTATTGAAAACGCCTGAAAATGAAGTACCTTTCATCACAGAAGTTTTAATCCAGAAAAAGGTTATCTTCTCCATCAGATCAGAAAAGAGTCCCAACTTCATCTGATTCCTCTGAAGAATGGTGAGAGAATACGAAATTCTGAGAGTCGTTCTTCTTGTAGTTCAGTTGTTATTCAAAAGTCAAAATCTCCCGTGTTAGTTCATGTTAATTTCGACGTTAACCTTCGTGACAACTTTTCGTTGCAAATAACCAACTCAGTTAAGGCTATGAAGATCCGATAAATGTGGCTAAAGTAGGTTGAAAGTGTGATACAAACTTCGCCAGTGAAAGTACTTTCTCCTCCTTTTGATCGCGCACATGCGACGAACACAATCCAGACGTTGCCGCGAACGTTCCGCGAACAATTATATCCGCTGGGGGTGGTGATAGAATCGAATATCTAATGCGCATGCCTAAACATTAGACATAACTTCCAAAGGCCAGATTTATGGCGGGCTCACATTGAAGATTAGTTTGTGAAGGAACCATGCTAGCGAATTGCTCGTGAAGGGGAAGCAGATAATTAGACCATGCAAACAAATATGACAGGTATGGCAATAAAAGGGCTAAACAACGGAAATAAACAATAGACAAACGTAGGAGGAAGTGGGCAACACATGAAAGAATGAAGACATAATTTGGGAGGGATCTGAATCAACAAGGCTTATGGCAACTAAAAACGATAACTGACTAAGCCAGGCAATCGTATAACGCATGAAATAACACAAACAAATAAGGAATATGAGGGCAGAAAATGCTTTAAAAAAAACATGGCCTAAACAAGTATCCTTCGCCAGATGACAAATGCACAATGTGAAACCATGAAAGTGCGATAAACTACAAAACTTCACATATTTGCTTATGTTTGTCATTATAGTCACTGTTAATTTAGTTAAATATTAATATTACTAAATGCACTCTCCACTATTTATGTAAACAATACAGACATAATCTCCCTCGATGAGCTTTGCTCTTGGAGAAAATGTCGAGAATAAATAAGTTTAAATAAAAAAAAACCTGCTCATGCCGTGCAGAAACCAAATATAAATATATATACCAGTCCAAAACCTTGTGCTAACCACAAGGGGGGCACGTCTGAATCAATTCGCATAAAACGCACAAAGCTGACCGAGAGTACCAATTAAATAACAATCAACTAGAGACGGCCATAGAAGCGCGCAATAAGCAAGGCACCGGGACCGACCGCGGGTAAATAATTAAGCCATTACTCAAACAGGAAAAAAATGGCACTGGATTACCCGCGTAGAACGAACGAAATATCTGAACTCTCTCTGAATTTCTGGTTATAGAAACCCATAGCAATCCACTGAAGGCAACAAAATACCTATAAAGCAACTATAACTGGCTACTCAGCCCAACCTGCATATAAAATCATACGGGGAGAGAAAGGAAATTATCCAGCAACTGCACAAATCAGTATTCGTGAGGTCAAGCACGTTAGTACAAATTAACTATAACTGGTTCCTCAGCCCAACGTGCACACAAAACCGTACAGGGAGAGAAAGGGAATTATCCAGCAACTGCAAAAATCCGTATTTAATTTGTGAGGCCAAGCACGTATACAAATTTTCACCATTTCGAACAAGCCTAAAACATAGAATATTCTTTGTAAGCCAAAAATTTCTTCGCAGAAGTACTCAAAACCTTTCAATGATTCATATGTATAAAAACTATAACTGGCTACTCAGCCCAACGTACACACAAAACTGACCGAACTGGGAGGGAAAGGGAAGTATAAAAGGCAGGGAACCGGGTAAATTACCGAGGGGTAGAGCGAAGATAAATAAGGGAATAAATACGAAATAAAAACCTCAATCTGAGCGGCTGATCATGAGGATTAGGATCAGGACGAGGGACGGAGGCAGGAGTTATTGTGCAGCAACGACTCTATCCAAAGAGGGCGCTGCTCTTCGACTGCACCGCGCCTTGGGCTGCACGTGGGACTTGAAAATGAGCCATGGTCATATTATCCCAGGGCGGGTGTCCTGTGGCTCTTAAGATATTGACCCAGGGTGGATGCCCTTTAGAAATATTGACTCAAGGGTGGGTACCCTGTGGTTGCGCTCTGTAGCTCTGAAGATATTGACCAAGGATGGTTGCCCTGTGGTCTAGCTCCGTGGCTCTAGAAATTATTGACTGTTGTGGAGCCGTGTGAATTGCATCTGACATGAACTGCGCCTGTTCGCTGGTGGTGCTCTTATTTATACTCGCATTGAAAGAGACTGGCGCGAATAGTGCATGAATTCGACTAAGCTTGGGAAGCCAGAATTATTCGTTTCAACTCGATTACATGCAATTTTACAGTCAAGAACATGCAAGTAAATGCAAACGTTACATTTGAAGGTTTATTGTAATTCTGTTTCACAATTGGACTCCAAACACAACTTCCATACAAAGTACTGTAAAATTTTGAGAAATACAATGTCTATTTACGGTCGTAATTTAATGCATAGTGGGATAGTTTTCTGACCGCGAGGTATCTGTTTCTGGTGTAGAACATTTATCGGAGGGTTATAAAATAACTAAATAAACCTCTTCTGGCTTACTGTTATATCGGCGTATGCGATTAACATGTAACCCATTTATACAGTTTCTCGTTTCGGTTGGAATTTATCACGCACACTCGTCCTACGGGCTACCGCAATTGTGATGCTCTTTGAAAAAAACACTCGTGCGAATTAATCACAAATTGAAGCCATATAATTACTTGTCTGATGCAAGTCTCTAGTCAGATGTAAGTTTGCTAACTGCATGCACTCAAGTTTGGGCGCTAGTTAAGACAGAGCAGCAATCGGGACTTTCAACGGTCGTATATTACAAACTTCTAGGCTCATTTGTTCAATCTCATTACCTTCAATCATAAGTGGTTGTTTATGTTTCATTGCAATGTTATTAACTATATTGTTTATTCTACTTTCTGGAGATGTGGAACTAAATCCTGAACCATTTCGCAATCTCACTCTAAATGTAGGTAACATGGCCTAAATATCGAAGACGAGTTCGAAGAAATCGCCTCCTTATTTCTTGACCAAGAATTTGATGTTTTTGCTGTTTCTGAAACTTGGTTAAACAATTCAATTCTTAGTGACTCGTTACGCATTCCGGGCTTTAGTCCAATGTTTAGATTGGATAGGAATGATGGCAGACGGGCTGGTGTTGCGCTTTACACCTCCTCGTCCATTGCTGCAAAGAGAAGAAGTGTTTTAGAAAGAAGCGAATTTGAATGGCTTTGGGTTGAAATGAAAATCAATGGCCTTTTCAGCTTGCCTGCATGTTTCGTTGTCCCATTTCAGACCACCTGACTTTTCCCTTGAGTAATGCGTTTTTATTTTTCTGTATCCCAAGATGAACGGATATACCATTTTCTATAATTGAGAAACAAAGCACTGAATCCTCTGGAGAACCACTATACATAGCATTCTAATATAACGTTTCAATCAAAATGGTGACTGATAACATGCAGTGCCTTCTGTCCTCCTATCGTTTTCTTTTCTACCACACTCGTTTAATTAATACTCTGTTCTCTTTCCACACCTAAATATTGTTAAATAAATTAATGTTAGCGTAAGCCCCTAGATGAGCTAATATGCTCTTGAGGCAAACGCTGAGAATCTATACGGTTAAATTAAATAATAATAATAAAACTTTGGGCGTTCCAAACCGGGTGACCAACATTTAATCTACGCAAAGCGTCCAACGCCGTGCGACTAAATTAATCTCGTCTCTTCCCTATAGAACTGACGGCTTACAGGGAAAGACTTTGTCTAAACGGATATTATCCCTTTAACGTACTGGCACGAGTACCTAGACCTAATTTATCTCTATAAATCTCTACTATATGGATTTGATATAGCAACATTTCTATTAGGATGCCTGTTCGAACAACTAGGAGCTTCAACTTTTCTTGTGGCCTTCTCCTTAACGTAATAAAATCTAAGACTGTGACATTTCAGAATAGTTTTTATAGCAGCTAGGTCACCAAGGATTTGGAACATACTTCCATTAGCATTAGAAACATATCTAAGACTGTTGTGCCCTTCAAAAAAGATATGTTTAACTACTACTGTGAGCTTATAACTAGACTTGTGCTAACGATCCTGACAATCACGAACATGTAAATCAGTCTGCGTAAAGTATCACACACCACGTCACTAAACAATCTGCCAAGGAGAGCGTGCTGTTAACATATTGTAACATCTAGCACAATCTGAACTGCTCGTTTCGTTTATACTTACTTTTTATCTGTATTTCCCTCGTTATTCGGGACCCCGTTATTGGAGATTTTCTCTGTGGTCAGTCCCTGCCTTTCAACCTTGTTGTTATTATCTGATTACTTTTTGTTTCGTTTTCTATTTGTTATGCTGTTGTGTTTTTCTTCTATATTTTCAGTGTTAGGCGAATCTTGTAAATAAAATAAAATAGAATGAAATAGTACCTATACTAATATTGGTATTAAGTGTTTCAATCAATAAGGCATCTTGACTTGTCCAGTTTCTCTGATCCAAATGCCTGAACCCTGCTGCTTGTCGAGTCAATTTGAGTGGTTAGGAAAGTAGGTTAGTTTGTGTTCTTTTTCTCATTTTGTCTGTCCGCTACTGCGTCTAGGGTAAGGAATTGAACTGATAGCACTTAGCTCTATTGTAGTGGCTAATGCTGCTAATAGCTTGTTCCTGAATATCTACACTTTTAATACCTCCCTGAGTAGTTCAACATTGGCAGGTGTGCGACGTTTATGAAAGTAAGAGAGAACCTCAGTCTGCTATTCACAGCAGCACATACGCTGCCCAACTAGGCATTGAAATTGAGCTGGCATATACAATTAATATAATATAATACAATTGTAGATCAAGTGATCAAATGAAAAGTGATGCAAATCGTAGTGATATAGAGCAGTCCAACTTTCTGTTTGTCATATATTTCAGATTGTTACTAAGCCTAACTACAGTGCCATTGACTACAATTCAATATGTGTTATCTACAGTCAAGAAATAGTGCTGCACATCAATCGGCAGCTCTTTTCAGAGCTCATAAAATCTCCGATCAATCCAGAACTTTTTCATGCCTATGCCATTGGTGGTAATTTACAAATAACTTCTTGCATTTCAATTCCTGTCTGCGGTCGAGGTACACGGGAACACTTGCAAATCAGTTGTACCAAGGCCTTTCTGAATTCTTGTATCCTGAAGACATAGATAATGGGATTAAGAAGGGAATTGCTATACAGTAATAACACAATTCCAAACGTGGCGTCGTTTGAAAAAAAACTGTTCAACATTCCCGAGATTTGTAGTACAATGAATGGTATCCACGTTAGCAGTGATGCTACGGTTGTGATAAACAATGTCTTGGCTAGTTCTTTATCTCGTTGTAGTCTTCTTGGATTAGATGCGTGCTGATGCTCAGCGCCCTTCCCCTTTAGAAATATCGTCACATACGACACAGATATCATAACCACTGAAAGCACTAAGAACGTTATGAAGACATAAACTATGGCAAATGTGTTGTACAAACGTGCGACATAATAAGCAACGAGAGCAAGAAATGCCAACACCCATGTAACAGAAATAGAAAAGATATACGCTCGGATTCTTGTTGTTCGATGTCGTAAAGGAAAAGAAATTGCATACATGCGTTCTAAAGCAACCAGGACTAAGGAGACCAATGATACCATGCTTGTTAACACTTGGACTGTGTTCGAATAGGTTCTACTGTGTTTTCCTTTCCAAAAATAGAAGGTTACACCGAGATCGTTCACGAACATTGGTACTGTTGTAGCACCAAGGATTAAGTCAGCGATGGCTAAATTGATAACACAATACAGACTGCGCCTGCATAGATGCTTGTTGATCGTTAATGTCAAGGTCGTTATCAGGTTGAAGATGACGATGAGAATGCCTTCAACTGCAAAGGCGACAATCCACCAAAAATTTTCAGTTGAAGGTGCGAGTTGAGAGGTTGAAGAGTTTGAATCATTCCCCGTCATGATAACCACTTGATTACTGCAGTAGGTCTGTACCGCCGTCGTTTTCCTCTACACGAAAGCTTCAGTATATACAAAGTGATAACTACATGTAGTGCTATATCTCTTGAACTTGATATAAATACATATTTTAAACTATGAAATATTAATTTGTAAGGGAAATATTTGCATACCTAGCTTAGTTTTGTGAAATTGCGCGTCTAATATTTTCTTCAAATCGAATTCTAGGATAAAGAGACATATTAATTATATTTGTTGGTTTAACACATTCACCTGGTACTTTGAAAATTGACTTTTAGAAGTATAACTTTAATTATTATAAATATTTAATGATGCCATTAACACGTTCCAAAATGGGTTGCGATATTCTAAACACAAAATGTCTGCAAGATATGACTACGTACGGGGCTCCGTTGCCTAAAAATAATATTTTCAGGAAGAATCCTTTGTTGAATGTTATTTTGCCATGTATTGTCTTATGGTAGCACAAAAACATATTACAGTCGTGAAATTAGTTGATGGGTTTATAATTCGCAAATGGAAATAATTTCATATTTTGCACAAAGAGGAATTCGTTGGTTAAATGATATATAGACATATGTTATTCGATTAACCCACAACACAAAAACAGCAAGTAACTTTTATAGCATTAGAACCTTTATTTTCCCCATTACGGTTTTGAAGTTAAGCATTTCAATGTTTTGAAGAAATTATGCTAGTACTTTGTTTGGCACATTTACTCTGTCCAAAACAATTATTATCTGTGCAACTTCAAAGTATATTTTAAAGCACATGCTAACTTTATTCCTTCCTAATGTTCAGCAAAATTCAATGACTCTTGACCAGTTACTGCTTGTTTATGTTCAGCAAATGCTGAACTCACGGCTAAACTATTTCTTGATTATGTTCAGCAAATGCTGAACTCGCTACATTTGTAAGTTCAGCAAATGCTGAACTCACGGCTAAACTATTTCTTGATTATGTTCAGCAAATGCTGAACTCACGGCTAAGCCATTTCTTGATTATGTTCAGCATTTGCTGAACTCGCTACATTTGTAAGTTCAGCAAATGTTGAACTCACGGCTAAACTATTTCTTGATTATGTTCAGCAAATGCTGAACTCACGGCCAAGCCATTTCTTGATTATGTTCAGCATTTGCTGAACTCGCTACATTTGTAAGTTCAGCAAATGTTGAACTCACGGCAGCAAATGCTGAACTCACGGCAGCAAATGCTTCAAACTCACGGCTAAACTATTTCTTGAAATCTTATGTTCAGCAAATGCTGAACTCTCGGCTAAGCCATTTCTTGATAATGTTCAGCAAATGCTGAACTCGCTACATTAGTAAGTTCAGCAAATGCTGAACTCACAGCTAAGCTATTTCTTGATTGTGTTCAGCAAATGCTTCAAACTCACGGCTAAACTATTTCTTGAAATCTTATGTTCAGCAAATGCTGAACTCTTGGCTAAGCCATTTCTTGATTATGTTCATCAAATGCTGAACTCGCTACATTGGTAAGTTCAGCAAATGCTGAACTCACGGCTAAGCTATCCCTTGATTCGGCTAAGCATTTCTTGAATATAATAATAAATCTTTATTTAAACACGGTAATATACATCAGCATAGCTGCTTTTCAGATAGCCGTGAGGGATGCACTAAAATAAATATCTAGTAACTAATGTCACTAATTATATAGGTATTATATAGGTGTAGTAAAAACAAGACTAAAATACTCTAGGATAATTGTTTTACAATAAGTACTAATGCTAATGTATAATCAAATTTCCTTTAATATAATAATAAAATTGAAAGATAAAAATTATGTTTTACTAATAGATGCTTTAAAAGCGTCTAAAGATACAGAGTCTTTAAGGGCCTTAGGTAATTGATTCCACAGTAGGTCACCACTGTAACTGAAACTCTTTTTTAGGTATTCACGAGTAGGGCGTGGTATAGAATAATTATTCTGACTAACACTTCTTAAGACGTAGTGTGTGGACATTGATCTACTTATAAATAACTATGATAAATAGTCAGGACATAAACCGTGATGGATTTTATACATCATAATTGCCATATGTTTATTTCTTCTAGTTTGTAGATCATCCCATCCAAATTGTTGAAGAAGAGTACGGGACCGTATGTCATAAGAAGATTTTGTTACTACTCTCGCAGCTCTATTTTGTAGTTTCTGTAGTTTATTTGCTAAAGTCAATCCGATATTATCCCACACAGAGCTGCAGTAGTCAAAGTGACATTGGACGAGAGATTTGTAAATTACATTTAACGTTTCAACATTGACATATGGCCTCATTCTCTTTATCATACCTATGCCTGATGACTCTTTTTTACAGATTTTATCAACATGATTACACCAAGAAAGTTTATCATCAATTTCCATACCTAAATATTTTGTGTTCGAGACATTATTAAATTGTGTGCCTCCAATTGTAATGACTGGTATAGAGTTCAGGGCTCTTTGTTTTTGAGCATTGGCAATAATCATAAACTCGCTTTTCACAGTATTAAGATTTAATTTATTAGCCGTGAACCAGTCGTTGATTTTGCTTAGGTCATAATTAATTTTTGATTCAACTTCAAGTATGTCTTTTCCAGATACACATATACTGGTATCATCGGCATACATTTTACAATTTGAATAATGTATTGATTGGTGTAAATCATTTATATATATTAAAAATAATAGTGGCCCAATAATTGAACGCAGAGGTACACCGCTGGTTAAAACCCCTTCGTCCGAGAACGAGTCGCCTACAATGCAGACTTGGCGTCTGTCTTGCAGATAGGATCCGAACCAATTGATTGCAAGTTGATTAAAACCATAAAGTTGAAGCTTTTTTTAAAGAATATCGTGATTAACAGTATCAAAGGCTTTTTTTATATCAAGAAAAACAGCGCAGTTCAAGAGGCCACTATCCATATTGACGAACCAATTATTAGTTGCATCAAGTAAGGCTGTGACAGTTGAGTGTAATGAGCGAAACCCAGATTGATATTTAGATAGTAAATTATTGGAAGTTAGGTAGCTATAGACTTGATCGTAGACGATCCTTTCAAATACTTTAGACACTACTGATAATACGGAAATAGGTCTATAGTTATTACTGTCACTTTTACTACCCGATTTAAATAAAGGTGTTACACGGGTCTTTTTCCAATCTATCGGAAAAATACTCGTTTCTAAAGATAAATTATGCAAATAGGTTAGAGATGGTGATAGAACAGGGGCTGCCATTTTTAGGATTTTTGGAGGAATTCTATCTAAGCCAGGTGATTTGGAACCGCTAAGGTTTTTAATAAGCTTAGTAACTTTGTTAACAGGAACAAGGTTAAACTCAAACACACTTGTTACTGGTGGTATAAATTCCTCAAAAGTAACATTAGTTGTATTGACTTTGTCGGCTGATAATTTTGCGCTTATTTCAATGAAGTGCCTGTTCAAACTATTTGCTATATTTTGGGGTTTTGTGTATGTTATTCCGTCGACTTTTAACTGGTTTATCACGGTCTGAGCCTTTTTCCTGGAGCTCAGGTCGTTCAACGTCTTCCACATAGCTTTCGGATTATTTGAGTTTATGTCAATTTGAGCACGATAATATTCAGACTTTATTCTCTTGATACTTAGATGAACTTCATTTCGTGCAGTTCTGTATCTGGACCAGTCAGATGGATCACCAGATTTATTAGCTCTTTTCTTCAAATAATCTCGTTGTAGCATGTTTTCTTTTATGTCTCTAGTCATCCAAGGGGCGGGCCGACTCCTTATTTTCTTTTTGCGCAACGGCCAGCTGTACGAAGAACTGCGCGCGCAAAGGATTATTGTTCAAAATGGTGCGGCCCTCGTCCCAGTCTCCAAAAGTCTGATTCTGCGCGGTATTTAAATTGTCGATCGTACGGTGAGTCAAAAATCATGCGATGTTTTAATGGTTTTCTTTACTCCAAAACATGCCTTTAGTTTGCTCTGGCATTTATGTATGCTTAAATGGATTCAGTGTTGTGTTGGTTTGACAAAAAGTTCAATAAAAGAATGAGATTGTCGAGCGTTGTTTCCGAGTAGGTCTGTTCATGTTTTGTTTACCCTCAGCTCCATTTTTATAAAAGAAAACTGAAATCCAAGTACTTATTTGTCTTTTATAAGTATAATAGAACTCTTAAAAGAAAGTGAGGGTAAAAACAGATATGTATGGTGATTATGTTGAACGTCCAGCGAACGCATAGTCTGTATACCTAGCTTTAACGTGTGATACTAGCTAGGCTACAATCAGCTACGACCGTGTTGGATGCACTTGGTAGGTTTACTCGTTTGGTTTCCTGCAAATTATCTTTAAAATAACTGAAGTTTATACGCTTCCCTCGTATCAATTACATTGTCGAATGATGGATATGTCATTCAAGTGCTGGAATTGTCCATTGAACTACACACATTACCGGAGCCTGAGAAAACACTACGAAAAATTTCCTGAACACCGTCCGCCAAAACAAGAGGTAAGACAAAATTCACTCTCAACGCGACGGACACTTAGGTTATCATTATAATTATCCTAGTTATCTTTTCAGAAGCCAACCTGTAATCGCGTGAATCAAAACAATCACTCTATACAAATATATACGCTTTTTTACTTACTACTGACAAAGCTTTCTTTGGCTGAGTGACTTATAAATAAATTCTAATTTTATTAGTTTTCGTCGTTGAAGTGCGACCCTGGAAGTTTCAAGTTACGCGCGCGTCTGGAGGCGTACTCTTAGAGTCTCATTCAAAGCTTTCTCCGCCTAGACTAGACTATATTTTGATTAACGGTCGGCTAAGTACAATTTACGAAACGCGAATTGAAATTTCCAGGGTCGCACAACGACGAAAATAGTAATAGATATGGCATTGTTTAGCAATGTTACAAAAATGGCGAAACTACAACAGGAGGTGGACTTCAACCAGATTATAAGTCGGACACAGAACACAGCTTGTGTAATGAATATTTGAAAATTGATGAAGTGATTCCAAGAAACAATAAAAACAAAAATAAATATTAATTTCCCCCTCCCCCGTCCATAAACTGGAAAGATAAATTATGCGAGTCAGCAAAAGCCAACAAAGAAAAAAGTTCTCCATATTTTTATTACTACAACTAAATTCGACTTTATTACTGTCAATAATTTTTTAACAGATGAAAACAGCTCAACAAGCCACTACTGATTTCTTACAAGTTCCATCTCATAACCGGTCAAGCAGAATCAAGGAATTTATCAAGTCCCTCACAACAGCTGAGCTCATTTCTGTGCTTCCCTTCCTGGCTAAACATGTTACTGCGTTCAAATTTCTCCAAGAGAAAAGCAAGCAGCCCTCACGGTCAACTGGAGAAATTAACACATCTAAACTCTGGTTTGAATTTGAAACTCTAATAGAAAATGTGAAAACCTTTTACCCCGAAGTAGCTAGCCACATCCAAACAACTAGATGCATGCATAAAGTACATCCAAGACCACTAAATGATCAACAGCAATCCTGCACGATGAAGCTTAATCATTAAGAGGGTCACTAAGTTCATTGACGACTTACATATTCCACCAGGAGAAGCAGAAATTCTGCATACATTTACCTCTAAGGATTTAACAAAGTTTATCGTCGGGTCTGATGAGGGCCAGCTTTACCTCAAAACAGTGCTGATGCCAGCAATTTACAATGAAAACAAAGATCTTTTTCTCAAGTTTTCAGTAGAAATGGTTAATAGTTATAACATTGGTCAACAATCCTATTCCCAGACTCTACGTAGTCATCTTGGTAAAATCCTTCAAGCAGTTCTTGGAGTAAATGTTTTTCTACCAAGGGATGATATGACCAATGAACTGCAGAAATCGAAGAGAGATCTAAAGGAAACCCTAGAACTGAATTTCATAGAAAAAGATGAGAAGGTGGCAGCCTATGTAAACATATCAAAGACCTTAACTTGGTTCTTATCCCAAGGTGGAGTAAATAATGCAATTCCTATCCCACACTGATGCATTTTCATGGATGATATGGAGCAAATATTTTACGGGTGAAACAGCCATAAGAATGAAGCTTGTAGAGCCAAATAATCTCATGTCAACAATAATAACAGTATGTCAGTGGCTTGGCCCTGATGATTATTGGCATGTTAGCAGGTTTGGTACCACTGTCTTTAGTCAGCTTAAGGAGTTGAAGGAAATAAAGCACCCCATCTTGAACAAGAATATTGAAATCATTGTCAGAGGACTTGCTGATGAGGCCAGTCGGAGTACCGGTACTGGAGCATCTTCTCAGGCTTCAATGTATCCCATTACAGAGACCCAGCTTGGTGATATGACAACTGTCTGTGCAGAACCCACCAGAACTGTTGAAAAGGCAGACGAAATGACAAATGACTTCAAAGGCTGGTTAGGAAATAAGAAAGACAACCCCCAGAATAGAAGGGAATTTGCAAAAGACACATTGTGGATACACTGGGAAGAAAAATGTGACCGAAATTAACTTGACTAACTTTTACCCTGGGACAATGCACAAGTGTTTAAGGGCAACAGAGACTATTGTTAGACGGATAGGGGTTATAGCGGAAAGCTTTGGTGCTAAGGAAAGGTGGTTTAATGAGGTACAGAAGGTAGCCAGAAAGGTAACAGACACATGGGATGTTAAGTTTGATCAAGTAGGTGTTTTGGCCTTTTACACACAGGCACCTCAACTACTTATTGAAGCTGGTTTCACAGGAGTCACACTTGCAGTGCTATCTGACTTTTGTTCATATTTACATAGGCTCTTTCAAATAGTTCTACATACACCTCTGGAAACAACTCGTGAAATGTATGATGTTAATGCACGTGTCTTATTAGGGTACAACTTCGTTTTGATTTTTGGAACTCTCCCTTACCAAAACTACACATGTGCACACATGTGTTACACATGTGTTACACATGTGTAAAATTGGTGTCATCTAACCTGACATACAATGTATGTTGCACATGTGTAACACATGTGAGATATAATTTTGCAATTTTCCCTACTTTCTTTGCACATGTGTACACATGTGCATTAATGTGTGTAATACATGTGCAACTTATCACACATGTGTAACACATGTGTAGTGGAACGTGTAATACATATGTATAATCACACATGTGTAACACATGTGTAGTGGAACATGTGTAATATAAATACATAAATTATGTACAATCACACATGTGTAACACATGTGTAATGGAACATGTGTAATACATATATATAGGAACTCTTGTATAACATCCCTCTTGTATAACATCCTTTGTAATCTATTAAGTCCCTGGGGGCTATTCATCAGGATTCTATGGTTTACATTTCCATCAGAAAAAAGGAGGGAAAATAGTAATTTAATATTCCATCTTACTTAACTGAATTGCACCCTGACTCCTGATCCTCAGACTGACCTCTAGATTTTCTAATAAAAAAAAAATTCAAAACAAAATAAAGGCAAAACCAGAAAATGACAATTACATGTATGAAGCATTAAACTCATTTATTTTCAATTTGTTATCTGGTAAACAAGTACCAGTACTTATAGAATTATTCAACTTCAAGGCTATACATTTTCATCGTATTAATATTTCCTTTTTCATTTCTGGAACGATAAAAAGAAGCTGATATGTGCTAATTAAGAGTGTGCTTATTGTTGATCAGAAATATATCTATAATTGAAACCAACTTGATTATAAATTTGGCATAATTGAAAAAGGCATTATAAAATTTGACATACTTGGTTAATTGATACATATATTTAACCCTTGTCCAAACAAAAAGCTTACTTAAACAATAGTCACTATTAGTGTAAATAATGCAAAAAGTTTCAACTTATCTTTTCGTTGCCAATTCCCAAAGAATATTAACCCATTCTTTAATAGCCGTGACTTAGTTTGCCGCCGCCATCTTTATTGCTGTGGCACCTGGCCTTCTCTTAGTGGATCAGCAGGTCACAATGCCTGTGGGCTCAATCTTCAACGGTTTTTGGCGGAATTTTTTTACACAAACTGTAAAGTGAACTGGTAAAGGGAGTTTGGAGGTTTATTCAAAGGAAATTGTTCTAAATAACGGGTATTTAAAGACAAGGAAACTCGCACTGGTTATCGTGATTACTTAATTGAAAAGTGCAAAGTTATTGTGATTGCAAAACCGGATCAATAGTGGTCAACGGAAAACATCGTTACAACGTACTACAAAGTTCAACTTAATATTACTGAATCAGGAGGTGTGAATCAGGCAAGTACAGTAACTCATTCCTATACGTTACAGCTAATTTAACAAGTTTAACAATGTTCATTTATCTGTATCAGTGCGTTAATTACCGAAGATCACCGTCTCAGTCACAGTATACGTTCTAATACTTTGCATTGCCTGACTGCTTTATACATTATGTTCTGCCCGCTTCAAATAAATGATGATCCATTCCTAAGTGTTTCTGAAACGTTTTGAAATCTACTTTTAGTTCATCATATTATACCCTGAGTGTTTATCTTCCCTGCTGATGCAGATCAACACTAGTTTTTACAGGAACTAGTAACCCATAAACCATTTCATGGTTGTCATAATTACCACTACGATAGCTACTTCAATTAGCGATAGCACTGGTGCTACTGAAAAGAGCTCCTGAAAAGAGCTCCTGAAAATGAGTCAAAATCCCAAATTTGAGAGTTTACCTCACCTAGAAGCCAAGATACAGTCAAGTAAAGTGTGCTATTTTTACAATTATTTGTATGAGGGTGCATGTGCAACAATTTGCACCCTCGCATACAAATGTCTGTAAAATTGTCTTACTTTGTGGGATTATTATACAATGTAACTATCAAATTTGGGATTTTTACTAATTTTGAGGTGCTCTTTGTAGTGGTACCGGTGCTATCGCTAATTGAAGTAGATATCGTAGTGTTAATGGCAACCTTCAAATGGTCTATTTATACACATGCAAGTCAGTTAGACTAAGTGACCATTATTTTTGTCCCTATAATTTAAGTATATAATAAACAATTCTAGACAAGCTCAAGACAACTAATCACATGTGTTTCTTGTTCTAGGCAGTAAACAATGCTTAAGTACTGAACAAGAGAACAAGTGCATGAATCCCTCAGTACTTCAAGGGAAAAGGTGTCTGTTCTCAAAATAATGGTGGACTTAATTGTAACATACATGTATAGTCAGAACCTAAAAGAGTATTATCTTTTAGTTTAAATAACAACCCCATATTATTATAATTATCGAAGAAGTAAACACTTACGTAAAACTGTTTTTTTTTTTAACTAGACTAGCGAGCAGCACTCCAATAAGTTTGGCTTGTGGTATTTTTGTATTACATTTTCATCTGGCTTTAGCAGACTTTGTAAGGGAGTTTACTAAGCTACCTGTAGAATTGATGTATAATTTTCTAACTACGAGTAACAGGAAATTCCAAAACAGAATACCCTGTAAAGATGTGGTGTGCATGTACAGGAACTGGGCTGTTTACACAGCTGAGCTGCTCTGTGTAATAGGAAAGGCTTTTTGGGCCACAGTTTTTAGTGCTAAGACTAATACACAATACATTGTATATTTCACTCCCTAATATATTATAAGTGCAGTTTTTCTAGTGAGACTTATAAAATTATCCGACACTGTCTTTTACATGTATAAGGCACTGTTCTGTTTGCAATCATTAATAAATTTGTTGTTGCGAGTGACTATAGTAGTTTCATAAGTGTGGTCTTTACATCTACATGCAGTGAAAGGGTTAATTTTTATTGACTATGGTATTCCATCATTGGTTGACTGGTCTGATCAAGTATGGGACATGGTTGATCATGGTATTCCATGGTTGACTGATGTGAAGCATGGGACATGGTTCACCATGGTATTCCATGGTTGACTGATGTGAAGCATGGGACATGGTTGATCATGGTATTCAATGGTTGACTGATGTGAAGCATGGGACATGGTTGACCATGATATTCCATGGTTGACTGATCTGAAGTATAGGACATGGTTGACCATGGTATTCCATGGTTGACTGATACACATGTGTCACACATGATATGCACATGTGTCACACATGAAATTACACATGATATGCACATGTGACACACATGAAATTACACATGATATGCACATGTGACACACATGAAATTACACATGTGATACACATGAAATTACACATAATATGCACATGTGATGCACATGTGATACACATGAAATTGCACATGTGTCACACATGATGTGTTGGGCAAATTTTATAGTGTGTTACACATGTGTTGCACATATATTCTGATTAAATTTTCACACATCTTTCACATGTGTTACACATGTGTAACACATGTGATGTCACATGTGTAACACATGTGATGTCACATGAAATTCACATGTGTGCTCACCACTGTTACACATGTGTAGTTGTCTGTTAAGGCAACAATTAAGCATCTGGTTGCTTACATGGGGTACTACATCCAGAAAGCACATGATGATGCTAATCAAGCTGGCTTGTCATTGTCATTGAGAAACTTTAGTGATGGGATAATGGAAACAAAGCATAAAGAGGGGAAGCAGGGCAACTACATCTATAGCGGTGGTAAGACAGGGGAGACAGGAAAAGTAGAGTACCAGAAGAGAGTTCTGGAACAGCAATTCTGCAATGAGTGGCTCAAAATTTCAAGCAATGAAGACAATGAAAGGACATCATCAGCCAGTAGAGCAAAGAAAAAGCTTGGGGTTGAACCAAATTATCACAAGAAGAAACAGGAGGTAATTAATTGTAATTATCGTAGAATTTTTTTTGTTGCAATCTCATATTTTTGTCATATTCCAAATTTCTGGTGCACTTATTTAGAGATTCTGCTAGCATATTCTATCAGCCAGTACACTGTACCAGTAGATGCTTTCTTTTTTGTACTGTCAGAGCTACATGAAAAAAAACCAGCAGCTCCAGTTTTCTTCAGTACATACAGTTTCACTTTTTATCGTTAAAAAAATGCATATTCTAGACCTGGCCTAGAAGAATCTCTGACATCCCTGCTTACATTTAACATCTACCAAAATTACATATGGAAATTAAATTAAAATACATTAAAGTGCCTATCACCCTTTTCCAATTTTGATAGCTTATGAACCTCCAAAAAGTTTTGAGTACTTCTGTGAAGAAAGTTTTGGTTTAAAGTGAATACTTTATGTTCTACGCTTGTTTGAAATCGTGTAAATGTGACCTTTCCTGACCCATGACCACGTAAGTAAAAGCCTGGGTCGAAACCTGGGTAGACGTGATCTTGACGTCATATAATTAATTCGGCTTTGCAATCATTTGAAGAAATACTTAACATGTTGACTAAAATGACTTTTTTCTTTACGTCTAACAACTCAAAAACTATAGTTTCTGTGCATCGATGTTGTTGTGATAAAAAGGCGCCATGGAGAATAATGCATTAATGAGATGACGGTTTCGATCCAGGCTTTTACTTACGCGGTCATGGGTCAGGAAAGGTCACATTTACACGATTTCAAACAAGCGTAGAACATAAAGTATTCACTTTAAACCAAAACTTTCTTCACAGAAGTACTCAAAACTTTTCGGAGGTTCATAAGCTGTCAAAATTGCAAAAGGGTGATAGGCACTTTAAATAAGAATTATGCAGAGAATTTGAAGATATAGCAGTTTATATTTGAATACAAAATGTTTAATTTATATTCTACAATTAGCATATACCATTTCAAGAAACAAAGATGGAATTAAGAGACACATGCATGCAGGCAGTGAAAACCAGGTGCAGGTCAGTATATATAATTTTACTGTTCGTAAATATAATTTGCATATTTTAGTTGTATTTATACCTCGAAATTAAAGCAAAAGAAAATATCACTGGCTCTTACATAATTTTCAGGATAATGAAGAGCACATCAGTGACACAAACCCAGTTCTACACCGAATACAGGCAGAGAATCAACACGAAATCGAGCCTCTGAAAGAGATGAAAATTCCACCAAATACAGTGATCAATTAAAGAAAAATACACAGAGCTGTCCAAAAGGAAACATTCATCTCTCTAGTTTTAGTCTAGACAAGAAAGTCGACAACGATGTAAGTGTGTTAATGTGATCAAATGGCAGAGGTATGATGAGCGCGTGACCAGAGAAATTTTCCAGACAAAATTTACAAGAAATCAAATGTTCATCGAACACAAAAAAATAGGCAAAGAATTGATGCAGAAATTGACAATAAATTTCTGTACTGTAAAGGGATGTGAACTGAGTCAAGACAGCATTATATTGGATGTTTGTAAGCTACCCCTGTTGGAAGTAAAAGACGACAAATGGAAAACGGTACATGTCCAAGACTCACCTGATCAATCGGCGGTATCCGGTCGTTTCGCTAACGAGTCGTTTCGCCAACTGCCATTTCGATAACGTTAACGTCTTAAGTCGTTTCGCTAACGTCATATATTCATGGTTCTATTCATGGTATATAACATATATAACATAAAGATTAATGAAGATTACTTCAGTCATATTTTGAGTGGTGTGATTTATTTCGGTAAGCCGGTGATGTTTCCGCCGATATCGCGGACTGTTACTGACTGTCAATTATACTCTCTCCCAATTATTGATCTAATCGAAATAAAAGTAAATTGAAACCATCATGTTGAGTATTTTGATCTACAACATACCCCACAACGGAATGGCGTCCTAAGTTGTTATGACGCCGAAGCCGACTACGTAATAAATTTTCACTTTACAACTTATCTGAGTTCTAGACTACACCATACCCCGTAATTTATATCATTTGAAAGCTTTTAATACACACTTTCACTTTTAAAACATTATAGCGATGCGTTGTCAAGAGAGCATCTAAAATCAGAGACAGAATTTACTTCAACTCGGAATGGCGTCCTCAGTTAATTGTTATGACGCCGAAGCTAAGCGATCAAACTTCATTGTTCTAAATGACAATGGTCTTAGGTGGGAAAAATTTTCAGTTTCGATCCTTTTGTTCTTGCTTAACTGATCACTCGTTCATTGAAATTTAAAACCGACCAATGGGAGATTATCAAGGAATATTTTCGATCCGCCCAAATACTATAAAAGCCGGCTTAGAATTAACCATTTCATTCATATCTAGAGTACTTCCAAAAAGCGATCATCAACGAGTTAAAATTTCATCATGTGCGACAAGGGTATTTCCTGTTCCCTTCCTGTTCGTGAGCGTCAGCAAGGCCTTCTTTGTAATGGATGTTGCCATTGGCAACACAGAACTTGTGAAACGGGAGTGTCCCAGGCCGAGTATAGAAATGCTGTCCGTGAGGAGCGCTCCATAAACTGGCGTTGCGCCGCATGTGCCGACTAGCCCACTCCACTCACCAGCAAACGAACGTCACGATCTTGCAGCATGCAGCAAACAGTCTAAATCGTAGCAGTTCACAGCCGTTACTCGACATCACAAGTCAAATGAGTACTATCTTCATTTGCAATACCTAGGTAATTCTTAGTATTAATTCTATTTAAAAAAACTGTCTACTTAGACCTTTTAAGCGAGTCAGCGAGTCGAAGCTTCTTTGAATCGTTCGTTGAACCGCGCATGTTTTTGTATGAATGGAGCTGGGGCGAGGGCCGCTCGGCCCTACATCGAAACGCGCTGTGATTGGTCAGTTTCTGCTTGCTCCGTTCAGCTGGGGCGCATGTTTATTTAGTACTCCTAAAAAATCGATTTCCATTCGTGCCAAAAGGTATTGTAAATGTTTTGTAAATGCATGCTGAACTCGCAGCTGTTGCTCAGTCCCAACTAAATAACTCATAGAATACCCTACCCTGGATAACAGAGGCTCGAAATCGTCGGGAATCAAAACTCCTTCGATCGCGGCACATTACAGTATATCCGTACCTGAGCACCTCTGGAACCAGGGTAAGAATACCCGGCACGGCCGTTTGAAGATATCGTACTTAACATTAAATTAACTGCGACCGCAGTCCACAGTCTCAAAGTCTATGAAATATTATCAGTGTAAGCCATGAAACGACCGTGACTGGATGGAGGACCCGGTGTCCCAGGAGGAAATTTGCACACCTGTAAATTTGCACTCTCGGTGCAAACCGAAGTCCTACCTGAAGCTTGGCTGATTGAAAGCGAAAACTGATTATGATTATCCACAAACTTTTCAAAAAAATAACGAGGTTCAAGCCATAGATAAGATTCTAATGTCACTTCTGCTATGATCGATGCCTGTGCAAGCTAGTCAACCTTTGAACAATCACTTAAATCTGTTTTTTTTTTGTGCAAAATTTGTAGGAATTTGTATCCCCGATACAGGAAATTTGCACCGGGGAGTGAAAATTTCCTAGGGCTGCAAATTTCCTGTGACACCGGTGGCACTGTGATTCTATGACCTACGTGGAGTGAACGGGTATTCTATAGTTTAGCCCTTAGGAATGGCTTAACTATTTCTTGATTATGTTCGGCACTTTCCGAGTTAAACAAGTGCTGAACTTACAAACTAAGCTATTTTTGTTCGGCAATTGCAAGACCAAATCTACACATACAGCTTGCTTTTGTTTTCCATCTTCTCTGCTCTATTAGCAACAATTTTCTGAAAAGAGAAAATAGGTGTAATATATTAAGTACCCATAATGCTTAAGGAACTGTGCCAGTACCCAGAGTGCTTTGCGTAATAAAGGTGTGTTGGAAACCGCCATCTTGTTTCCTGCCTCGTGTATTGTCAACCCAAACTAAAGGACTAAATACTACATTTTTGGCGACGAGGATCGGACGATCTTCCACGGAAATCGACAGTGCAAGGTTTTGAGACAACACTGTGTGTGTTGTGGTATAAAGGATGACCAGCACTGGTGCGAGTGGACTGTTTGGGCGCGTTGGCGAGTTCAATGCCGAACGCGAAACATTCGATGCTTACGTAGAGAGGATGGAGATGTTTTTCACAGCCAACAACATTGTTGAGACAACGGGAGAGGGAAGCGATCAAACCAATCTAATAGTAGCAGACAGGAAACGTGCAATTCTCCTTACCGAAGTGGGACCGGAGGTTTACTCGACCCTTAGCAGCTTGGTGGCGCCTGCAAAACCCAAGGACAAGCCATTCACTGACATTGTACGGGTCCTAGAGAAACACTACAATCCGAAACCGCTTGAAATTGCACAGAGCTTTCATTTCGGGACCCGGAACCAAAAATCCGGAGAATCAGTCAGTGATTATGTGTTGGCTCTGAAGAAATCGGCGGTTTATTGTAACTATGGCGAATTTTTGAATCGGGCGCTGCGAGACCGGTTCGTGTGTGGGTTGAACAATCCAAAGATACAAAACAAACTGCTGAATTAACTGAAGACCTCACGTTTGAAAGAGCCTGCCGCATAGCTAAGACCATGGAGATGGCGGATAGGAACACCCAGGAATTTCACCCTTCAAGCAACGAAACCAATCAAGTAAACAAGCTAACAGAACAAGGCATTAAGAACACTGAACAATCAGTATGTCCTAGGTGTGGGGGTAATCATTCAGGTCAGATTTAAGTCGGCAAAATGCTACAAATGTTCAAAAATCGGGCATATAGCATCTGCTGCCGCAGTAAAGAGGGTAAAGGGAAAGGAAAAGTTCATAATGTACAAGCCTCCGAATTAGGAAATGATGTGCATGAGAATGATGACGAATTAGGCATTTATTCCCTGTATTCGCTTGACACAAACAAGCCTAATCGCAACAATTACACAGTGGAAATGAAAATCAACGGGAAGCCGTGTAAGATGGAGCTGGATACTGCTGCAGATTACTCCATAATGAGCCAAAGGAATATCTGGAGAAATTCGCAGACAGATCCCTGACTCCTTCAAAAGTAACACTGAAAACGTACACGGGCGAAGTGCTTAATGTGTCAGGGGAAATGCAGTGTAATATTGTATATAAGGGCAAACAGTATCTTTTGCCAATTCTGGTAGCCAATTACAATGCCAAGCCCACCTTACTTGGTAAAAACTGGCTGGGTCAAATCAAGTTAGAGTGGGGAGAGATATTTAGTGTCTCTAATGGAGACCCAGTCAGTGCTAAGAGTCAACTGAATGATTTGTTGTCTAAACATAGCGAATTGTTTACAGAGAGTTATGAAGGTATGAAGGGCCTTGAGGCACACATTACCATGAGAGACGATGCAAAACCTATATTTGTGAAAGCGCGTAGGATCCCGTATGCTTTAAAGGAAAAAGTTGAGAAAGAGTTAGATAAATTGGAAAAGCACGGGGTGATTAAGAAAACTGACAAGTCATGTTGGGCTAGCCCAATTGTGATTGTGCCAAAGACTGATGACACCATTAGAATTTGTGGAGATTACAAATCAACTATTAATCAGTCAGTTGAAGATGAGCAAAATGTCCTGCCCACCACTCAGGATTTATATACGGCACTAGTTGGCTCCAAGGTATTTAGCAAACTCGATCTGTCACATGCGTATGCTCAATTGAATGTTGACAAAGAAAGTCAGGAATATTTGACAATCAGTACTCACAGAGGTCTATATTCCTACTTAAAACTGCCCTATGGGGTAAAGTCATCCCCAAAAATATTCCAGGCAAAAATGGATCAAATTATTCAAGGAATTGAGAAATGTGTATGCAAACAAGATGATATCTTAATAGGGGGAAATGACTGGCAAGAGAATCTTAAGATACTTGCTGAAGTTTTAGACAGGCTACACAAATACAATTTGCATTTGAAATTGACCAAATGCGAATTCTTGAAACCTGAAGTGGTTTATCTAGGCCTGAGAATAAGTGCTGAAGGGTTGCAACCAGTGGAGGAGAAGATCGATGCAGTGAAGCGAGCTCCAGCCCCACAAAATGTGAGCGAACTAAGGTCCTTCTTGGGCATGGTCCAATATTATCATTCCTTCTTGCCAGGGCTAGCCACAACACTAACACCGCTGCATAGGCTTTTGCAGAAAAGTGTTCAATGGGGATGGACAGAGGACTGTCGGAAGGCTTTTGTAACCTGTAAGGAGGGCCTCACCAGTGATTCGCTGTTAGTCCACTATGACCTGAATCGTGAGCTAAGGTTAGCTTGTGATGCCTCGAGTTATGGTTTGGGGGCAGTACTTAGTCATGTGATGGACGATGGCCAGGAGAGGCCAATAGCTTATGCCTCTCGTACACTTAGTTCGAGTGAGAGAAACTATGCTCAGATAGAACGCGAGGCCTTGTCTATCATATTTGGTGTTAAGAAGTTTCACCAGTTCCTTTATGGACGGAAGTTCACATTAATAACGGATCACCAGCCATTATTAGCTATTTTAGGCCCCAAAGCTGCAATTCCCACACTGGCAGCTGCCCGTATGCAGCGTTGGGCTCTCATCCTTTCAGCATATGATTATCAAATCGAATATAGGAGATCTGATAAGCACAGCAACTGCGATGCACTCTCAAGATTACCCCATGAAGACTCTAAGATAGGCAGTGAAAGTGAAATCTACAGAGTAAGTGCTATTGACAAGGAATTCCCAATAACTGCAAAGGATATTGGGAAGGCCACATTGATGGACCCGGTGCTTAGCAAAGTGCTGGATTGGGTCATGATGGGGTGGCCGGAAGAATGTAAAGTGGAAAATTTGAAACCCTAATACACCCGTAGACACGAGCTTTCTTGTGAACAGAATTGCATTCTGTGGGGCTCAAGCGTAAATATTCCCCAAGTATTGAGAGAGAAAATGCTACAGGAATTGCATTGGGAGCACCCTGGTATTTGTGCAATGAAAGCAATAGCCCGTACCTGCGTTTGGTGGCCCAAGATGGATGAAGAAATTGAGAGAGAAATTAGATTATGCACCGTTTGTCAGAATTTAAGGAGCTCCCCACCTAGTGCTCCTTTGATACCATGGAAATGGTCCACGCGACCTTTTCAGCGCATCCACGTTGACTTTTGTCAAAAGGGCAGTGACTATTTCTTAGTGGTAGTTGATAGTCATTCGAAATGGATCGAAGTACAGCACATGACCTCAATCACCACAGTGAATACCATAGATGAGCTACGGTCTATATTTGCCCAACACGGCTTGCCAGAAGAAGTGGTATCTGACAATGGGCCACAATTTGTTTCACATGAATTTGCTGAGTTCATGTACAAAAACGGCATCAAACACACTCTAACTCCTCCTTACCACCCACAATCAAACGGTGCCGCTGAAAGATCGGTGAGAGTAGTAAAGGAGGCACTAGTCAAACAGGTTTTAGAAGGAAACAAGAGTAGGTCTATGAAACATAGATTAGCAGATTTTCTTTTAAGATATCGCACCACCCCACACAGCACCACAGGTGTGATGCCAGCTGAGTTGTTAATGAGACGCCGCCTGCGTACACGTTTAAGTTTAGTGAAACCTGATCTAGCCCAGGTGATAGAGAGTAAACAGAATAAACAGAAGGAATATAAGGATTTGAAGTGTCATAAAGACAGACTGCTCATGATAAAGTGCCAAATGAAACTAGAGAGTTTGGGATAACTGTCCCTGGGATATGTGAGCAATCTACCCTGGGTATAAGTGTTATCCCAGTTTCAGACAGTGTACCACAGCCGCCAGTCGGTTTATCAGATGAGAATAAGGATCCTAGTCTTAATGAGGATAAAGTAAATACACAATCGCCCGTTGTATTGAGGCGATCAGAGAGAGTCCGGAAACCTGTTGACCGACTTAACCTGTAGTTAATACGTACTACTGCTAATGTTGTTGTTACCTGTTGTAAGTTTATATCTTACTCCTAAGGGGAAAGCAGTGTAATATATTAAGTACCCATAATGCTTAAGGAACTGTGCCAGTACCCAGAGTGCTTTGCGTAATAAAGGTGTGTTGGAAACCGCCATCTTGTTTCCTGCCTCGTGTATTGTCAACCCAAACAAAAGGACTAAATACTACAATAGGTATTTAAGACTGACATATATTCTGAAAACTATTCAACTTATTCGTCGTTACACTATGTAGCACAGCTAGCTAATTTCGTTAAGTGTTAAAGCTGTCAATTTAGGCTAATAATAACCAGATAAATAAAGTGACTAAAGTCCAATTAAATGCTGGCTAGGATAGTATAATTCAACTCATACATGATTCAAAACAAATACTTTTTTTATTTTAGCACGGATAAAGTCAGTGAATTGTAGCTTATAAGCTAGCCTGGGAACTGAACGGCGTTGTAGTTCAGGCTACTTATAAAGAAGGCAAATTTACATCCGATTCATTGAATAGATTTCGATTTTGAACTTTCCAGTTGGTAGTTACCCCAAGTAGATGTTTTCATATCTTGATTGTCTATTATTTTCAGAACCATGACCTATTAACGTACTTTGTATGGAATGATTTTAAATTATGAACTGATCTAATATATTAAGGGGCTTTGGTTTTCTTTGGTAAATGGGACGGGAACCGGTCGAGATCACACTGACTCACACGCCGTGGTACAGTGATCCGGAAAATTATACACTTCGCGCTTTCTCTAACATAAATCACAAATAATAATGCTGTGAAATTTTCGCTTTCATTGGGCAAAAGCTATGAATACTTACTTTCAATATGCCGGCTGCAATCCTGAAGGTTCGTAGAATAAGGCTTGTAAGAATATAAAAGCAGTGTTCACTAAAATGCCAGCGTCCAACTGAAATAGTCCATATTCGTATTCCCGGACGGCCTGGGACGAGTACTTCCATAAACATGAAAACGAGGCTCATGCGGGGGAAATAATCCAACATGGCGGCCAGTGAAATTGGAAAGTGGAAGATTCCTGAGTTAAAGGTATATTTACAGGCACGCGGAATAACTGTGTCACAGAAAAATAAGCCAGAATTGGTAGAATTAGTGGAGAAAGCGCTTGAACTGCGTTTGGAAGCCATTGATGATAACCAAACACCAAGAGATATCGTCGCAAAGAAGCTCCAGACAGAGAAAGGTGATTCACTTCCAAACCCTTCTACTTTGATGTCAGACTGGACCACAGACTTCTCGGATTGCCCTAACTATACATACGGAGACATGTACGCTTATTTCATCAATAAGAAGGGATATGACCATGACTCGTTGAAGGCATTTAAGTCTTTTGAAGGCTATCGGCTTTACTGGGATGGCCACGTGATGAAGCTGATGACCAACAAAAACTCATTGGGCCATTCCATTTTATATACACACCCCCCCTATTGAGGGATTCACTTCTATACCCCTTTGGATATAATTTTGGGCAACCCCCTCTGGATGTTTTTTTTCCTTTTTTTTTGGGCGCTGTTTCTCCAGACCCCCTTGGATAGCCTTTCCAGCCCTCTTGGATTTTCCCCTCTCCCCCCAAGGATATCCAAGTTTCTCAATAGGGGTGGGGCTGTTGGATATTATATCCTGGCTACCATCCAGGATATCCCTGGTGTGGATATCTACCCCTTTGGATATTTTACTCGTCCCCCTCTGGATGTTTGTCAGTTTTACCCCCTCCATCCCCTAAGGATATCCAAGTCCCTCAATAGGGGGGTGTGCATATAAAATGGAATGGCCCATTTCACGAGCACCACTTTGTGAAGTTTGGCGTTAACCGACCGAAAGAGAACGCACTCAGATTGGTAATAAGCCAACATACGATGGATGGATCATCTTAAAGGCAGATGGAGCAGTGCACACAGCTCATTGTCCCTGTACAGGAGGGTGAGTTTAGGTTTCTTTTAAGGTTGAAATTGTTATTTAATAGTGTTTTATTTTTGATCAACAACAAAGAGACATGCAACTTATCCAGGTATAAATTAACTGATAAGCTTTCAAATTAGCCAACTAGGGGAATATGGGTATTTATAAAGTATAGTATTTTATGTAGGGGTTTCATATATGCCTTTACATCAGTTCAAGAAATAAGAGAATTTCACAATTCAAACTTCAGGTTGTATTTTTATATGTGCCTGAGTATGGATATATTGTCAGAATGCTTGATAGTTAAGCTTTGTTCAGCAAACAATAATGTTGACTTAGAAGGATCCAAGTAAGGGCATGTACAGTAATGGTTAAATATATATGAAATGTATACACTAAACATTTAATGTCATGCCACTCATTTTATTTTTCTCCCATAGAGCTGATGGTGCATGTCGTCATATTGGGGCCTGCCTTATTGACCTTGAAGTGACTTTAAGAGAAAATGCTATGGTCACCTGTACTGGTAAAAAATGTTCTTGGAAACAGAGAAAAAGGACTCACGAAGGGGCAACAAGAGTCCAAGAAATGGATTTTACAAGACCCATGATAAATAAGAAGAAAAGGAAGACCTTGAAACCAAGGGGTGACTCATATGATCCCAGGGCTTTATATGATGCAGAAAAGAGCTTGACTGACAACTTTAGAAAGCTGGTAGCTGGAGCTGTACCATCATCATTGTGTTCTTGCATCTCTTACCTGATCCAGAAGATAACCTTGAACCAATGAACCCCAATCTTGAAGATTGTGATAATGACAGTTCTGGCCAAGCGGTCGACAGTGGCCCGTTTCATGTTAGTTTTATTTCACCCTTCAAGGACCTACCTCCTAGTCTGGATGACATCAAAGCAAAGGGAAAGGGTATCAAGAGAAAACTGCAGTTCTCAGAGGAGGATATTTGTTGCGTAGAAAAGAAAACCCGGTTGCAAAGTGAGTCAGAAGACTGGTTCAAATATAGAAAAGGAAGAATTTGTGCATCAAAATGCAAACGTATTGCAAGTTTAAAGCCAACAACATCTCCCACCAAGGCCTTGATAGAGGTCATGGACTATGTTAGAATTCCACAGACAGCTGCTCTGCAGGAAGGCATACAAAGAGAGGCTTATATTGAGCAGGCACTTCTCATGGAATTGAAAGATGAAGGACGTGAGGGTATTGAAATCAAAGACTGTGGTTTTCTTATAAGCAAGACTCATGGACATATAGGTGCCTCCCCTGACAGGATCATATGTGATCCAACCGAGTCAAGTCCAGGGGTGGTAGAAATGGAATTTCTCCAAGTCAAAGAAACTGAGATACTCAATGATGTTTTGCTAAGGCAAAAAATATGTGTCAAGACAACAGATGGACTAGCACTGAACAAAACTCATAAATACTACCATCAGATGCTTCAGCAAATGTTTGTAACTGACTATCACTGGGGGGTATTTGTGGCATGTGGCAAGGACAGCAGCATTTACACAGAAAGGGTGATGTTTGATCAAGATATTTGGGACCCTATCTTAAGCAAGCTGGATCTATTTTTTGATACCATTATTCTTCCAGAACTTGCTTACCCACAGGTCAAACATGGATTGAACCGAACAGTTTTACCAAATTAATAATTGAAGAGGCTGTGTGCAAAAAGGGCATGACTACTGATCACATTATAAATTCTTCAAATTCTTTGTTTTCTAAGGGAGAATTTAGAATGTGATCAGGAGTCACTTAAACCCTTTTTGCACACAACCCCTTGAATTACACTATGTGTGTAACAAGATGCTTTTAGAATTAATTGGCAGGGGTGATTTGCACAATACAAATTTGACAATTCAATCAATGGAAATATGAACCACATGTTCTAAGTTGTAGTACACTACATAACACCTAACCCTAACAACAACAAAAATACCCTAACCAAGTCAGTAAACCTAAGTTCCCAGGTAAACACCTAAGTTTTAAAGCTAATTTATAGTTTGGGAAAGAATTTCGCAGGAAAATAATTTCGTGAAGTTCACAATGTACTGCTGACTGGATTTTCTAATTTGCTTTCTGCATATTACACCCACTGTTTTTGAGTGACTGCACTTAACATTTATAACTTAAAGTACAAGTAGTATGAACAATGGGCGTTCTGGCACAGCTTCAACAAAATTGGTGCAAGCAAGGGGTTCGTGTCCCATAGGCCACTCACCCCTTGCTTGCACCAATTTTGGCTCGCTTTGCCGGAACGCCCATTGATCATACTACTATATACATAGTGTTGCATCATATTTCGAGCTTCGGCGTTCCAACCGGCCAATGATTTTTACTCAACATGACATACCATTTAAACATATAGCTCCACTAAGATATACGACCCATAGGAGATGGAGTGTGAAAAGTGTGGAAGAGTATTTCAGAGGAGTTGGAATCTGAAACGCCATCGAGAGAATCGCAAGACCCCATGTGTTAGGGCCCCAAAGCGCTTCTTATGTGAGAATTGTGGTGGAGAGCTAAGCTGCTACTTCGCTTTGTGGAGACATAAGAAGAACAACTGCCCTACCTACCACCCTAAACCCATCGTTAACGAAAACTAGGCACACACACACGCATTTACTCAATATCATATATACCATTTAAACATATAGCTCCACTATAATACATGCCCCCCAATATGGAACACCTCACATTGGAGCGAACCCATCGGACCATCGGTAAGTATCTACGTGGGTGGCAGATGGACGTTCCCGTGGGCCACGAACTAGGCGTTGACCCAAGGGCCTTTCTAGAAGGCACGCGCCGCGAGATTCATCAGAAATTGGTGGAAGAAATCGACGACCTACATGGCGTGAAGTTTCAACTCGCTCTAAAGGTGATGCTCAGGAAGGACCATCCAGACGGTAGCAATGAGTCTACTGACCCTACGATGCGCCATAAACAGGAGGTTGTCATGCAGACCAACGAGATTCATGAGGCCTTAGACAGAGCCATCCCAACGATTCTAGAGCATCTCGAGAAGTGGACGAATAGAGGCTCTGGATGGGTTGTCGACCACATCATCCTGCTCTGGCTAAACATAGCTAGCTATCAGCCTCTGAGAGGCGGATCCTTCATCGAACTACCTACGGAAGTTGCAAAGAAGAAAGCCGTGATCAATGTAAAGAACGACGACGACAACTGCTTTCGTTGGACACTACGCTCAGCAATGTTTCCAGTTGCGAAAAACCCACAGAGGACATCGAAGTATCAAGAAGACGATGGATTGGAATTAGATTGGCTTAGCCTACCAACACCAATCTCACAAATAACGCGCGTGGAGAAGCAGCTCGACCTCGCAATCAACGTTTTTGGGTGGGAGAAAGGTGTGGTAGTAGTCTACAGGATTAGCAGACAACGTGGGGACATCCACCGCATCAACATGCTGCTCATAGAGAAGTCCGGAAAGTACCACTATACCTGGATCAAGGACTTGAACCGCCTCCTTTACAATCATAGCAAACACCACGGTAGGAAACACTTTTGCGAGCGATGCCTACATGGGTACTGCCGAGAAGACCTCCTTGAAGCCCACAAGCCCGAGTGTCAAGGTATAGGGGGAACCGCCGTGAGAGTGGAAATGCCTAAAGAGGGAGAAAACAAGCTCTCCTTCCAAAACCACCACAGACAGCTACCAGCTCCGTATGTTATCTATGCTGACTTTGAGGCTTTGACCACAAAGATCGCAGGACCAGAGTTGGATCCCACAAAGAGCAACACTCAGAACACACAACATCATGTGGCTTGTGGCTTTGGCTACGTCGTGGTGCGATGCGATGGTCATACAGAGCCTCCAGTCGTTTACAGAGGTCTGGATGCCGCAGAACGGTTCCTGGAGGCGATGCAACGAGAAGAATCGAAAATCAAGGTAGTTTTGGAAAATCCCAAAGCAATATGGATGACCCAAAAGAATGAGTTTGCCCACAATACGGCCACAATCTGCCATGTGTGTGGGAAGCCACTCTACGGTGACTCAGTTCGCGACCATTGCCACATCACAGGCAAGTACAGAGGCGCAGCCCACAATGCTTGTAACCTCAAGCTGCGGTTGAGCCCCAAAACCACAACCATACCAGTCGTATTCCACAACTTGCGGGTTACGACGCGCATCTAATAATGCAGGCTATTTCCAAGACGAAGGGGCAGATCACGTGTATCCCTAACAACGCGGAGAAGTACATATCGTTCTCCTTAGACCAGCTGCGATTCATCGACAGCGCTCAATTCCTCTTGGCATCCCTAGACAAGCTGGTGTCAGCCAACCAGCCAGAAGCCTTCCAGATTACTGCTCAGTATGAGCCTAGTGTAGAGCGGCAACGCCTACTTTTGCGAAAAGGCATCTACCCGTATGAGTATATGGATAGCTGGAATCGGTTCGCAGATCCACTCCCACCATGAGCCGACTTCTACAGCAAGCTATCGGCTGAAGGCATTTCCGAGGAGGACTATGCCCACGCTCAAAGGGTCTGGAGCGCCTTTGGCTGCGAAGATATGGGAGATTACCACGACCTATATCTCCGAACCGATGTGCTTCTTCTGGCAGACGTCTTTGAGACCTTTCGGAAGACGTGCCTACATCAGTACGGCTTAGACCCTGCACACTACTACACCAGCCCTGGCCTCTCTTAGGATGCGCTCTTGAAGACTACAGGTGTGGAGCTCGAGCTGCTTGTGGACTACGACCAGCATCTCTTCATAGAGAAAGGTCTTCGCGGAGGTATATCTATGGTATCCAAGAGACATGCCAAGGCCAACAATCCTCTGGTTGAGTGCTATGACCAATCCAAGCCCACAACGTACATCCAGTACCTCGATGCCAACAACCTATATGGATGGGCGATGAGTCAGCCACTACCAACGGGAGGCTTCGGGTGGGTAGAGGACCTTCGAGGACTCGCCAATGCCGTAGTGGACTGTCCATCTGACAGCCCCAAGGGCTACATACTAGAAGTGGATCTCGAATACCCACAAGACCTCCACAACACGCACAACGCCTATCCGCTAGCACCAGAGCGCATGAAGATCCCAAAGGAGTGGATGTCCGAATATCAGTGCAACCTCAAAGGTACGTCGGTAGAGGTTGAAAAGTTGGTGCCGAACCTCCGCGATAAAGAGCGATACGTACTCCACTACCGCAATCTACAGCTTTACCTATCCCTAGGCATGCATCTCAAGAAGATTCGCAGAGCACTACGATTCGACCAAAGTCCATGGATGGAGCCTTATATCCGAAAAAACACTGAGCTCCGGAAAAATGCGACTAGTGACTTCGAAAAGGACCTGTACAAGTTGATGAACAACAGCGTCTTCGGCAAAACCATGGAGAACTTACGCAAGCGCGTAAATGTCGATCTAGTGCGTGCCAGCGAAGAGGATAGACTTAGACGCCTGATTGCCAGCCCAACCTTCGCACGGGCAAACATCTTCGACGATGATCTGGCAGCCCTGCATATGCATAAGAGTCGACTGACTTTGAACCGCCCAGTCTACGTGGGGATGAGCATTCTTGACCTCTCGAAGCATCTGATGTACGACTTCTACTACAACCAACTGCTTGGGCAGTACGGAGATCGATGCCAGCTAATCTATACAGACACAGACAGTGTACTCCTTAAGATCCAAACAGACGATGTGTATGCCGACATGGCTACCCACGAAGATCTCTATGACACATCTGACTACCCTAAGGAGCATCCACTACATAGCACAGCGAACAAGAAAGTCCTTGGAAAGATGAAGGACGAGTGTGCCGGGCGCCCAATCGCTGAGTACGTAGGCCTTCGACCGAAGATGTATTCTATCCTAGAGGCCGGTGGAAAAAACGTAAAAAAGGCTAAAGGCATCCGCAAGGTAGTTGTAAAGAAGCACATCCGCCACGAGCAGTACAAAGAGTCGCTATTTGCTAAGAAAACCTTCCGGCATGGGATGGATGTACTACGCTCGGAAGGCCACCACATCTATGGGCAGCACATTAATAAGGTATCCCTTTCACCATTCGACTCCAAGCGTTGGATCCATAATAATGGAATCGATACATTAGCCTATGGACACAAGAACTTAGACATGGATGATTTTATTTACGAGCTGCTATACTAGGTCTGGTTGGCACGAACAGAATACCTCTTGGTGGTAGTTCCGTATCTGGTGGAACGACTTGTAGCTCTTCACGAACGAATCCACGTTTGGGTGCGTCCTTCTCCCCTTCTCGCTTCGCGAGGTAGTACAGCACAGGCTGTCCCGAAGATACTACACTTCGCGAAATAACATATATCTGTAAACTCCACACGGGATCAGTAGCTCTACGTTTTTCGCCCCCTTCCAATTCTCCTGGTGCGTAGAGATATCGAACTAAAACGTCGAATGGTAGGCGCTCTTCTCTCAATCCAACAGTGCGCGAATATGTAGGAGTCTTTAGATCTACTTGCTGCGTCACTACAGAATTCGAAGGCTCTTTTCCTGTAAGTCGAGTCGCCTCGCTGTTCAGGGCTTTGATAACCATTGGTAAACGAACTACCCATTCTCTACTACGCGCATCCGATCCTTCCGAAGTAAGTACCATCTCTTGTGCATATTGGTATCCAAACAATCTCTCAGCTAATGTTCTATTCGCTCGTTCGACGAAGCCTTGCGCTCTATGATTACCAGCCTCGCCTCGTTGAACTTTCGTACCATGTAGTTCTAGCGTTTCAGACATACGCCCCATGAATTCTCTACCAGGGTCTACTTGCAACGTCTTTGGCCATTCGAGTGGACTACGTTTGTAGATTCGTTCGAATGCAGCAGCAACTTCACCACTATCTTTAGATACTAAAGGTTCGGCTTCTTTGTATCGAGAAGCTACATCGATTACTACTAAAGCGTACTTGTATAGCTTTCGTCCACGCCCAGGTCGATCGTGGAGTAAGAATATCAAATCAGCTTGGTGGACTTCGTTTGGTTTCGATACAGTCCAATGAGGCCGTGGAATGCGTTTTGGTGGTGGTAGATATATTTGCCATATAGATTGCTTTTCCAACCAACTCCTAGCTACGTCTTCTGATGCTTTCGCTGCTACCGATAGCTTGTCAATTGCAGCGTGACCTTTCCAATAGCCCATAGGACCATAGAAGATATTCGCAAGTTTAGCATCCATCATATATCTATGTATTCTAACCTTCAACAGATGAAAAAAAAAGAATAAGAACCCATCCAACCAGTCCTTATTCCTTTTTTTTTTTTTTTTTTTTTCGTATTTTTTAGTAGTGACCTAGTAGTATCTAGTAGTAGCCTAGTAGTAGCCTTGTAGTAACCTAGTAGTGGCCTAGTAGTAGCCTAGTGGTGTCTAGTAGTAGCCTAGTAGTAGCCTAGTAGTAACCTAGTAGTAGCCTAGTAGTAGCCTAGTAGTAGCCTAGTAGTGGCCTAGTAGTAGCCTAGTAGTGGCCTAGTGGTAGCCTAGTAGTAGCCTAGTAGTAACCTAGTAGTAGTGGCAATAGCTATAGCCATCTACTAATAGCGTATCCAGCGCCTAGCATTCCACCACCAACGTAGAGCAACTCACCAGTCTTCTGATTGTTTGAGGGTCGATAGTAGTCAGATAAGCGGGTTTCTTTCATTCCTTCGAGCCGTTTAAGCGCCTTACGTAACTTATCGGATTGCACGAAGGCTTCGTTGGTATCTCTTTGAACGTTGTATGCGTCGCGTTCAAGACCTTCCTGGTTTTGTGCAAAGTCGTATAATCTTTGACGTTCAATTCTATATGCTGTCATTTCAGATTCTTGTCTTTCGATGGCCCTATCGTGTCTCTCTCGTTCTGTATCTATATCACCCTTTCCAATCATTCTAGCTAGTATACCACCACCAGTAAATGCCGTCGCATTCAAAACAGCTCCGAAAACTGTCATAGCAATTGCTGCCGCCATTACGGTACGATATTTTGTTTCTCAAGATATTGTTTCGCGTATAAGCTACCAACTATCACGGCAGTCCACTTTACGTAATTTACTAGGGAAGAAGAAGGATCACTAAGCATAGATTCCTTGGTAGTCTTTTTTACGATCCACCCAATACCAGTAGCAAGTCCTACAATTATAGATGCATCGGTTGCCGTCTTCATCAATTCTTTATCCATCTCGACATATATAGTATGGTCTCTAGTCTTTAAGTGTTACTCCATGTCTGGTACCGTAGTCTTTACCGGAGCTGCAGGTCGTATCGTGCTAACGGCGGCAACACGCTTATTGTCATCTACATACTTTTTGTATGTATAGTACGTGCCAACCAATGCAGCGCCCGTACCGATGACTGCGAGGATAGCCAGGTTTTCGAACCGACCTTTCTCTACGTCGATTTCTTTGCATGATTCGCTTTCGCGCGTCAACTCTCTCTTCTGAGCTTCTCTAGCAAGTTTGTTGCTTAACGCTAGTGCCTTTCCGGCTGCAACGCGCTTTGGGTCTTTTACCTTAGTTGGTGCAGTCGTCGGAGGATTCGCAGTTATCTGGTCCGCTTCTTCCATCTCGATTCGGTATAGTAAGTACTAGCGAAGGTTCAATAGGTGTACCAGGAATGACTACGTGGCCAGATACGTGAAATAGGACGCTAGCTAGCGCTACAAAGCGACCTGCTTTAAGCGATAGTAGGCCAGTCGCAGCACTGATCTCGTTGCGGACTAGATGGTCTTCTTGTAGATCTTTGATCAGGGCTTCTTGAGAATCTATCGGTACTAGGTAGGCAACTAGGCGGGTAGCTAGACGCATCACGCCATCGACTAAGCCTTTCGTTATTTTCTGAGCTAGAACGGCCTGATACCTCCTATACAACTTATCTACTTCTTTCTCAGGAAGTCTAGAGATGTCTCCTAGGGAGAAGTTCTTACCTAGGTATTCTTTCGTTACGCCTGTTGCGGCTAAGATCGAAAGTGATTCGCGATTGTCTGGTGTAACGTCTAGGTTGGTTGGTGGTGGGCCTGTTACGTCCTCGCCGAATATCTCGAGTATTTCTTTATCAGCCATAATATGTTGTAGGTGCTGGTAGCTCTAAGACTACCTCGAAAGGATGGCGTAGACAGAAGCACATGCGAGCGAACTTATGAGATCCAAGTATCGTTCGTAACTCTTTACATTCTTGCGAGCCTCCATAATCCTCAAATATCCTTTTACCATCTACGGCCGATGCTGTATGAAATGCTACTACGATAGCTACGTTCTATATATGCGAATATCGATATCCTTTCCACCACCGGTTTGTGCCAATCCATCACCATGAACGGTGGAATCTTTTGCTGTGCGACAATCGACTAGGATAGCGAATCTATTTTCATAAAACTTCGTTGGAGTCATGGAAGTGTTGGACGTACCAAACCAGCCTTTTGCAGCCTCCCAGAAATCTGGGGGAAGCATACCGCTTGGAAAGAATCTGTTGGGAATCCCATTGACATCTACTTCTACCTTCAAGATATCTGGATTCGAGAATGCTTCACTATCTCGCGTGCCAATGGTAGGTGGGTCTACGAATAGTAGAAGTAGTCCAGCAAAGGATCGTCGTGGAACGTTGACGTTTTGAGATATCAAAGCATCGGATGCTTTAGCGATCTTTACTGTCTTGAAGTGAACGGCGTGGTCGTATAGGAATGCAGTACCTATTTCGTATTTGTGAAGTGCGCTACTAGCCAGCGTTTCGTCCTTGATTGCTTCGTATTCTAGTTGGATGTTGGTAAGTTGGTACGTACCTATTTTCGTAGTATCCGATCCAACTACAACGTCAATGGCATGCGCTAGAGTCAACTCAAACGAAATGGTGTCTTCCAGTACATGTGGATATAGAACTCCATGTTGTGTCAGAATATCGACATCTAATGGAATCCTATATTTGGAACCATACGCAGCTAGGAGCGCGTTTTCTCCAGCAACCGAAGTACCTGCATCGCCAGCTTTCGATCGTAGCTTATTCGTGTTCTCTGATTGGATGCCTTGTTGCACTCTCGATTCTCTCTCATGCGTAGATAGGTATACATCGGAATACGTTTGTAGGAGGTCTGACCTGGCGAGGTATTCTACTATTTCAGCTCCCATCTTACAGACTCTATGTATGACCAAGCATCGTCCAACGTTCGAAACGACACTGTTATTCGCATGTCCACCAGATAATACGATGGTGCCCAATAGCGCTAAGCTACCAGGTACTAGTACTATGCCTTCACCTAGCGTTGGAACTTCTACGTATAGAGTCTCACCTGGATTGGCAGATGATGGAGTGAAAGTTTTCCTGTACAAGGTTCGTTGAGCTTTGAGTGCAAGAGGCTCTCTTTGCGCCTTTGCAGGAATCAACTTTGATGATATCATGTTGAATATACATAGATACATAGTTATGTTCAACATGGATGTTGATACCACAGAGGAAAGACCTGGTGGAGCTGAAAGAGGAAAAGACTACGACGATGACGATACTATCGATGTGGAGGAGTGGAAAGCGACGTTTCCAGAAGAGCCAGGAGAAATGGTCCCAATGAAAACCAGACGCGACTCCGCTAAAGAAGGCGCTAGACCAAAGAATCAGGAAACCTCGTTTTCTATAGACGATGGATTGATGGATGAACTCATCGGCCCGAAAGACTCGAAAGTTTCTAGATACAAAAGAATCCTGAAAAATCTGGAAGATGAGAAACCTCCTAACTTTGCTGATAGAAAGGTGGTCTTCAAACAAGGCTTATCAGACAATGTAAAACAGGAGATGTTCAAGATCGTCTGGGAACAATATCCAGATGTGGGAATTCGAGGTATTCTCGAGATGGCAACCATGTCCGATGGTAGAGTCGCTATCCACGAGTATGGAAGTAAAAATAAACCTATCCCTTTGACCACCAAGAAGGGCGAGTTGTATACGAGGATTGGGAAAGGTCTCAAAGAAGTTTTAGGACCTACGTTGGAAAAAGCGGTAGAAGAAGTCATAGTAGCTGAAGACCAAGTGAATGAGAGGATCGAACGAAATGAAGAAATACTCAAAGACCCTACGTCTACCGAAACTCAGAAAGAAAACGCTACTAATGAAATAAAGACCGATCAGGAGGAACAAGCAGTCCTAGGACAAATAGAAGAAGCTATGATAGAACGTATGCCACTTAGGGATCGTATAAGAGCCATCTTCAAGAAGTATGGAGTCAGTATAATTAGCGTGGTAGCTGCGGCAGGTACGGTGATCGGCGTAATAGTTTCCAATCTGACAAAGGCAGTTCCCGCGATAGTATCGGGAGTTGGAGATGCTGCCAAAGCAGCCGCTAAAGCAACTGCCAAAGCCTTAAAAGCAATAGGTAAAAAGTTGGAGGAGATTCTACCTAAGATGATTGGGCCAATTGCGAGTTTCATATTCAGTATGGCTGCCGACGTTGTTGGAGTCTTAGCAAACAACATTTGGTTGTTAATCGTAGCAGCAGTGGTCTTCGTAGTGGAGCAATACAAACGACGTTAACGAAACAACGTCCATGCAATTCCAGCTGCGGCAATAGATGTCACCGCGAGATTGATCTCATGTTGTGGGATAGCCTTTGGTACAGGAACTCGTTTCTCGTGCGTCTCACGAGGTGGTATTAATTTCTTATCTGGTGGTCCTTCCATAGGAGGCGGACGTCCTTTGACTTCTGCATTGATGTCGTTAGTACCTAGCGTCATATCTTTCGTGGCTTTCGGGGTTGGATTCCTATAGCCATCTTTCTTACCAAGATAGTACACTAGATTGCTTGGCAATAATCGCACGCCTATAGCTATTGCTAGATCGAGCCTCTTATGCGTTGTCGTTGTGGCGGTAAGATAGTTTTTGTAGCTCACCACTAGATCGTTTTCGAGAATAGCGCCTTCGACTAAGCTCTTGAACTTTTCTTTGACGTTGAAGCTATCTACGATGGATTCGTTAAGGTCGTTTTGAGCGCCTAGAATACAGTATCCAAAAGCCTCAACAGATCGATTCAATCTACCTAACCCAGCGTTCGTCAAACCTCTACCGATTGGTGGCGTAAACCAATTGTATTGTTTACCGTTGTTATTGCTAATGTACGATAAAGGAAACTGATAGTCCGTACGACTCTCCTCAGGAAACTTGAAGTCACCACCAGGCCACTTCGCAGAGTACGAAGTATTATGTGCGTACTTCTCTGTATAGTCCACCATTCTTCCATGAGAGTTTACGTAGACGTCTCCTAAGCCATCCCACCGAAAGTCTGGCGTTCGAGATATACCGAATTCCATGCACAATTTCTCAAGGACTGATTTGCTATAGAGATTGTCGAGTTGCTTGAAAGCACGGTTACCAGGTAGAGGAGCTCCAAGTTCGTGTAGAATTCTTCGTATCGTGAAATATACGTGGAATCGTAGGAACCCTTGGACAACTGGTGGATATGTTTTGAAAGTAGGGTCGAACAACGATACTCCACATCCGGAAGTTGCACACCACGTTGCGAAATTCAATTGTTGAGGCCAATATTTGAAATTCGGACCTGATAACCACGCATGGGACTCCTTTGCTGTCACATGCTTTACGACGGTCTCCTTGAATATGTTAGGAACGCCAGCTTTGAACTTCTTTGTTGGGGTGACATATATCCATAGATTAGTGAGATCAATATCTTGTGCCGGTTCGGTAGAAGGAACTGCTGTAATAAGATATTTCGCACTCTTGTCTAGTGTTAATGTATGTGGAAAACCACCAACCATCCCCTGCAATGCGTCATCGATGCGTTTTTGAGTGACTGCAGATAACTTTGAGACACCATCGCCGTAAACGACATAGCTAGAATCTCCATCTCGAAACCAAATACTCGTCGAATATTTGCCTGGACCGTTCACTTCCGTAGAGGCATAGAACTTGTGAAGATCTGTATGTGGGTATCGTTTGTCGAACTTCGCTAATAGATCTTCATTCAATATTGCGATCTTGTCGTTTTCTTCTATCCAATCGTGTTTGGAAAGACCTTCGTGTTCCCGCGCAAATAGTACGCCCTCGTAAACTGACTTACCACCAAGTGCTATATCGAGAGCCTTACCAGTACGACCAAGCCCCCCCAGCAATTTACCACCTCCCGTCTTAGTAGGAGGACCTTCCTCCGTGAACACGCGATGAGACATTCCCCGATCGATGAAATTAACATTATCGGAAGTAGATTCGAACCAACTAAGTACGGCATTAGGAAATAGATACTTGAACTGTTGCCATGCGTCTGCCATGTTGAAGCTATACGTATATATAGTTGTACCTTCAATACATAAGATGGTTCTCTTATATATCACCACAACATTGGCCGACCATACTGTCTACTTCGACAACCCTATTCTTATACAGAACATTTCACTAGTCGAGGTCACTATTGAGAATAGTTGGTGGAACCTAGCAGAGAATGCTACCTTCTGGTGGTCCACCGAAGGTATAGGGTTCCCGTACGACGTTCCTAAGGGAAACCACACTATGGCGAGCCTTCGACAATTCTTTGCGCCTGCAGTTGGTGCTGACATCATAAAAATCGAGAAACCCCATCATAGGAGGGCTTGGAACCTAGAAGTCAAGCAATCGATTCTATTTAGTGGAAATCTCTGCAAACTGCTGGGCATCAATAAAGATGGGATCGCTACGCGACTAAAAGTAGGCGTGCACGAAGTGTCCATCCAAGATGAAATCGACATAGCGTATATCTGCTGCGACGTGGTGGATTCCAGATTCTCGATTCAAGAGGGAAAACAATCTAAAGTCCTAAGTAGAATACATATCCGAGGCGATAGATTTGTGAAAACGACGTATGCCTCACTGCAACCTATAGCTGTCAAAGCTCTAGGTACGATACGAAGCAGTCTTCGTCTGACAATTCGTGATGAGAAAGGCAATATGATAGACTTCCAGGGTCGACCTATACTGTACGTATTGAAGCTTGAGTAAGTTATATGTATAACGTACAATGGAAGGCGATTCGATTCGACCGTTTCCATCAGCACCAAATATCTATCCACCGATTGCTAGTTACACTGGAAAGAATTTTAGACTACAAACGATCCGAGACACGCTTTCGGACATTGAAGTCCAAGAAAGACACTACGAAGGTGTGCGCAAGAAATACGCACGTTCCCAAGGAATAGTTCATGGTATCGCAGTGGCAACGGGAGGTCTATCTGTGATCCTATCTGGATCTGGATTGGGCGTAGCGTTGACTGGGGTTGGAATAGTGATTGGTCTACCACTTGGAGTTGTTGGTGGGCTATGTGGATTAATTTCAGCATCTACGACCATTGGAGCTAAGAAGTTAGGAACAAAGGTTTCTAAACATGAAAGGACAACTATGTTGGCAAAGGCGAAAATCAATACGATTCGCGATCTAGTATCGAAGGCCCTACGCGATGAAAATATATCCGACTCTGAATACAGTCTCATCCTGGATGAAGCAAATAAATATGAGACTATGAGGTCTGAAATTCGTCGCGAGACTTCCATAGGTGAAAAAAGTCCGGATCAGGTTCGAGCCGAACTCAAGCAAGAAGTGCAAAAGGAAATGCGAGAAAAACTTGGCAGCTTAGTGGGGTAAGAATCGACATTTCCTATGAAAGAAACGAACATGGCTCTCACCTCCACTTCGCTAAGTCCTATTGCTAGTTAGCCCATGCCTAGTGTAGATTGGTTCGAAGTGGGAATGGTAAGAAAACAACTCCTTGACAAAACGCTTGACCGAACCTCCAAATACGTCACATCGTTTAATGACATCGTTAAGAGACATAGACGATCCTAAACGACGTAGCACCTCATAACTTGCTCCAACAACTTTCGTCTTAAGTATTGATCTGGTGCCTATATTGTTTTCTATCGCTGTAGTAACAACCTCGTGGACTATTTGCAGAACATCTATAGGTACTCCTTGAGGATCGAGTTTAAGGAAAGTCGTTGCAATGTGAGGAACTATGCGCTCGGCTTACAAGTCTACATCAATCTTATCGTCGTTATACAGAGAACGTATAAAGACATCTCCGCTACAGATGCTTTTGTTGTTTAGTTGCATAAAGCGAGCAACCTCGCCTCTAGATCGTATAAACCCGCATTGCATGCATGCCTGGTAGAGTAGAGAAGCTAGAATAGTTCTCTTAGCGTAGTTACGCTTGAGACAAACTTTCTTTACTTGGATAAATGCGTCGCCTACGATTCCCAACGTGCTCGTAGAGAACGAGAGGTCGTAATTTCGTTTATAAGCAGTATTGTACGCTAATAGCTCTCGTAGTATCGTTCGTCGTTGCGATCCTGCGTTGTTGCTTTGCTTAGACAAGACCACATGTGGGACATACGAATTCCGTTCCTCGTATTTCCACTGGTGTTGATTCGCAACTGCGGTTTGATATGCAGGCTTCTACAAATTCCAGAACCAAACGACCTCATGAGCTCGTCCATGACGTACTATGGATGTCATCTGTTTAATTAAAAAAAAAAAGAAAAAAAGAATGAAGAGAAGTCCCGCGACAACTTTTCTTCGTTCTTTTTTTTTTTTTCGTGGCGATTCCTAATCGTCCTTCTCACGGCTCCTCAAGGCCCCTATTAGAGAAAGGCTACTATTAAGGTATTACACTATGGCTGAACACACACTCAAAGTTGTCAACATATTATGCCTCCCCACAGAAATCTTGACTAAGATCATAGAGTACGCAGGCCCTACGTCATTTGCAAGCATCTCTTTAACTTCAAAATACCTAAGCGATGTAGCATATATAGCACGCTACAAAAACGTAGACCTAGAGTTCCGTAGACAAGTACTCCTTTTCGGGCTTAGGTCGGCTTGCAACGATGACGAACGAGATAATTTGGTTAAGATTTTCAATATTTCCACAGAGGACGCACACTATAACGATGGTTATGCGATATGCTATGCCAGTGAAAATGGTCATCTTGATGTCGTTAAGTGGCTCGTTAATCGCTTCCAGCTCACTAAAGAGTATGAGCACAAGTACGAAGGCAACTGGTACGAGCACGATGCGATATGCTATGCCAGTGAAAATGGCCATCTCGATGTTGTTAAGTGGCTCACTAAGCACTACCTCGCCATAGATGATGACCACATCCATCGTGCCCTATATCTTGCCAGAGAAAATGGCCATCTCAACATCGAAAAGTGGCTCATCAAGCACTTTAAGTCAATCATAGGGGATTACACCAACCGTGAATTAAACGATATCCTAGAACATTGTCGTCTTAATACCTTCGAAAACGGCCGTTTTGGTGCGTGGGAATGACAGCCGCCAGTATGTATCCATTTCAAAACTTGAGCCGTCCACGATGTACTATGGATGTCATCTGTTTAAAAAAAAAAAAAGAAAAAAAAGAATGAAGAGAAGTCCCGCGACAACTTTTCTTCGTTCTTTTTTTTTTTTTTTCGTGGCGATTCCTAATCGTCCTTCTCACGGCTCCTCAAGGCAGCCAACACCTCGTCGAACGCATGGCTGAGAGCCTCGTCGAAACCTTCCTCTGGTTCCAGCACTTTTGGTTCCGCGGTCAATGCTACCTCCGCGGGCAATGCTACGTTGCCTAAATCTTTCTCTGGTTCCACCTTTCTTGGATACGAACATTCATCTAACATCTTGCTGAACTTCTTAGCGCGTCTTATATCGGGATGCTCCTTATTACGAATAGGGCGGCCGCATCCTGAGCAAAGCCCGGAACTCGTACGACATCCTTTACCGCACTTCGAGCATGGCACGAGTGGGGCGCAGCCTTTCGAAATCTGAAAGTTATGTTGAGCGCAGTACTTCGATGACTTCGAAATCTTCTTTGTGCATTTTGTGTCCTTTCCTCGCATCAACCAATCACAAGTTACTATCTCAGTCATTGTGGCGTCTACGTTTAGATTCTTCAGCTTGTCCAATCTGTATGACAGGAAGTTGTCTAATCTTTGCGGTATTAATGCGTACTAAAATAACAACGTACGCTAATATCGTGGAATAAAGAATATACGCTAGTACCATAGGTGGCGATATACAGTATACTAACACTCCTCTAACAGATGCTCAAGTTAGGATTCGGTCCGTGCGCGAATATCTAGTGACCATTTGGGTTTTTGTTGACATTGACGAGCCGCCTAACCATTTCGAGGCAGGGACTCTCAGAGGTCCCGTCCCCTATTCTAAGCCGAAAGCGTTCGATGATCCACTTGGCCATGTCGAAGTCGCCCCCTTCGACACCTACTAGGACTAGAAGTGCGCGGAGATATTCGACCTCCATGGTATCGATTCCGAAATGTGCGGTGAGCCACTTGGTTACGTCGCGATGACCAAATCGGTTAGCACAGACACTTGCGAAGAGCACGCCCTCTACGCCGAAGCGAGTGCGGCTAACGAGCCACTTGACGACGTCGAGGTTGCCACGTCCACTAGCGTAAACTAGCGGGCCGGAACCGTCTTCCTCCTTGGGGACGCCGAACTTTTTGACCAAGCCGTCTCGATCGGCGTCGTCGTGGGCGGTCTCGAGAACGTAGACGAAGAGTACTCGCGTGCGGAACCCTTCGTCTACGTTCTCGTAGCGCGCGAGAGATGCGGCACCGTTTAGGCGTTTCGATGTCCTTGCGATGCTTGCGAATGACGTAGGACCTGCATGCTCTACGATCTTAGTCAAAATTTCTATTGGGAGGCACGATATGTTATCCATAGTGGAAGAGATCGATATACCACATACTAACACTCCTCTAATAGGTCTGCACTTTTGGATTTTTAGGTCGTATATCTTAGTGGAGCTATACGTTTAAATGGTATGCCATGTTGAGTAAAAATCATTGGCCGGTTGGAACGCCGAAGCTCGAAATATGATGCAACACTATGTGTATAGTAGTATGAACAATGGGCGTTCCGGCAAAGCGAGCCAAAATTGGTGCAAGCAAGGGGTGAGTGGCCTATGGGACACGAACCCCTTGCTTGCACCAATTTTGTTGAAGCTGTGCCAGAACGCCCATTGTTCATACTACTGTACAGTACTACACTTTTCAATATTTACTATTATATTTTTTAGATTCAGTGCCTTCACTCTAAAACTGTTGGTTTACATATATCTACTTAGTGACTAGTGGATTCAATAAATTACAGAGTGCTGCACAAACAAACACAGTTTGGTCAGCCACAGCAGCAAGGGTAAGGGGAAACACACCGTGTAGTATTCTGAAACTTTTTAAGCGCTGGATAGCCCTTTCTACATGAATACGAACTGCTGCTATCCTTCTAGTTTTAGTGCATGCCTTACTAGACAGTGTTTTTCCCTTTGCAAATGGTGGGATGTTCAATGTTGCCCTTTTCTTCGTTAAAAGGTCTCTTATATTAAAACCCCTGTCAGCCATGACATCATCATTTGGCTCAAGTTTGTCCACAAGTCCTGACTTCTGTGTACAATTACGGTCAGAAATTCCACCAGACCAAAGGCTAGAAATAAATGTAAAAGCTCCTGTGGGAGAAATGCCAACCAAAAGTTTAAACGTATTATGGCTCTTGTATTCACTCCAAGTGATATTCTGTGCTGATGGCTGGGTGGGCTTCTGTACTTTGATCTCCGTGCAGTCTATTATAACACGTGTGCGAGGAAACTTGCTAAAACTCTTTGGCAGGTACTTCTGAACCTGGAGTCTGGTAGGCCATACCACTAAGACTTCCTTAAATATATGATAAAGAAGATTAATCCATGTTGTGTAAGTCTTGGAAACAGAACTTTGGGATATTGAAAATATATCAGACAGGTGGTCTTGCAGCAGCCCAAGCCTGAGCCTTACAAGAACCCAAACAAATTCCTCAAACAATGTTATTTGTCTTTTTGGTCCTGGCTTGTCCACACACTTTTCTTCCTGTTAAGTAAAACAATAAATTTATTCAATAAATTGTTATCCTGTGTTGATAATCATTGCATTTGTATCATTACATTAAACAATTAATTATTATTGATTATTATCATACAAATACAGTGAAAACCTGCGTATAAGAACCTACTAGTTAAGAACCTGTAGGCTAACATTTTGGCATTTATAAAATTTTGGCCATTATATAAGAACCTGTTGAGCCAACAACAACCACCTTGTACTCTTAAGAACATAAGAACCTATTTAAGAACCTAAACAGCCTGAATTCTCGGTAGACACCAAATATATAAGAACTGTATACTAACTAAAATACTAAATGGCAACCTGACTTTTATATTTACCTTAGCATGCACCTCTATTATTAAAACAATAATTAAAGCAATAGTACAATGTAATTGTTATGCCTTATAAAGTGCTCTATAATATAACCATTAATGTTTAGCGGAGCCTTGTCAAATACCTGATATTTTTCCTTTTTTTCCTTTTTTCTGTTATCCCAGTACTTCATTGTCTCAGCTATTGGCTTCAGGAAAGTAAACAACATCATTACAGTGTCATTAGACAGGCACAAGAGGGGAGTCCAGTGTAGAACTTTACAGACTTGTCACTTTCTATTACATCTCCGATGAACATTTCTCTTTTTAGCTCGCCTTTATTCTCCAGTTTTTCTTCAGCTGATTCCATTTTCTCAATGTTTTTCCAAGTTAGATCTGTTTGTATACATTTGTCTTCAAACAACGGTGCAAAATCATTTGTCATCAAGTCTATTGGCTCACACACACTGAATGTGGAGTTGATTTCCTCATAATCTACGCTTTCTTCGGGATGTTGTGTGTCTGCCTCTTCAAGTTTACGTTTCGTATTTCTTTTTTGTTTTGGTGTTTTGAGACTTGAGTTGATTTCACACCTTTGGCGTCTTTCTTCTGGATTCGTACGAAACTTCAGCGTTCGTGGCTGTAAATGTTGCAGAAAATTAAAAATACTCTGGATAGGATTCGCTTTTGTAGGTCCTAATCCGCCTTCAAAATGCTCTGAGCAAAGTCGGGTATGTCTTCTCACATTTAAGCTACTGAGACGACACGCAACTATCCATCGTTTTCGTCGTTCTCGTTCTGTCATACCAGCCACGTATTGCTTGTTTTGATCATCTACAGGAAAAGTATGGAACGTTATCCGCTCTAGTTCGGGATATTTTTCAGTCTGCTTTTGTTTATCCACACTATTAGTGCATTTAAAAGCACAGCAGTGATGATTAACCATTTTAAGGCTTCGTTAATGCTCAAAAACCCCCGACAATACATCACCGCGATCAGAAGATCGAGGTGGTCATTTCATTTTTTCCCCGCATGAGCCTCGTTTTCATGTTTATGGAAACACTCGTCCCAGGCCGTCCGGGAATACGAATATGGACTATTTAAGTGACGTTCAATTGTTATTCGGTTTGTGCCAGTATTCAGATTTTGCTTAAAGTTGACACTTCGCGCCTAGCGGGATATTCAATTCTATTGTAAGGTTTTCTCATGTAGGTGTTGGTCGACCGACTGGTGCCATCGGGTATTAAAATCTGTGAATATTCAAGTTGTATTCACCAAAGCGGCACCATATTCTTATAAATTTCACCAACAGGGCCACCACTTATCGGGTGGTCAGAAAACAAGAATGGGAAGAGGTCTTTACACTGTTCAGGCTATATATTAAGTGCTGTTTATCCAGTGCCAGAGCGCATGTGACCCTCAGCTGATCAATGAAAACCCGAAGACGTGATGCATGCCGCAACAGATCACAAAGGGACTGTACGTATCAGCTAGCCGATCTCCTAAATGCTATAGATGTCCAGAGGATGTCCAGTCCTACAAATACTTTCGGAAAATCATGTATCAGGAAGATATTGTGAAGTTTGCTGTGTTGAGACATGAGCGCCAACCACACTGAACAGAATTGTTAAAGTCGGCAAATTTCACTACATGAATAACCAAAGCATTGATTGTGGAATGTAACCGGAATAGCAAAGCATGCAGCAGATGCAGTCCCATGAGTTTGATGAATTACCGGTAAGACTGAGCAAGAAGACCAAAGTAAAGAAGCACCTTTCTTCAGGTAGAAAATATCCTATAATTGTAGACATTGAGGAAATCATGAGAGCCAGTGATTATACGGTCTGCATTGAGTAGATATAAAGATAAACAAAAGAGAATTGGTTTCTAAATTATAATCCTTGAAGTTTACTCTCAATTTCTGGGTTTAGAAATGTCATTCTAGGTTATCGGTACTGTCTACATTATGACGCATTTTTAAAGAAAACATATCCAGCTGCATGATATGTCCTGGGTTGCCAGTTTGTTCGAAACCGGTTTGTTCTCTCGCTGGGGTGATTTCACATGGGCCGGAAAAGCTTCTCAATTATAAGCTGTAACCTTTTATAGGCAAACGTTTGTCACTGAAGAACTTAGATTGCATTCAAATTGAATGTCTGTTTACAATGCTGAGAATTTTCCTTTTTTAAAGTAACGAAATTGGATGAGTAGAACGTGAGGTATGATTTTTTTAACATCAAAATATTTGCCGCGATTTGTTGTGTATGTCTTAATCCGAGAGTTTCCGGCGGCACCACTGTGTGACACATATTTTGAAATTTGGAAGAAGAACACTAAAGGCATTCATTGTATACTATAAACCTGGATTCTCTTTTTTTAAAGCACTGAATTGTAGAACTAGCTACAGAGGCTGAAATGAACAGAAGGGTAAATATAATACCGATCACTCATTTGCAGTGGCTCACCGCCCTTAACCCGGCCGGAGCTAGCGACCGGAGGTTTTTTTTTTGTTTTCCTTTTTTTAGGGGGGGGGGGGGGGTTGTGGAATAAATAGTTGCATAAGGTTTAAAAAATTGCTAATTTATTAGATTTTCAGTGAAAACAATGATTAAAAGTGACACAAATCAAATCAAATAACTTTCACAACCGCGTATTTTGCCAAGAAACTTTTAATAGACGGCTTCCTTATCTATTAAACTGTATTGTTTCAAAATCAGCAATTGTTTTTAGCCGATCATACGCGCGGACAGGAATGAACCTCAGCTTTCTGCGTTCGTTTATGTTTGAAACCTAGATGTCTAGAGGCAATTTTTTTCAATAAATTAAACAGTCAACTAATAGCCCACTTCCGCGATATGCTTTACTTGTCACGCACAAAGGTTTCAATACGAGGCTCCGTGCTAAATTAAATTTATTCTGTTCTCTTTGAAAAGAATAAATTTAATTTAGCACGGGGCCTCGTATTGAAACCTTTGTGCGTGACAAGTAAAGCTTAACGCGGAAGTGGGCTATTAGCTTCTTCAACTTGATATGTCAGAACAACCGTTGTGAAATTCAGAGCAGGCATGCCTAGAGACAGTTGTAATGTCTTGAATCTCTCAAAAACCTGACCCAACATTTCTCTGACTTTTTAGCGTAGCGCGAAGGCAAATCTAGCTGAAAAGTCCAACGCTGCTGTAACATCGCAGTTATTGAAACGGCTTAGGCCGCCATACCAGGTTTCAACCCTAATTAAGGTTACCGGATACCTTCAAGGTATGTTTTTTTGTAAAAAAATATTATTGATTATTTGGAAAGTTTATGGATTGTTCTACAATTTAGAAAAACAAATATTTCAAAAGATATAAAAGCTTGCGAGATATTTAGAAAAAAGTATTTAGAAGGAAACTAAATAAATCACCGAGGCGTTATAATCCCTTTACATGCCACGGGACCCCGTGGACTTTTAGCGGGAGCTGTTATCCGAGTAATTTGCATACTGTTGTTGTAGCTTCCATTCTTCGAAATAACAACGTGCATTTAGAGTCTTTTATCAATCGTTTGTATGGGGAAATCCAAAAGAGAAAAGCAAAGTTCTTGGGTAAAACGTGAAGCGAACGCTGGACCGAAAAGGTAAGGAAACCGGCGATAAGCAGGAATTCGGTAAAACGAGGATTGAGCTCGCGGACAGCGACAAAGGCTCGTGGTTCGAAGAACATGCGAAAGGCAGCGAAGAACAACCTTCAACTTCAGGGTCAACTCCAAATATAAGCAGCGCTAGCAGGCTTAAACTGTCGTTTGGCTTACCAGGAACCAGCAAATGAGTCATTTGAAGAGACTTAGGACGCGAGCAGCGATGAGTTCACATCGGAGTCTGATTCAGATCCGAATTCACTCCTGGGCCGTTGTCAATCCTCGACTTCTCAATCGTGAGCTTGAGAGGATATCAACGTGCAGTTGTTGTGGAACTTTGGGAATGAAACTTGACGGCTCTCGAACTGAGCGAAACTGTTGCATTGTTATGAGAGCAAAAGGTTTCTTTGAAATATGACCTGACCTTTCCCGCGAATTTCACTACTGCTTTGAAGCTCCAGGAGTCCTTGCGTAGTCATTGGCTAGTTGGTTCGACGTGTTGACATTTGCTTTGATGGGGTGTGAAATGTTCACAAAACTTTACACGCCAAATCTCCGACTAGGTTTTTCTTCGTATCCCCTCGCTTTGAATGAATTAATAGGGTATGCAGACTTGCCAGATTTTTATAAAACTCGGCCAAAACACAGATAAGTTACTGACAAAGAAAAAAGGTGTGAGCGTTTAGCAATATTCAAAGTATTTTTCCTCGTAGAGTATCCCGCGTAATGTGACTCGGACATTATTGAACACTAAAACTTTAGGAATGAAATGCATTTGAATGAAGTAAAATATCAACAAATGCTCAGTAGTATAGTCGGCGTCAGTTAAATACCACTTTTTCTTGTACAACAAAACTCAAAAGGTTGTGAATGTTATGGACGCCTTGTTTTCTTGCACAAGGGGCGTCATAAAGTGAATTCAGAAATCCACTTCATAACGCCCCTTGTGCAAGAAAAAAGGCGTCCATAACATTCACAACCTTTTGAGTTTTGTTGCACAAGAAAAAGTTGTATTTAACTGACGCCGACTATACTACTATGGGGTAACTAAGGGTCATTCAAAGTGTCACTAGACATTCTTGTACGTAAAATCCAACTTGATAATCCTATTAGAGATATAATTACATATAGTTATATCGACATCGATTGCTTGTACATAAAATCCAACTTGATAATCCTATTAGAGATATAATTACATATAATTATATCGCTGCAACGTCCTTACACATAAAATCCAAATTCGAGTACCTGTTAAAGCTATCCTAACACATAGTTATATCGAAGGGAGAATGGTGAGACCACGTAGTGAACCACTTCCACGGAGTCTAGCTCGAGAGGCAGGTGCCATTCTAGAGGAGAGAGATGGAATGCTCGAGGGGATGGAGATAGGTCGCCGTACTATCCGATGGCGCTTCTTCCAAGGTGTGGCAGGAGACTTGACTCCTAGGATCATGGAAAAGTTAGTTGCAAAGGTAACCACCAGCTTCTACCTACGCTATAGCTACACCTATCGCATTCGCAATGTCAATGACGGACGCGTGATTCTATTCTCCAAGACTGTCCCAGGCTCTCCATGGGTGAACATCCTAGAAGATGCAGAAGAGTGGATCAATAGCAAGGAGACAGCTCGATTGAATCCCGACAACATCACTCGACCAAATACCCAATGGGCCTTCGTTCGTTGGATCTACGTAGATGTCAAAGTCGTGATCGATCGTCAGCTTTTGTTGGGAACAGGTCCACTGCCCCAATGGCTTCGCCTTAAGAAAGGAATGCTTGCCCTTGATCGATATGGCGACAACCTATGTCTTTGGCGCTGCCTTGCCATGCATGAAGGAGCAAGAGTAGATAGGTGTTGCGTCAAAGCTCGAAAACTTGCCCAGAACTTCTATCGCCTGACAGCACCCACACAAGACGTTCCCAGAACTTCCTTAGACCAGCTGGAGGAAGTCGAGTTACACTTTGGAATCGGTATTCGGGTGTATGAACCCACGGAGGACGGCGCTTGGCATCTGACGCGACATGCAGCTCACTACAAGCATACGATGACGATTGGGATATACGACGGACATGCCTTCTACATCAAGAACATCAACAAGCTAGGGCACATCTACGTATGTAACGATTGTAAGCAACGGTTCACGAAAGCCTCAGACCTTCACCGTCATGCAGATCGTTGCAGGCGTGGCGAAACGAAGATTGTTTGCCCTGGAAAGGTAATCACAGTACCCCAGTCGGCATACGAAAAAGCCTTCTGGCCAGAGAGCACAGCCAGCAAAGTCGCTCTATGCTGGTTGGAACGCGAAACCAAAAGGATTGGACAACACATTCATCATGCAGCTTGTGGGCATGGTGGAGAGCATTGGATCGAAGGAGCACCGGTCGACGGCTACGAACCTCTTTCGAAAACCATCTTTCAATTTCATGGATGCTATTTCCATGGCTGCCCGAAATGCTTCCCTAGGGAAAGGAGGCTCTATCTCAAGACCTGTGAAAGAACGGCAAAGCTACAAGGAGCTGGTTATACAGTAGTGGAAGCTTGGGGCTGCTCCACAAAGAAGAAAAACAAACCGGTCCCCACACCAACACAAACTGTCTACCCACACTTCATAGTTTACGATTTCGAAGCCTATCTCGACACGACAAAAGGAAGACAACCAACGGACCACCTGACCATCGAAAACGTTCACGTTCCCATATCAGTATCAATTGCCGACACGTACAATCGAAAGTCAACCCACATCTGTCGACGCAATCCAAAAGAACTCATCGAAGCCTTCGTCGAAGAACTCCAGCTAAGAGCGAAAGTGATCCAAGAAGTCATTGCAGAACAGTTCTGCCCCAAGACACCTGAATTCTCTTTTGACACCCTACCAAAGAAACAACAAGCGAAGATCGACGAATGGATCCGCCAAGTTCCAGTAGTGGGATTCAACTCTGGCAGGTACGATCTCAATCTGATCAGGGAGCACTTCGTAGGAATCATTGCTGACACCTGTTCAAAGATCCTGGTAGCAAAGAAAGCCAATTCCACTATGTTCCTATTGACCCCAGATTTCCGTTTCCTTGATGTGATCAACTACCTTGGACCTGGAACTTCTTATGAACGTTGGATCAAGGCATATGGATGCGAATCGCAAAAGAGTTTCTTCCCATATGAGTGGTTCGATTCTCCAGACAAGTTGGATCACATTGGATTACCAGACTATCCAGAGTGGGGTTCGAAGTTGAAAAGAGAACATCTACTATCTATGTCAGAGTTCGAAGACTGTGAGTGCACCTTTCTCGACAAAGGAATGGAAACCTTTGCAGACTGGCTACGATACTACAACGACCTAGATGTAGTTCCATTCCTAGAGGCACTCGAAAAGATGCGAGATTTCTATCACGAGAAAGGAGTAGACATGCTGAAAGACGCAGTGTCCATTCCAGGAGTCTCACTACAGTTCCTACTTCGAGGTAGTGTAGAAAGGGGAGCTGAGATGTACGCTCCAAGTAAGGAAGCCTACCGCATGCTGAAAGACGCTGTCGTGGGAGGTCCAAGCATAGTGTTCACCAGACTCCACGAAGCAGGAGTGACTAAGATTCGTAGTCATCAGGGAGGAACTAAGACTTGTCGTAAGATTCTTGGATACGATGCCAACGCCCTATATCTTTCTACCATGGAATTCGAAATGCCTTGTGGAAAAGAAAAGGTTGTGCACTATGACGATCCAGGTCCAGCCACCGAAGGATTCGTTGAATGTCTACTTGGTGGAACGTGGTTTGGATATGCAGAAGTAGACATCGAGATACCAAAGAAATTGTGGAAGGAATTTGAGGAGATGCCACCCTTCTTCTACAACAAGAAAATCCCCAAAGAAGCAATCCCTCCAGAAATGTTGGCCTACCTCACAAAGACAGGTAGAAAGCTCAGCGAGGAAAAGAAGTTAGTTGGAAGTCTCTCTGGAAAGAAGTTGCTACTCTATGCTCCTCTTCTACTTTGGTATGTAGATCACGGCGCAGTGATCACTGCTGTCTACCGCACGATAGATTACGAACCCAAAGAAATCTTCGGATGGTTCGTGGACCAAGTCACTGAGGCACGTCGTATGGGAGATGAAGATAAAGGTGAGGCTTTGCTGGCAGATGTGTTCAAGCTGCTAGGAAACAGCGCCTATGGAAAGTTGCTCGAAGACTTGGGACGCCAAACAAAGGTCACCTATACAAAAGATGAGAAGGTTGTGGACAAAGCATTGCGAAGTGTTTGGTTCGAAGACCTGGAAGAGATTGGTGATGCATATGAACTCGAGAGCCGAAAGGACCAGATCCAAATCAAACGCCCTTTCCAAGTAGGTATCGCTGTGTACCAGCTCGCAAAGCTGCGTATGCTTGAGTTCTACTATGACTTCATCGACAAGTACATTGATCGCAATGATTTCGAATATATACAGATGGACACAGACAGTGCCTACATTGCCATCTCGGGAAATAGCCTCGATGAGGTTGTAAGACCGGAACTGCGAGAAGATTTCGAAGCCGAAAGGAATGAATGGCTAGCTTGGGACGAATGGAGCAGTCGTACACCAGGACTCTTCAAACTCGAATTCGAAGGACAGCGCGCCATTGCCCTATGCTCGAAAGCCTACTACGTCGATACAGGTGGCAGCAAGAAGTATTCCGCTAAAGGCATGTCTAGACGGCACAACGACATTTCGTGGGAACGATTCAAAGCAGCCCTCCAGGGTAGTATCGACATGGCAAATAACCGAGGCTTCCGACTATCGCCAGAAGGCATAGCAACCTACAAACAACGGAAGCTTGGGCTATCGGCTTACTACGACAAAAGACGCGTTCTTCCCGATGGAATCCACACCGAGCCAATAGAGTACGCTGTTTAGCGTCTAGGTACAAACAGAATTCCTTTTGGTGGTAGTTCTGTATCCCTAGGAACGACTTGTAGCTCTTCACGAACGAATCCACGTTTGGGTGCGTCCTTCTCCTTCGCAAGGTAGTAAAGCACAGGCTGTCCCGAAGATACTACACTTCGCGAAATGGTGTATATCTGCAAACTCCACACAGGATCAGTAGCTCTACGTTTTTCACCTCCTTCCAATTCTCCTGGTGCATAGAGATATCGAACTAGGACGTCGAATGGTAGACGCTCTTCTCTCAATCCAACCGTGCGCGAATACGTAGGAGTCTTCAGATCTACTTGTTGCGCCACTACAGAATTCGAAGGCTCTTTACCAGTCAACCGAGTCACCTCACTGTTCATGGCTTTGATAACCATTGGTAAACGAACTACCCATTCTCTACTACGCTCATCTGATCCTTCCGAAGTAAGTACCATCTCTTGTGCATATTGATATCCAAACAATCTCTCAGCTAGAGTCCTATTTGCTCTTTCAACAAAACTTTGCGCTCTATGATTACCAGCCTCACCTCGTTGAACTTTCGTACCATGTAGTTCTAGCGTTTCAGACATACGTCCCATGAATTCTCTACCAGGATCTACTTGCAAAGTCTTTGGCCATTCTAGTGGACTACGTTTATAGATTCGTTCGAATGCCGCAGCAACTTCACCACTATCTTTAGATGCCAAAGGTTCGGCTTCTTTGTATCGAGAAGCTACATCGATTACCACTAATGCATACTTATATAGTTTCCTTCCACGTCCAGGACGATCGTGTGGTAGAAATATCAAATCAGCTTGGTGGACTTCATTTGGTTTCGATACAGTCCAATGTGGTCGTGGAATGTGTTTTGGTGGTGGTAGATATATTTGCCACATAGATTGCTTTTCCAACCAACTCCTAGCCACGTCTTCTGATGCTTTCGCTGCTACCGATAGCTTGCCAATTGCAGTGTGACCTTTCCAATAGCCCATAGGCCCATAGAAGATATTCGCAAGTTTAGAATCCATCATACATCTATACATTCTAACCTTCAACAGATAAAAAAAAAAAAAAAGGAAGAATAAAGAAAGTCGTTGCGTGACCCTCTTCATTCTTCCTTTTTTTTTTTAGTAGTAGCTTAGTAGTAGCTTAAGTAGCTTACTAGTAGCTTAGGTAACTTACTAGTAGCTTACTAGTAGCTTAGGGCAACTCACCAGTAGCTTAGGGTAACTTACTAGTAGCTTAGGTAACTTACTAGTAGCTTAGTAGTATCTATATCCATTTACTAATAGTGTATCCAACGCCTAGCATTCCACCCCCAACGTAGAGCAACTCACCAGTCTTCTGATTGTTTGAGGGTTTGTAGTAGTCAGATAAGCGGGGTTCTTTCATCTCTTTGAGATGTTTAAGCGCCTTACGTAACTTATCGGATCGCACTAAGGCTTCGTTGGTATCTCTTTGATCGTTGTGTGCTTTGCGTTCAAGACCTTCCTGCTCTTGTGCATAGTCATATAAGCTTTGACGTTTGATTCTATACGCTTTCATTTCACGTTCTAGTTTTTCGGTGGCCCTATCGTGTCTCTCTCGTTCTGCATCTACATCACCATCTTTTCCAAGCATTCTAGCTAGTATGCCACCACCAGTAAATGCCGTTGCATTCAATATAGCCCCGAGGAGGGCCATTCCAATTGCTGCCGCCATTATGGTATGATCTTTTGTTTCTCAAGATTTAGGTTTGGGCTTTTCTTTCTTTCTCAAGTTGTTTCTCAAGATATTCCTTTGCGTATAAGCTACCAAGTATCACGGCAGTCCACTTTGCGTAATTCGCTAGGGAAGAAGAAGGATCGCTAAGCATAGATTCCTTGGTAGTCTTTTTTACGATCCACCCAATACCAGCAGCGAGTCCAACGATTTTGACTGCATCGGTTGCCGTCTTCGTCAATTCCTTCTCCATCTAGATATATACTACTATGATCTCGAGTCTTTAAGTGTTACTCCATGTCTAGTGCCGTTGGCTTTGCCGGAGCTGCAGGTTGTGTCGTGCTAACGGTGGCAACACGCTTATTACCATCTACATACTTCTTGTACGCAAAGTACGTGCCAAACAATGTAGCGCCAGTACCAATGACTGCGAGGATAGTCAGGCTTTCGAACCGACCTTTCTCTACGTCGACTTCTTTACATGATTCGCTTTCGCGCATCAACTCTCTCTTTTGAGCTTCTTTAGCGAGTTTGTTGCTTAACGCTAGTGCTTTTCCAGCTGCGACGCGCTTTGGGTTTTTTATCTTAGTTGGTGCAGTCGTCGGAGGATTCGCAGTTATCTGATCCGTCTGTCCTTCCATCTTGCTTCGATATAGTAGGTATATGTGAAGGTTCAACAGTTGTACCAGGAATGACTACGTGACCAGATATGTGGAATAGGACGCTAGCTAGAGCTACAAGGCGACCGGCTTTGAGCGATAGTAGGCCAGTCGCAGCACTGATTTCGTTGCGGACTAGAGGGTCTTCTTGTAGGTCCTTGATCAGGGCTTCTTGAGAATCTATTGGTACTAGGTAGGCAACTAGGCGGGTAGCTAGACGTGTCACACCGTCGACTAAGCCTTTCGTTACTTGCTTAGCTAGAACGGCCTGATACCTCCTATGCAACTTGTCTACTTCTTTCTCAGGAAGTCTAGAGATGTCTCCTAGAGAAAAGTTCTTACCTAAGTATTCTTTCGTTACGCCTGTTGCGGCTAAGATCGAAAGTGATTCACGATTGTCTGACGTAACGTCTAGATCGGTTGGTGGTGGACCTGTTACGTCCTCACCGAATATCTCGAGTATTTCCTTATCAGTCATAATATGTTATAGATGCTGGGAGCTCTAACACTACCTCGAAAGGATGACGGAGACAGAAGCACATGCGAGCAAACTTATGGGATCCAAGTATCATTCGTAACTCTTTACATTCTTGAGAGCCTCCATAATCCTCAAATATCTTTTTACCATCTACGGCCGATGCTGTATGGAACGCTACTACGATAGCTACGTTCTCACGGAAGGGTTTACATATGCTCGTTAGTTGTTGGGACAGCACCCAAACGGAAATCCCTATATGTCGTGCAGAAAAGGCTAAGTCCACTAGCTTGTCAGTTCGTTTCTTTACGTCCTTCGATGCGGCGCAATCGTCAAGAATCAATAGAGTATTGGTACCTGACCAAAATGTTGCGCAAATACTCAAAGTAGCATCGATGGCATCCTGCGGTGGTGATATGACGAAGAAACGAGGATCTCGATTTGCAAATCCACGATAAGTTTTGTTGTGGGCATACGTAGGACAAATCAGTACTATGTAATCGAACTTACCACGAAATGCTCCACGAAGTTGTTCTATGAGAAACGCAGTCTTCCCACAATTCGTTGGACCGACTATGAGTGCATTGAACGGCACGTGCTCTACGAGAGAATCCATCAGTATAATATACTCTGCAGAGATCTGTTCAATATCGTGACCTGAGCATCCGCAAGGACATAGATGTGCATTTTCACATTTCCACTTCCCTTAGCAGTTCTATGTATGCGAATGTCGATGTCCTTTCCACTGCCGGTTTGTGCCAAGCCATCACCATGAACGGTGGAATCTTTTGCTGTGCGACAATCGATTAGAATAGAGAATCTATTTTCAAAGAACTTCTTTGGAGTCATAGAAGTATTGGGTGTACCAAACCAGCTTCTTGCAGCCTCCCAGAAATCTAGGGGAAGCATGCCGCTTGGAAAGAGTCTGTTGGGAATCCCATTGACATCTACTTCTACCTTCAAGATATCTGGATTCGAGAATGCTTCACTATCTCGCGTGCCAATGGTAGGTGGATCTATGAATAGTAGAAGTAGTCCAGCAAAGGATCGTCGTGGAACATTAACGTTTTGAGATATCAAAGTATCAGAGGTTTTAGCGATATCTACTGTCTTGAAGTGAACAGCGTAGTTGTATAGGAATGCAGCACCTATTTCATATTTGTGAAGTGCATTACTAGCCAGCGTTTCGTTCCTGATTGCTTCGTATTCTAGTTGGATGTTGGTAAGTTGGTACGTACCTATCTTCGTCGTATCCGATCCAATTACAACCTCGTTGGCAGACGCTAGAGTCAACTCGAATGTAATCGTACTTTCTAAGGCATGTGGATATAGAACTCCATGTTGTGTCAGAATGTCAACATCTAATGGAATCCTATACTTTGAACCACATGCAGTTAGGAGTGCGTTGTCTGCAGCAGATGAAGTACTTGCGTCACCAGCTTTCGAGCGTAGCTTATTCAAGTTCTCTGATTGAATGCCTTGTTGTATTCTAGACTCTCTCTCCTGCGTAGATAGGTATATATCGGAGTATGTTTGTAGGAGGTCTGGCCTGACAAGGTCTTCTACTGTTTCAGCTCCCATCCTACAGATTCTACGCATGACCAAACAGCGTCCAACGTTCGAAACGACTCTGTTATTCGCATGTCCACCAGATAGTACGATGTCGCCCAATAGCGCTAAGCTGCCCGGTACTAGTACTACATCTTCTGCTAGCTTTGGAACTTCTACGTATAGAGTCTCACCTGGATTGGCAGATGATCGAGTGAAAGTTTTCCTATACAAGTCTCGTGGAGCCTTGAGTGCATGAGGCTCTCTTCGTACTTGTGTGGGATCCAACTTCGATGAGATCATGTTGAATATAACTATATATATAATTATGTTTAACATGGCCTCTGAGGGTAGGTATGATGAAAGAACTGATGAAGCTGAAAGAGGAAGAGACTACGACAACGATGATACTGTCAATGAAGAAACACGGAAATTGGCGTCAGACTCTACGAATGTGGATCCTAGTGAATCACTCAACCTGAAAACTAGACGCAATTATAATGAAGAAGGTGCTCGACCGAAGTATCAGGAAACGTCATTGACAGATGGAGAGCTTAGTGAATTGCTGGATGAGGATAGAATCGAACGGCCTAAATTTAGCGATCGCCACGTATTCTTCGAAACAGGCATATCGGATAGAACGAAACAAATGTTATTCGATGCTGTATGGGAACACTATGCGGATGTAGGGATTCGTGGAGACCTTGAGATAACTAAAGTATGGGATGCCGATAAGGAACGGGGTAGAATCTACCTTCACGCACTTGGAAGTAAAGAGAAGCCCATACCTTTGACCACAGTGAAGGGTGAAAGATACCAAAGTATGGGTAATGATCTCAAATTTGCCCTAGGCCCTACGGATGCAGAAAGAGCAGAACAAGTCCTCCAAGGTCAAGAAAAGGCCATTGAACATCTCGAAATGGAAGATAGTATACTTCAAGATCTAACGTCAACTGAGGACCAGAAGGAAGCGGCTAAGGAAGAGAAAATACACATCCATAACGAAATATAATTACTCGAACGTCAAGAAGAAGCCATACTAAAACGTATGTCGCTACGTGAAAGGATCAAATACATTTTCAGAAAGCATGGAATGACCGTTCTTGCAGTAGTAACTTCTATTGGCGCTATCGTTAGTACGATAGTTTCCCTGTTGTCGAAATCCGTACCGAAACCAATAAAGACTGGTATTGATAAAGCAGCAGATGCAGTAAAGAAGGGATTGCAAACGACTGGGGGGTTGTTGAAAGAAATGGGAAAGAAACTTGGACAGATCCTACCTGGAATGATTGGATCGATTGCGAGTTTCATATTTACTATGGCTGGTAAAGCTCTGGGAGTACTAGCACAGAACGTTTGGTTATTCATCGTAGCAATAGTGGTGATCACGATAGAGCAATACAAACGACGTTAACGAAACAACATCCATGCAATTCCAGCTGCGGCAATGGATGTCACTGCGAGATTAATCTCATGTTGTGAGCCAGCCTTTGCCTTTGCCTTTGCCTTTGCCTTTGCCTTTGGTACAGGAACTTGTTTCTTGTGCGTCTCGAGAGGCTGCACCAATTTCTTATCTGGTGGGCCTTTCATAGGAAGAGGTGAATGTCCTTTGCCTTCTGCATTGATGTCGTTAGTGCCTAGCACCATATCTTTCGTAGCTTTCGGGATTGGATTCTTATAGCCATCTTTCTTACCAAGATAGTACACTAGATCGCTTGGCAATAATCGCACGCCTACAGCTATTGCTAGATCGAGCCTCTTATGCGTTGATTTTATAGCGGTAAGATAGTTTTTGTAGCTCACCACTAAGTCGTTTTCGAGAATAGCGTCTTCGACTAAGCTCTTAAACTTTTCTTTGACGTTATGGCTATCTATGATGGATCCGTTCAAGTCGGCTTGAGCACCAAGCATGCAATGTCCAAAAGCCTCGACAGATCTATTCAACCTACCCAATCCAGCATCTGTCAAACCCTTTCCGATTGGTGGCGTAAACCAATTGTATTGCTTTCCTTCGTGTTCGTCGTTCCGAATAAAGGATACTAGATCGCCCTTGTCCACACTGCCTTTCTCGTCTGCAAATAAGTTATTGTGGTTGGGCCATGTGTCTGCTTCCTTGTCGTAGCTTCGGATTACGTGGACGTTCTTGTAGCCATCACCATACAAAAGGAATACGTCTCCTAATCCGTGATTCCTACCTCCGTGCCATCGGAAGTCTGGTGGGAAATCTGGTGTTCGAGATATACCAAATTCAATGCACAATTTCTCAAGAGCTGCTTTGTTATAGAGGTTATCCATTTGCTTGAAATGAGAGTTACCAGGTAAAGGAACTCCATTGGCACCACCAAGTTCATGCAGAATTCTTCGTATTGTGAAATAAACGTGAAATCGTAGGAACCCCTGAACGACTGGTGGATACGTTTTGAAAATAGGATCAAACAATGACACTCCACATCCAGAAGTCGCACACCACGTTGCGAAATTCAATTGTTGAGGCCAATATTTGAAATCCGGACCATGTAACCAATGGTAGGACTCATTTGCTGTCATATGCTTTACGACGGTCTCCTTGAATATGTTTCGAACGCCTGCTTTGAACCTATTCTTTGAGGTGGCATATATCCATAGATTAGTGAGATCGATATCTTGTGCCGGTCCAGTAGGAGGAACTGCTGTAATAGGATATTTCGCACTCCTATCTAGGGTCAACGTAGATGGGAAACCTTTATGCACATCCCACAACGCATTATCGATGCGCTTTTGAATCGTAGTAGGTAACTTCGAGACATCATTACCGTAAACGACATAGCTAGAATCTCCATCTCGAAACCAAATACTCGTCGAATATTTGCCTGGACCATTCACTTCCGTAGAGGCATAGAACTTGTGAATATCTGCATGTGGGTATCGTTTCTTGAACTTTATCCACAAATCAGTATTCAGTTTGGCAATCCTGTCGTTTTCATTGACAAGGAGCGCTGTCTGCTCAGCTTTCGAAAGCCTTGGACCACCCCTGGCAATCTCCGCCACGTCCTCAGCAGATAGACCCTCATCTTCGTATGGTAAAACTAGAGGCATCGTGTTGAAGCTATACATACATATAGTTATACCTTCAACATATAAGATGGTTCTCTTATATATCACCACAACATTGGCCAACCATACTGTCTACTTCGACGACCCAATTATTATCAATAATATTTCGCTACTCGAAACCACCATTGAGAACAGTTGGTTGAATCTAAAAGAGAAGGCCACGTTTCAGTGGGAAGTCAAGGGTGTGGGGTTCCCATACACAATCAATCTAGGGAATTATAAGATAACTACCTTAATGGATCGCTTAGCACCTGCAGTCGATGCTGACATCGTTAAATTTATAGACATATCCAGTAAAAAGTATTGGACCCTAGATGTGAAGAAACCAATCAAGTTCAGTAAAAATCTCTGTGAAATATTGGGTATCAAAGGAAATGAAGACGAGGATGGAAACGTAACATTAAAAGTGAGAGAATACGACCTGATAATGGAATATATCCAAACAATATATATCCACTGTGATGCGGTGGATCCCAAATTCTCACTCCTTGAGGGAAAGCGCTCGACTGTACTAGCTAGCCTTAACGTAGAAGGCACCTGGTTTAACAGAAGGACCTATCATTTGATGGAATCAACGAAAGTCCAAGCTCTAGGAACAATGCGGAACAGCCTTCGACTGACTGTTCGCGACGACAAAAGCAACATCATGGACTTCCGTGGTCGACCTCTACGATACGTGTTGAAGCTTGAGTAAGCTATATGTATGACGTACAATGGAAGGCGATTCGATTCAACCGTTTCCATCAGCACCAAGTATCTATCCACAGATTGCTAGTGACACTGGAAAGAACTTTAGACTGCAAACGATCCGAGACACGCTTTCGGACATAGAAGTTCAAGAAAGGCACTACGAAGGTGTACGCAAGAAATATGCACGTTCTCAAGGAATAGTTCATGGAATCGCAGTGGCAACTGGAGGTCTATCTGTGATCTTATCTGGATCTGGATTGGGCGCAGCGTTGACTGGGGTTGGAATAGTGATTGGTCTACCACTTGGAGTTATTGGTGGACTATGTGGATTAATTTCAGCATCTACGACCCTTGGAGCTAAGAAGTTAGGAATGAAGGTTTCTAAGCATGAAAAGACAACTATGTTGGCAAAGGCGAAAATCAATACGATTCGTGATCTAGTATCGAAGGCACTACGTGATGAAAACATATCCGACTCTGAATACAGTCTCATCCTGAACGAAGCGAATAAGTATGAGATCATGAGATCTGAAATTCGTCGCAAGGCTTCCATAGGTGAAAAAAGCACGGATCGGGTTCGAGCCGAACTCAAGCAAGAAGTGCAAAAGGAAATGCGAGAAAAACTTGGAATGTAAGAATCAACGTTTCCTATGAAAGGAACGAACGTGGCTCTCACTTTCACTTTGCCAAGTCCTACTGCTAGTTAGCCCATGTCTAGTGTAGATTGGTTCGAAGTGGGAATGGTAAGAAGACAACTCCTTGACAAAACGCTTGACCGCATTTCCAAATATGCCACATCGCTTAACGACATCCTTAAAAGACATAGACGATCCGGAGCGACGTAGCACCTCGTAACTTGCTCCAACGACTTTCGTCTTAAGCATTGATTTGGGGCCTATATTGTTTTCCATTGCCTTAGTAACGACCTCGTGGACTATTTGTTGAACGTCCCTAGGTACTCCTACAAGATCTAGTTGTAGGAAAGTCGTCGCAATGTGAGGAACTATGCGCTCAGCATCCAAGTCTACATCAATCTTATCGTCGTCACACAGAGAACGTATGAAGACCTCTCCATTATGGATGCCTTCGTTTCTTAGTTGCATGAAGCGAGCGACCTCACCTTTAGATCGGACGAATCCACATTGTATGCATGCATGGTAGAGTAGAGCAGCTAAAATATTTTTCTTAGCATCACTACGCTTGAGACAAACTTTCATTACTTGGGTGAATGCGTCGGCTACGATTTCTAACGCGTTCATAGGGAACGATAAATCATAACTTTGTTTGTAAATAGTGTCGTATGCTCGTAGTTCTTGTAGTAGCGTTCGTCGTTTCAGTTCTATGTCATCATCGCTTTGCTTTGGTTTTGCGCGGTCTAGATCACTTTGATACTGAAACCCGTCCGGACCTACTATATGCAGTCGAGTAGTAATAATGTCGATCTTAGTTTCTGTACATGGTTCAACCTCGGAAACAAGACCACATGTGGGACACACGAATTCCGTTCCTTGTATTTCAAAGGGGCAGAGACAATCAGGACATGTTTCACTGGCGTTAATATGTTCCACTTGTGGTTTGATATTCAGGCTTCTACAAATTCCAGGACCAAACAATCTGATTAGCTCGTCCATGATACAACTATAGATGTCGTACGTTCAATAGAAAAAAAAAAAGAAGAGGAATGAAGAGGGCCACGCAACGACCTTCTTCATTCTTCCTTTTTTCTTTTTTCGTGGCTATTCCTAAGCGTCCTTCTCGTTCCTCAAGGCAGCCAACACCTCGTTGAGCGCATGGTTGAGAGACTCTCCAAGACCTTCCACTGGTTCCAGCACTCTTGATTCAGCGGGCAATGCTACCTCCGGTTCCACCATGTTTGGCTCCTCCTTTCTTGGATCCTCTAGCTTCTTGCTGGACTTCTTAGCGCGTCTTATATAGACACCGGAAGACTTCACCTTGATGGTGAGACGGTCACATCCTGAGCAAAGCTCGTAATCAGTACGACATCCTTTACCGCACTTCGAGCATGGTACGTATGGGGCACAGCCTTTTGAGATTTGGTAGTTATGCTGGGAACAGAACTTCGTTGTCTTCGAAATCTTCTTTGGACATTTTGAGTCCTTCCCTCTCATCAACCAATCACAAGTTATTGCGGCGTCTACATTTGAGTTCTTCTTCGACATGTTCGATCTGTATGGTGTTAATGCGTACTAAGATAACAACGTAAGCTAGTATTGTGGAATAAAGAATATATACTAATACCATTTAGTGGTAATATACAGTATAATAATCATTCCTTTAACATATACTTCAAGTTTGGATTTCTTAGGTGCGCGAATATCTAGTGACACTTTGGCTTCCTACGTGGATATCTCTAATAGGATTATCAAGTTGGATTTTATGTACAAGCAATCGATGTCGATATAGCTATATGTAATTATATCTCTAATAGGATTATCAAGTTGGATTTTACGTACAAGAATGTCTAGTGACACTTTGAATGACCCTTAGTTACCCCATAGTAGTATAGTCGGCGTCAGTTAAATACAACTTTTTCTTGTGCAACAAAACTCAAAAGGTTGTGAATGTTATGGACGCCTTTTTTCTTGCACAAGGGGCGTTATGAAGTGGATTTCTGAATTCACTTTATGACGCCCCTTGTGCAAGAAAACAAGGCGTCCATAACATTCACAACCTTTTGAGTTTTGTTGTACAAGAAAAAGTGGTATTTAACTGACGCCGACTATACTACTTGCTCACACCCTTTTTTAGGCTGTCATGTGCTGATTGACATTGTGCAGTTGAATTGTTTTTGTGCGTTAACCCGAAGGCTGCTAATTCACTTTTATAAACCTTGTCAATTTTGCGTTTGTTGGCTTAGCATTGCTTTACAATTAAATATTTTTTTAAACAAGTCTCTGCACTACATGAGTTTTACAGAGGTATATAGGTTTCTATAGTTTTCTTTAAAACAATGCGCATACAAAATTATTAACGAGAGAGACCCGCGAAGGTATCCGGTATCCTTAAATGGACACGGAAAAAGGTTCAGGATTAACGTGCTACGGAAGCCCAGTAGTGACATTCAGTTTGCCCAAAAAAATCTTTGGTTAATGTTTTTCTCAAACCAAACACATTTTTTTCTCAAATTAAAAACATTTTTTTTAATCAAATAGTAAAAAAAATTCTCAAAACATTTGCTGAACACAATCAAGGGATAGCTTAGCCGTGAGTTCAGTATTTGCTGAACTTACAAATGTAGCGAGTTCAGCATTTGCTGAACATAATCAAGAAATGGCTTAGCCGTGAGTTCAGCATTTGCTGAACATAGTCAAGAAATGGCTTAGCCGTGAGTTCAGCATTTGCTGAACTTACAAATGTAGCGAGTTCAGCATTTGCTGAACATAATCAAGACTGAGTCAGTGGCTAAGCCGAGAGTTCAGCATTTGCTGAACATAATCAAGAAATAGTTTAGCCGTGAGTTCGGCATTTGCTGAACTTACAAATGTAGCGAGTTCGGCATTTGCTGAACACAATCAAGAAATAGCTTAGTTCATGAGTTCAGCATTTGCTGAACTTAGCAAGTATGCAGAAAGTTAACTTTATATATCAGATACTGTAAGCGGCAATGTTATTTTAGGACGACCGATATAAAGAGAATTTGCCAGGATACCATAGGACTTAAATCAACAACTCAAGTCGCCTCACTGCCGATAATTTTCAAGGGTAAACATAACAATGTAATAAGGAAATATGCTGAAATAAAAAATGATTGGAAAAAGTTTGACTAGTATTTGTTCATTTTGCTAACGTGAAATATTAGCGTGGTTGATATTGTTCAAAAGGTTAAAAGAAAAACTTGGCACAAAAAAAGGCGGCAAAACCAGTGTGATCAATATTTATATAGAAAATATGAACTTTAGAATATCGGAACCCATTTTGGAACGTGTTTTTGTTGTTAAGCAGCATGTAAGGATTGAGCATGTACACAATACATTTCTGGTAGAAGCCGGTTTAACCACCACAGTTGTCAATGGCGGCATATGAAAGAAAGGCTACTTTACCAGCAGGCCTCTTTCCTCTCTCTCTCCCTAACAGCAGCGGCAGCCATCTCGGAAGGAGGGCCAAAAGGCAGAAAGAAACTGGCAGAAATATAGCATTTGTATGAAAACCGAATGTCAAATAATTATGTTGCTGAAATATTTAGCATCCCAGAATTAACTAAAGATGGTTGATAAAGAATTATGTTGATAAAATGTTATGGCTGCAAGTATCCTATGAACGATTTCTGTCTGGTGCCATGTGTTGTTATGCACTTATCAGCAGCCATCATGGGGGTACACCCCAGGGAACCCCAGGCTTTTGTAAAATGCTGTCAACAAAACCCTCATACCCTGAGGCAAAATTTATCCACCAACAGTCCCTACCCCCGGAACAGGAGTGAGCATCCAAAGGTCGGAAAAGTGGCACCTATCCTATTAAAAAATGACGTTCGGTAGAGGATCAATTTAGGGCCGACATGGCAGCAATGCCGAACCCGTCAATTTATATTTCACTTGCACCTATATAGCCACGGAACTATATTAACACGCGACCTGGTGCATCCTACATAAAATCGAAACGACCACAGCTTCTCGATAGCAAGGATCGCAGAATTCTTTCTATATCTGTGATCGCAAATGCACTGATCGTATAAAGGGTAGTAACAACTTCATTGCAAGGATCGCAGTTTTGGGTCGCACGACACGTTTTTCTTCTTCGATTGTTGCGATTATTATTGAATCACGCTTTTAGTGATATGTAATGTAATGTGACAAAGAAAGGCTTTTAATACTTGCTTTATACATTGAATCAAAAGAGTACAACAACAGAAAACTCATTACCTGATCCATCTTTACAATGAACGTAACGAACAAGGTTAAGAATTCTCCAAATACATTCGATCACATGTGCTTTGAAAGAATATAACCGCTGACCAATTCATTGCAAATCCTGCGGGTATCGTCTGTGAAGTGAGAAAACGATCTAAATCGATATCCCCGGACCCAGGGACATACAATTATGACAAAAGTGAACAAATCCTGTGGGATGTCCGTGGGTGTCCCAGTGGTGAACCGCCCTGGATGACCGCTGATAAGTGCATTAATGCCGCAATCAAATTACCAGCTAAATGTATTGGGGGGGGGGGGGAACCTGACTGCATTGTTCACAGGAATTCTCTTTACTAATGCCCTCGAATTCAAACATCAAACTCACTCTCCAAACATCTTTAGTTCTGCGATGCTAATACAATTTGGGGCAAAATATTGCACAATCACATTTTCATACAAACGCAGTGTTTGGATTACAGTTCTGCATGAATCACTCACTATAGAGAATGTATACATACATAGACTTTATTTACCATTGAATTTCAGAGTAGTTTTGACAAGCTAATGGCTCCTTCGTATGGTAAACTACACTTGAAAACTTCGCTAAATTCTCCATTATATTTCAGGTGTATTTAGACTCGTTCTATGAATGATTTGGGGTTTAAAATAGTTAGGTTTTCTTTAAATTTGGGGTTAGGTTTTTAGATGATCTATATATACATTTCTCTACTCTACTCTCTAGTGAGCGATTCCTGTCTTTTATACTTTACAAGTCTTTAGTTAAACTTTTATAGAATATGGATGGCCGCCGCTGTTGTACCGTAAGTTACCACACTTCCTGTTCCAAACTGCTAGTATTAAAAACTATATTTCATAATCATGATTCATGATTCGAGCTTGGCTATACCAGCCGACTATTCTACTTGCAAGTTGCTCCGACCTCACCTTCTGAGTCGCTCATCTTGACGACAAGTCTAATAGCAAATAGGCTGAATTAGATATATACAGGATAATTCTTTATAAATTTACACAAATATTTTAACCTGTTCCAATGTTCTTGTTGGTTGTTCAGTGCACGAATTCAAGAAGAATGTAAACGGCGCATTAAATTCATTTGACACGTACCAGTCTACCTCGATTGATCCTATCAATATTGCCCAAAAATTAACCATAACCATTATTCCAAGCGTGTTTTCCATTTTAGGATAGTTGTGAATTCAACGGGGAGAACGTGTTGGCCAAGAAGTCACATAGAGCCGCGAAGGAACTGGAACACGGCGATGTCTAAAATTGGGGAGACCAGTCGCATGTACTTGTTCGTGCAGGTCAACAAAGTACTGTACGTTAGGCAAAGACAACCTGGAGGCATCTGAAATGACCGGAAGAGAGTCCAGAGTAACTGGAAGTGAGACCGGACAATTATACTGTTCGTGTGCTGTCGCAGTGAAATCTACGATCACGTTGTCACGAACTAAAGACTCAGAATAACTTGGCTCCATCACATCCGAATGCCTATGCGTATTACTTATTTGATGAGCTGGCAACTTATCAAGCTCGTCCACAGGAACGGGGATATGAGTACAAGTGTTGTTAGACTATTCGTGCCCTATCGGATTCAAAGCCCCGAACACATTGTTACGAACCAGTACCTTAGAGTCAAAGTGTTGAAGCAAATTGAAAGAAATATCCGGTAGTCATTCTGATTTCGAAACTGGCGCAGATGGTAATATGTGTTTCAGCGGGCATTCCGCTGTGGATTCGGCGTGCCTTAAAATATTGTGCGTTCCTTAGTGAAGCACAGTCCACAGATATGTTGCACCCACTTGCGCTCATTACGAATCAATCCGTAACGATCAGCCTTGTACTGGCCATGCATTTTCCGTTCAGGAAATCCTTACAAAAGACGTTACCACGCGGTGGGGTTTGTTTAGGATTGATGGAGCATACTTTCCCGAATGAGAATTATGCATAAACCGATTCTCCAACTGATTGAATGAGTCTCCCCATCGTGCACGACCACGCTCAATTTCAAATAGCACGACGGCGTGAAAGCTCAAGGGCACCCAACGAAGTTTTCGGTTAAAAAGCTGTTCGGGAGAGTAAGTTAGCCTAAAACTTTCGGATTTGAAAAAAATGTCCCTAGAAAATTGTTTTCTGAAATACTGGCTAGAAAATTTGTTTTCAATCCCTAGAAAATTACAGAAGAAAAGGGAGACTAAAAGGTTTCCCCTAAAATATTCGTACGTCCCAATTCGTCTGATCAATAGAGTCAGAACAGGATAAAAGAATCCCTAAAAAATTCGTACCTCCACAAAACGTTGCAACATGAAGTTACTTGGGCTAGAAAATTCTTGTTATGTTCTAGACTACTCTGACTACTAACAAATTCGTAGGCCGGAAATATTTTGCCATAGTATTTTCGGTTGACGCGATTTCAACCTAGAAAATCCGAACAGCTAATAGCTTCTAGAATACGTCAAAAGACATAGTAGGCGCCTTAAAATGGCTAGATAAGCTGCAGACAACTGGTTTCAAACGAATTTCAAAAAGTACTGGTTGGGTGCCCTTGAAAGCTCCTGACAGTCGGCCAGGGAACTGTGTGGCCAGATACATGAGAGGTCAAATGTTCCAAACGAGAATGTTTCTCACGAGACGATAATGAACTATCCAAATTCATGATAGAGGAATATCCTGCCACAAACTCTGCTAAGGTCAAGTCTTCGTACTTTATGTCCTTTACTTACGTACGACAGGCTAAGTTCGCTATGAGGCCATAACTGAGGACAGACAATACGACTCGTTATAAGTTTACCTTGGACAATTTACCAGATCTCAGCTTACCTTCCTTCCCTCTCTGTCGCCAAGACTTTGCTGTGCCTGATTCCTCGTCTGACTCGCTACTGCTACTGTCCGTTGAGAAACCAAGCTGTGCCAATTTTTTTATCAACTAACTTGACAATATGTTGCTCTGAGCGTACCACGTGGACTTCAGGAACGCCCCCGTCTTTACTCGTCAACCGCGTGCTCGTAGGAACCTTTGGCGTTGTAGCCTTTCTGTTCCTCATTCTTTCGTTCTCCGTTCTAACCTCTTCCAGTTCCTTTCTTAACCTGTCTAGGTCCATTGCCTTTCTTAGCTCATCTGCTCGGCTTTAGCTGTTTCCAGTTCTTCTGATAACAAGCGGCAAGACTCTTCAGACATGCGATGGTTGTTCGGCGAAACTGTCGTGAAACACATCTTCCTCGATATCCCCTTCATTAAGGGCTGCGTAATCAACACGCTTCGTGGATCTAAGGAGTCACGCTGAGAAGACATTTCGCGGTAGACAAATTAAATAAACTATGATTTAAGACTGAGAGCAAACACGGAGTGAAAAAAACGTACTATCGGTGATTGCTCGCGAGTAATGATCGTAACTTGATATAACGCTATTTCAAACTCTATTCAAGGTCTGTCATCACTGGCCATCTAAGCCGAATAAATTATTTTAATGGTTTCAATATATCCCAATGAACGTCTCCAGAAACTACAAAACAGGTCGGCCAGAGTGATCATGAATTTCAGAAATGAAGCGGGCCAATCAAGTTTCGCTCTAAACGCTCTTGGTGGACATCTTTAGACGAACGTAGGGCACAAATGAAGGCCAGACTCATGTACAAAACGATTCACGAATTAGCGCCCCAAAGACTATCTACTATTTTTTTTAATTTAAACTCAAAAACTGATTACAATCTAAGGGGATCCTCAACTAAGCTTTTTATTCCTAGTCCTAGAACATAATTTTTGAAAAAGAGCTTTAACTATAGCGGAGCTCAAATAAGGTACCAGAGGGCATAAGGGGATCAAACTCATTTGAATCGTTTTGCAACAAACTTTCCTCCTCAGGCTTTCATTTATTTTAGAAGTTAGTAAACTAGTTATTGTGGATAGAAATATATTATTAATATTTTTTATTGTGTATTATATTATTTTTATTCTTTATATTACCATATAGATTACTTTATCAATTTTGTATATTAGCATTTAGGATAAGTATTAGTAATTATAATCAGATATTGTTGATATGTTTATAATTTTAATGCACGCCTTCTTGGAAATCAGCTGTTAAGTTGAATGAGGCCAGTGTGGTTAAATAAAGTTTGATCATCATCAGAGTACCAGTCCTGTTTATGTGTTTTTAGTTCCACTTTCACTTTCCAGCCGGATTTGATTCGAATTCAAAACAGTGAGGCGGCAACGGCTTTGCTGACGGCTGCTTAGATCCGAGTAAGACGACAAAGGCAATTCGTTTGGTTCTTTGCTAGGTTGACTTCTACAGCAAACAGAAACATGAGAAACATCTCATTTTAAAGCTGAAGAAATTCAAAATCCGTTTTGACATCTGTTTATGACGCACCGAGCTTCTACGCTGTTCCGGTTAGTTTTCATTTTCACTTTTCAATCACCGTTTCTGAGTAAAGACAACAACTAGATTCTTTCTTTTGGTTGTTGACCTCTAGTGCACACAGAAACACGAAAGAGGTATCATTTTAAAGCTGAAAGTTTACAAAATCTGCTGGAACATTTGTTTATGATGCGATATCTAGTTTTACGATGTTCTGTTAGGCCTACGACAAACGTCGAACTAACCATGAACTTAATTCAGTCGAACCTATTAATTTTGAAATAGGCTCATGGATAGTACGACGTTTGTTGCAATTGAGATCGACCTATTCAATAGGTACGAGTCCAGCATGATATATGATTACCATATCTTTAACGGCAGAAAAAGGGTCGCCGGGTTTTGGCAATTTTGCCTGACTTCGACACGAAAAAAAAATATGTTCGCGCTCTCCAAATTGATTTTTAATTGCACAAAATGACTAAAAGAAGCCTAAAATTTAATAAAATAACGGGATCGAATTTTTCATTTCATTGGCACTTTAATAGTCGCATTTTCCTCGAGAAGAAATATTTTCCAATTAATTATCACAAGTGCTGAAAGCTAAATTTTCACGGAAGAATTTATGGAATGTTTTTGGTCCACTAGTTTGATAAATGACCGTTTATGCAAAAATGATAGCACTATTTATTTAAACTCTAAAATCGACAATGACTACTCCCTGTTTATTGTTATCGTATACATGTCTTTGCAACAATAAACCAAGGCAAGAAACATAGAAACATAATAAATTCGTTTTTAAAATAATTGTGAAACTTTCTATTATGTTTCAGTTCAATACAAATGGAAAACGAAATTGACAGCGACGAAATTGGGTCCCACGAAGTAGATAGTTTTAGCGCACCACCCAAAAAGAAAAAGAAGCGTGGTGCAAGGAGTAAATGGAACCAAGATCTGGTTGACGATCTGGTTGACATAATCATCACCAATCAAGGGCGTATCTAGCCTATAGGCCCGTAGGCCTGGGCCTACACATTTTACAGCCTAATTGTCCTATTACAAGTGAATGTTGGGCTTGAGGAGCTGTCGAAATACACAAAACATGACCTGAAAGTGCAGCAGAAGGCATTTGCGAAAGTCTAAATCTAGAAAATTTTCCGGGGAAGCAACCTTACGGAGCGGTTGTTTGGGCTTACAAATTTTAAAAACCTGGCTACGCCACTGCCAATGAATACTACAAAAGAAAACTGATTTTTGTGAACACAAAAATCAACAAAACGGTGAAGTTTACCAGAAAGGACTACACGAATTGAGGAACAGAGCATTGAGGAGGGGGAATGATGTCCCTTTCACTGTCACCCAGCTGCGCTCCAAATTCAAGAAGTGCGTAGGTAAGTGCAAAAAAGTTGCACTCACTATCAAGACTGCAACTGGAGTGAAATGCTTCCAAGAAAATAAGGTGTATGGAGCGTGGTTTGACCGACTCTTTGAATTGGTTAAGACCCGAGATTCGTGCCAGCCTGATTTGGCAACAGAGCCTTCGGCCAACTTCACTAACGGTAACGATGAGGATGATGATGTGTCTGACACAACAAATGAAGTACCTACAAAGAAACTGTTTGTCCCGATTAAGGCGGCAGCACTGACCCAAAAAGAAGAAAAAAGATAGCACAGAACTTGTTTGCCAAGCAGTCGATTTACTGAAAACGGTTGTCGAAAATGACACTAGCAAAGATGTGCTCACCTTCCTGAAAGAGGATATCGAGAAATCTCGAGCACATGAGCTAAAATTATTCCACTGATTAATGTTCCAGCCATCCTTTGATCCGCACCAGGGGTACAGCCCATATGTGCCGACACTTCCAGGCACTAGCGTCGGCATGCCAAGTTACATGTATGGTGGGCAGTCAACATTAAGATCCGTGCCTGAACATTACAGATTTTATCCTTCAACATCTACAGCCACAACCACATCACATCCCATGTTATGGCTCTTACCAGGCTCCAACAAATGATAGCTGTGATGATAAAGATGTCATTTACCATGATCTATAACGTAATGCTAGTTATCAAGCACTGTCATTTGATCATTTCTTTCTTCGATCATTCTAAAAGTTGATTGAATGCTAACTACCGTAAAATGCGAGTAGGAGCTGATGTTTTGAGCGTTAGCCCTTCGTCAGAGCTCCGACGAAGGGCTAATGCTCGAAACGTCAGCTGCTGCTCGCTTTGTACGGAGGTAAGTATACGCAATCAACTTTTAGTTTATTCAACCCATGTTTTCGTCCCAGACGACGCCAACCAACACTAGTTTTACAGATACTACGGATCCACAGTATTTACAACATAATACCAAGCATTAATTAGTTTACGGGAACTTTAATTTTGTTACTTAAAGACGCTATGTCGACCGGCATCCATTGCGGGCGTTTGTTTTTGTTTTGATTCAAGAATTCGACCTGGCGTTCCTCGCTAGCCTTCGTGACGGCCACCTTGATCTCACAAGACATCGGAAGACGAATTGCAGAGGATTAATGTTTATGGTGAGTTTTAAGTTTCTATGAAACGCCAACAAGTCAATAGACAATACGATCGGTATTTATCTGTGTTTCTTTCAGTTCAATTTAACTGAAGGTTGCCGGCGAAGCCGAAGTTCTACACGAAGACAGAGCCGATATTTGCAGTTCAACTTATACTTGTATTATTTCTATATTAAAAAAAAAAGGAAAGATGGCCAAACACGTGGCTGCCCTTGTAGCACGGCTGACTTAGAATGTATGGCGAATCGGTATAAGTGTGGTACATCGAGAAAGCCATGTGCAACTGAAGGTATGAACAGCTGAAAAGAAAGTCAAAAGTTTGTGCAATCAACAAAACACCCGACTAAATATTTTTATCACAGCCAAACTAAAGACAAAAATAAAAAGGAGTAAAACATGTTTTTGTATTACGAACATTATTTCAGAATTAGAAACAGTTCCTCAAGGAAGTGCGCATTATGTAAGTATACCAGACTGTTCACTAGTGAGGCAAAGAAGAGAACACCAAACAGGAAATAGCTAGTGTATTAAAGTACACGATTTATATTTTTCAGAAGGATTTTAGTATAATCTCTCCACATTTCTTTTTATAAAGATTTCTTTAACGATTTAGCACAACGACAGAGTTGAAATTCTTGTAAAACTCCAGGGGGGGGGGGGGGGGGTACTCCCTTATATGGCCTAAACAGGGACGTGCGCTGGACAGGGTACGGTTTTTGGCCTCTGTCCTGAACAGGGTATATAATTTCATGAGTCTGTCCTACCTGTCCTAACCAGGGTATTGATTGCACGATTATCCTCATCTCACCGGTCTTTAACAAGTCATCAGTGACTCCACAAGATCATTGTCACCCAATCATTGCAATTGCTAATAAAACACAATTGTGTAAAACAAGACAGTCTGTATTTTGTCATTTGTCCTAAACAGGGTCCTAAACTAGAGGGTGTTGTGCTACACAGGGTAGGTATTTAGAGTTTTTCTGTCCTAAACAGGGTCAGGGTTTCAACCCTATACCCAAACATGGGTCCAGTACCCCCCAGGGTAAAACTGTCGAACAATGGCTGTGGGAGCTTAGATTTTACAATCTTCATGAGTCACAAATCCAGGCCCAGAACCCGGAATTCCAGGAACGTTGTGCCTTGCTCCTGATAATAAAATTTAATGTTACAGACGAAGGGAATGCATCACTTCATACGCCCTGGACGAAGCCTTAAACATGTCTAAACAGACATGTTCTCGAAATTGCCATTCGCTGTAGGTGAAATTAGGGTGGATCTTCTAGACATTTCAATGGCCAGCTACCGCAAGACAGCCTAGACAGTTTGTTTTGTGGGAGCATGGCTATTTGGGGATAGGAACAGTTATTCCTTCTTGTGCCATAAAAAAACATCCATCAACAGATCCCTCCCCAGACAATGTCTATATAGCCTTGAGATCTGATTAGATGGGATGGGATGCTTGTTGAAAAATTCCAAAGGAACCAATACCATAAAGGTACTGTTGGCATTTCAAATTAAACACCCAAAATATGCATTTTTACCCCAAAAGGTATGAGCATCGCCATCAGCTAGATATAGGGAGTCACCCCCAGGAGAGTCCCCGTCGTCCGTCCCCCCCCCCCCCCCCACACAGCTGAGTTCACACAAACTATGAACAGGGATGGACGGATGGATTATTAAAGCCGTGAGGTGGGACCCATTGAATGCCCTGGTTTGTTGGAATGTGTATTATCTATATTTTCAAACTAAGTTATCTTCAGAATATTCTTTAAACAAGTTAATTGCTTGCATGAATTGTTTTGCGATTATCATCTGCTTGTAGGAATTTCTTGGTTAAGTTTTTACCTAGCACAATTTTTTTAGTGGGGAGTTGTCAACCACAGTCCAGTCAGTGGCTTCTAATGATCCACCCCTTACAAACACTTTTCCTATAGCCCACATTCGATATAGCATAGGGGGTGGAGTCAGGTGGGCTCTCACAAATATTAGTCAGAGAAACAAAGTTGAGGGTTTATATCAGTTTTATATCAGGTTTATACAACATCAAATTTCCAAGGAAAATATCAGATTATAGGCTCAAGACAGAAAGTCTGTATTCACTGCTTTCTTATCCCAAAATTGTGCAATTTGTTGGAGGACACTTTGTATAAATACAATAGTTATTCATCTTTCCTGGAACAACTCATCTTTTCCAAAAACATTGTCCCATGGAAGATAAGAAAGCTATTGTGCTTATGCAAAGTGCCCTCCAAGAATTGAAACATTTTGGGTTGAGAAAGTGGTGAATCTTTATTGTTCAAATAAAATAACAATTCCTTTGCTCTCATTGGACAAAGATGACCAGACACATGACTAGGCAATATGAGAGCATAGTGGAAAGTGCCCAGCTAGCACTATTGCAAAAAAAAAAACAGAGTAATAACAACAACAATAGAGTTTCTGTTGTGGGCCTATAGTGCAATATTCATTTACCTGACATATATTAGTTGTTAGAAATCAATTGTGCTCTATCAGCAATGCTGCAATCTAATTGGCTGAGCTACTCACTACAACACTTGTGTGGTATATACTAAAAACATTATTCGACACAGATCCAGTGACAATTGGTGGATATTTACCTCCCTGTGAAGTGACATGGCAAGTTACAGTGTCACAACTTCAACATGGGCCACCACATTGTCACATTTGATTGGCTTGGAAGCTACTGATGTCTAGGCCTTTAAATATTATTGGCTTGGGGCTACCAAAGTCTGGATCATTTGTTATAAACTTGTGCTGTGACTGGCTGGTTAGTGTCGGGTGGTCCTGTTAGAAGTAGTCACACTGTAAATATCCACTACTAGTCACAGACACTGTAAGGGATATTTATTTAATTATTTCTTAGCCCTAAATCTGCTGCAATATTAAGTAATCAAATAAATCAATTCTGGGCTTTCTCGTAAAGCAATAGTTGGAGCCAGATGTCTTGAATGTTGTTGTGGCAGAGGCACTACCTTTAAAATTATGTGCTGTAATATAATATAAGGGATAAGTGTTTTTGAGGAATAATTCTCAAGTGATTCTAATTGTCACCACAGAGCTAAGGCTTATGATTTGAGAAATAGGATTTTAGTGTGAAACCCCTGATCCTTGGGCCTATGTAGCTACAATGTATTACAAGGTTACTCTTGTAATTTTGAGAATGCATTCAAGAAAAAATGAAATTCCTTACCCTATAGAAGACTTATAACCTATCCAAACTTGAAGCTAAATACTGAAGAACTTCAAGAATGCTAAAGGTAAATTGTATAGCCCTACGTGTATATCAGACCAATACGACTGTGAAACCTGCATGCAACTGTACTTACTCATGAAATTACATAATGATAGTGACATGACATGTTTAAAGTTCTTGAGGTAGACTTTGCTCGTGCTGATCACCTCCAGATCCTGTTGTGCTGATTGGACATGAACTGAAGACAAGACCAATACGTAAAAAAAAGATAAGAACATATTTACGTGAGTAGAGCAGAGAGTGAGAACAGACTACAAACTCAAGTACAGAGCGCAAAGAATTTCAAGTATTACTTACTGCAGTAAAACTTGAGCGAATTCACTGTCCGCGAGTCTTGAATAACCCTTCGAGGCTTTCCAATCCCTCCACTGGTCTTGTACCGATTCTCTTAAGTATATCACGTTCAAAGTCACTGGTTTTTTGGGCCGTCCTCCTCTACCTAGTTGCCGTTTTGGTTCCTTGGACGCCATCTAAACGATGGACGTCTCTAAGTCTAAACTCATGACTCATAACAGGTCTAACAAGAGTATAGACTTGAATGATTTTTGCGAAATAACTGAATGTAAAGTTAACTGATTGACTTATACGTCTTTTGAGAGTATTTTTTTTTCAAAAAGTCGCTATGATTACAAGGATGGAAGAAGATTACTGAACCATACCGTCTAACTCGCTAACATTCGAGGTTTCGTATGATACGAAACCTCCAAAGCGCCCGCATTGCATGCCGGTCGACATAGAGTCTTTAAGGAAGTTTTGTTTGTACATAACAAAAATAAAGAAGTACTGGCAACGTGCTTGAAATTTATTGCGTGTGTTATTAGTTTAATATTGCCCCAAACATTCTAGGGCGGGGTTGCACACCCCTTATGCCTCCGAGGTTATGTTGGACTTTTGTTTTAGACAACAAGTCAGCTAATGGACACCAGCTCCTTGTTTTTCCAACCAGAGTTTATCAGTAATAACATCTCTTGTGAGGTGGCCCTAGCATCTGTATCAGAGATCTTTTCACAAGCTCTCGTATGGATAAGTTCCCCTTATTGTAGCCCTGTCGCGCCTTTTTCTTGTTGCTGGATCGGTTGTCAAATCCAGGTTATTTGGCATTGTGTCACCTTTTTCAATGCAAACATTATGTAAAACAATACAAGCAAGGGCTGCTATCTTAGTTTTCTCAGGGCTACATTCAGAGCCTCTAAGGAGAAACCGCCACCTTCCCCTTCAGTTGGCCATAAGCAGCCTCCGTTACCATCCTGGCTCGGCTCAATCGATAGTTGAAATATCTCTGTTTGGGCACTCTAATTTTAGCAAACTGTTTTTCACTGTAAATTCCTATTTGTTAAAAGAGTGTGAATAAATTGTTGTTGTTGTTGTTGTTGTTGGGCGTAAGATTGGCGTTCGTGTATGGCTTCATTAACCAAGTTTGTAAAGGAAAGGCGGAATCGCCAAGTATCAGGGGTGGCACACGTACCCCACCCACTTCCTTGCCAATGTTAGGGAGATATCCCTTGTTTGTAATTTGACTCCAGAGATCAGTGAACTGGAATATCACTGAGTCGTGCGAGTTTCCGGGAAAACCACAGCTACCCCAAACAAATCGATATTTAGAATCCACCATACCCATCAATACTATTGAAAACAATTTCATAAAAATTGTGATATTCTTTGCATGACTCAAGTCCACCAGGGGGGCATTTGATTGAAATGTGACATCCATCAACCGCTGCCCACAGCACGGAAATTGCCACACCTCTCCATATCCAGGATTTTACTTTTAAACTCTTCTTCCGACTTGGGCATGTGTTTCATAACCGCATCTTGCCACAAGCACTGACGACTGCGCTTGACACCTCGCTTACGATGTATCCGACAGTCCTTTCTCCGATCCCTGCCATCTCCGCTATAGTATAGTATAGTAATCACCTCTTCCTAGTCGATATAAGCAAATAGCTAATCTGAATTCCGGTGACATTGGGACTTCGGTGATCGTGTCTTTCTCAATAACGTTACGAATTCGGCCGAGTAGAAACGAAAACGTCGACCTTGACACTCTAAACGTCGCTTTGAAACGCTTCTCGGAGTAAGTAGACCATACGAAATCAAACCATCCAGAATGTCGTTGAAAACGGCGGCATGATCGACTATTAACAGAAGTTTCATTGTGTGAAACCGCTAGAAGCACGGTTAATAACGCCACTTGCAGTAACAACCTTCGTCTCGTATACACGGCACCGAGTGCTGTGAATAACGCCATTCTTCTGTTTCTGTTTCCACAGAAAGGCCCTTTTTAGATTCGACCGAGCGCTGTATTTCGCCATATCACTAGCTCCTGGCGAAAAGTGAAATGTGCCAGGACACGTGTTAGTTCCCGTGATTTAATTAGGTGCAAGTGCATGTATTAAGATCGACATATGTTCGACGTTTGCTGCCACGTCGGCCCTAAGTCGATCTTCTACCGAACGTATTTTTTAATAGGATCGGCGCGACTTAAGTTCGACGTTTGCCGTAGGCCTTAGATTTTCAGCGCAGTCATTTCTCCAGCGCAAAACTTAAAATTAAAATTACAAAGGCTGGTGCGACTCGTTAATTCCAATGCTTCATTAGCCGGCGTACGCTCTGTTGGAGCTTAGAAGTGAAGAGAACATCGCGGAAATTCTGAAATCCAAAATTTGGCAAGCGAATTTGAGTTTCCAATATGTGTTCTAGAAAGTTTGATTTCGATAATACTAATATCCGTCAAAATAAGACGAAAAAGAGGCAACGAGTTCCTAAGATATCGAACTAACTTTTGTCGTGGGTACGGCTAAGAAATTAAGTAATTATGCGAAGAGAAAATCGACCTCAAAGTCAGCCATTCGTCATTTTCAGTCTAGCAGCTTCGAAAAATCCCAAATGTGAAGGCAAAACCTATATAATGCGTATATTCACGCAAATAATTTAATCTTGGGGCGCAAATACTTAATTGATATCTCTTCTACAAAATTCTATGGATATCTAATTGTTATGAAGGTTATTTTCTGCGTAAATGAGTGAAATCATAACCTCACTGAAGCGTTTTGGCCCATTTTCTCTGTTATTTGCTTCACGTATCATTGCGTAGTTTTGAATTTTGAATAGCGCTGCTGTTCTTAGGCCCGGTGTACAGCGATTTCGCCCCCCCGTGAATTCGCCTCCCAGGGGGCGAAATCGCAGGTGAATTCGCCCCCCCCCCCCTTCCTCGCCCCCCTCTAGCGATTTCGTCCCCCCCCTCCCTTCCAACTTTTTAAAAGGTTATGAATACTTGTTTTCCTTCTTATTATTAATGTAATGTATGGACGTGGAGAATAGTACGGCAAAAAGCTATCAGTGATGTGTATAAAGGCATGTAATTCAATTTCATTTTAAAATCCATGCTTCACTTTTCTTCGACAAAATTCGTTACGGTAAACGCTGTAATTTTCATTCGCGGGAGCAGTGCAATAAGAAACTCTACAAGAGATTCAATCTGCAATCCACCTACAATCTTCGTCAATCTTGGAATAATTAGTTGTTGGTATTTCTTGCCTGAAGGTTTTGATAACCCGTAAATTTCAAAAGCTCCTTAGGGGGTTCAAACAATCCATATAGATTTTTAGAAAATATATTGGTTTGCAATTAGTAGGCACCCTCCTTAAGATCAGAAATAAGTTCAGATAATAATGAATTCATATTTTTATGATGATGAAGAATATTCATATCGTCAGCATAAAGTAGAAGATGTATTGATTTCATTATAAACTTCGCATCATTAACATATGATAGAAATAATATGAGACCTAGAGTCGAGCTGTGAGGAACACCACAAGTAACAGGCAGAAAATCAGAGTTCATTCCATCTATACTAACAAATTGTTTTCTATCGTTTAAGTAGCTATGAAACCATTCATGTTCAGATCCCTCAATGCCATAATAGAGCAATTTTTCAAGTAAAATTTCATGGTCAACTGTATCGAAGGCTTTTGACAAGTCCAAGAAAACACCAATAGAAATATCTCCATTATCGATTGCTTCATTGATTCTAGTAATAAAATCAACAATAGCCAAAGATGTACTTCTCTTTTTACGAAATCCAAACTGATAACAGTAAAGTAGGTGATTACTCTCAAGATGATTAACTAGATCTTCACAAACAATTTTCTCAAACAATTTTGAAAAGGTTGATAATAGTGATATTGGTCTGTAATTAGAAACAAGTGATTTAATGCCACTTTTGAAAAGAGGAATTACTTTAGCTATTTTCATTAAATCTGGGAAAGTACCGGTCAAAAGAGAGGTGTTAAAGATATAACATAATGGCTGACAAATAGCTTCGGCTATGCATTGTATATATTTGATATTAATATTTTCATGGCAGATGATCTAGAACAGTTCAATTGATAGATATGATCTAAAACTCTGTATTCAGGAATTGGTTGCATGGCAAATTTAGATTTTGAAGCTATTTTCATCCAGCTCTTAAATGATTTATTGCTTGTAGGGAGTTTTTTGGCAAGAGAAGGACCAACACTTGTAAACAAGGTGTTAAATATGGATGAGATGTCTTTGTTGTCAGTATTACCGTTTGCCATTATGTTCAAAGAGTGAAATGAGAGGGGATTTAGATTTCTTTCTATTAAGGATCTCATTAATAACACCCCAGGTGGCACGCAAATTCCCCTTGCGAATTTTCTAACATTGTTTTATAATAATGCTTTTTTGTATATCTAATTATGGTATGGGCGATTGCGATATTCATTAAATGAATTAACATTCTCTAAGGTTGGGTTCTTAATTTTTAACCTGTACAGCTTATTTTTCATTTACTTATAAAGAGGCCACGAATTTAAGGAGGAATGTTTGTAAAGAGGATTCGAAAGAGGAGGACTAGATTCTCTAAACTGGGGTAGCGTAGGCTAGCCACAGGGTAGCGTATGGGTAGCCAAAGGGTAATGCACTAGAGTAGAGCACACTAGATAATAAAATACTTTCTAGACTAATACCTACACTAGACTTGGTGAACCTAGGTCATTAATAAACTTTCCTCTCCTCGGTAAAAACACAGCCACCTGTAGCATTTGTCAACAAGAGGTTTCAATCAATCCAAGAACTGAAAAAAGAAGAGTCGTATGAACTCCCTGATGATAAGGAAAACGAATCGTAAATATTATTGCTTATCATGTTTTGAATCGATACAAATATTTTTTTCCCGTGAATGGGAATCAATAAACTTTGATTCAAATTTACATGGCCGGTTTTGTTGGTCATGTTAATCATGGTAGTTTTCATAAGAATTTGACTCTAGGGGGTTTTCCTATTCTCACGCCCACACGCCCGGCTGACATTGCTAATCTCACGCCTCAAGCTTGCTCAAGCTCTTTACTGATATTAAATACACAAAATTCGATTATTATTTTTTAAACACGAAGTTCCGGTATAAACAGGTTAGCCCCTCCCCTTTTCACGCATGGCGAGCTCGAAATTTAAAATTCAAATTCCTGAGCAGTGAAGAAAGCACGTGAGCATATAGCGATACTTACTGCATGTCATACATGGTCATTAACGTGCAAACCAGAAATCCATTGGTTCTTGACACAAAGCGACCTTTTGAAATAATGGCGCATTAGCATAAGAATTGTATTGTTTATCAACACGAAGTATCGCTATTGCGCCTCTCCTTTGACATGCTAGATTTTGAGGTTTAAAATTAAACAAGCCATTAGAAAAGTAACCAGAGGAAAGATAGTTGTCCATTTATGACTGACAGTGGTATTTTATGACTGTTTGCGAACTCTGTAGACTTACCCTGGAGTTAAAAAAAATTGTGTTTGATATGAATTTCGCGCGATAAGCAATTAGTAGGGAGCGGCTCAAGCGGAACATCACGCAGATGTTCACTCCACAAAGGCCGGATAACCCCTCCTAGGCGCGCAGAGAATTGTGGGTGTTGTCAATTCCCAAGATGGCGGCTGAACACAGAGTTGAGGAGAAGATTAGAAGAAGCCTATTTCTTTGTAAATTAGATGTTTTGGGCAATGTAGAGGATGGATTTCAGCAAAGGAGTGCCATAGTTCAAAAACGTATAACGTATTAAGGTTTTAGATGGTGTCATTGGCGATGTCTGTGCTAAGCACGGTAAACCGCATAGCGATTTCCACGTTGATATTTCGCCGATGGCTGTGCATACTCTACATAATTCACCAAGCTATAATTCACCATTTTTGCTCAACTCGGAGTTCAGTAACACCATGGTTTTGTTCATTTCACCCGTGAAGTTGCCCTGGAGATTTTTAACGTAATTCTTAAAGATGTTATTCAGAACAATTCATACGGGCCTGCACGGAAACTCCAGTCCAGCAGTTAATTGTTGTTCGTGTTTCAATAACTGAGATCAGAAAAGCACGGTATGATGATAGTATTCACCGCAGGAGGGGGTTCTTCAAGGTAAAAAGGGTAGGGGGTGACGTCGAGAAACTCGAAAATACCCTAAAAAATACCAAACCGTGAAACATTTTCCACCCTAAAATGTACCTCATGGTCTAACAATCACCCTGAAAAATGGATTTCGCTTGGACAACCCCTAGAAAATTGTAAATCGCCGATTTCAAACCCTAAAAAATACGACGATCACCCCTAGCAGCCGAATATAGGAAGAACCCCCCCCCCCCCCCCCCCCCCCCCGTATTCACCGTATTCACGTTCCCTGAAACGAAATAGTACTTGTCAAGGCATTCCTAGACAACTCTCGAGCGGAAGTAGTGATATCTGTTGAGAACAGCATGGTTCTCAAGTACAGCAAGAACAATAAGACACTCACTTATTTTACTGTGTTTTTTCATCAAAGGAAAGAAAATTTGCAAATCTTCCTCCCAACCGCCGCTAAGTACAGACGGCTCAATTCCTGTAATCCGTGACGTACTATACGGGGAATAAATTAGTTGGCTATTTTTCGACCTTCAAAACGTATTTCCTCTTTTTAGACCTGCATCACAAAGAAATAAAATAACATAACTTATTTTTCTTGAATACAGGTTTATATAGTCGTCGGATTGATTTAGGGTTCAGTTCTACTTTAAAGCACAGTAGACTATAGATTTGTGTTTCATTTAATATAATAATTACATTGGTTTAATTTATATGCTTGACATTTGCATATCAGTTAATCAATGCTGAGTTAAATGTCTCAGTCATTTGGCAGTCAAGTTTTATTTTTATTTTTTGGCATAATTATCAATACTCCAGAGCATAATATATTTTTATAGCAGATTTATCAAGAAAATCAGGGTACTCTATAATAAAAAAAAAATGTTTGCCTCATACGACATTGTATTCTATCAATGTTATTCTATCAATGTTATAACTGATTATATTTTACTGCCACAGCATGAAATGGTATACATGTACTCTCATGTTTTATGTTTTATTCTGCCACCGGCTCAGTCACTACCTGTCATGGTCACACTTTGTGTGTCACACATTTTGTGTGTCACACATTTTGTGTGTCACACTTTGACACATAAAAAACTGTTTTCACTATGTCCTTCACTATGCCTTATTAATTGCCCACCTCCTAAACAATACTGACCGACTCCCTCTGAGCACTATTTACAAAGTGTTTCAGATTGAATATGTTTTTTTTTTCAAAAATAAAGCTTTGATACTCTAAAGAATAAGTGAGCGATTTGGGTTGAATCTCCAGGGGGCAGAGGAGTTCACCATGCATTTTTGCCACGGGGTCCGGGGACCGAGGACTTCACGTCTTTCACTTGCGTAAACAGTGAATGCCCCGGTCATGCCAGTGGGGGAGGGCGAGGGGGGGGGGGGGGGGGGGGGGGGGGGGGGGGGGGGGGGGGGGGGGGGGGGAGGGGGAGGGGGTTTCAAATGACTGGTGCATTGTGTGTTGTGTATTCTCCGAGTAGGAAACTTTGCCGAGCCGTAAGCCCTCAATTAATATTGCAAAACGCTTGGTTAAAAAATCCAATTCGCATCAGAAAAGCATAAAAGTATATGAAAATTAAAGCAAGAAAAGCAAAGAAATGACGGAGAAGGACAAGTAAAATGTGCTGTTTCCAACGATATTACCTTCATTAACCTAGAATATGTTAGTGATAATATCTCGAGAAATACTAGTCCGAATTTTAAGCGAAAACAAAACACAATATCCAGATAAGACTTTACTTTCCTCAAAACTCGACGGCACCTTTTGAACTAAGACATTGTTTGTGTGATTACCACACCCCACCCCACCCCCCCCCCCCCAAAAAAAAAGAAAAGTAATACATAATGTCCCTCTCTAGATTTCGTCGGGCGAGAAAAAAGCGAAAGAAATACATGATACGTAAAGGGGGTATGTCTGACCCAGCGTGGATTGACAAATGAAGGGTGACAAATCCCTAGGCTCCTCTCATTGTACCGGAAGTGCAAGTAAAGCCATAAAACAACATCATGACAACATTAACTATTTTGCTCCAAATTCTATTTCTAATATACTTCAGTTATCTAAATTAGTTTTCTTCGAGAGACTGGAGCAGCAATTCAACTAGAATAAAAGTTACCCGAATTGCGGGATTTATTCATCTTTTGATGTCACAATTGAAAGCTACGGATTTTATTGTAGTAGCTTTCTCTTGGGGGGGAGTTGATTCACCTTATGACGTCACAGGATCCACGACAAGTAACCAAAATTACGGATTAAATATCAGAAATTTTACAAAATATGCAAGATTAATACCTTTTTGTGAGAAACAAACAAACATGATACTTGCACTTTAAAGAAGGACGAAAGATCGTTTAGAGATCCTAAACCCATACGATCGTATGGAATAGTACGAAGTCACTCTGAAATGCAGGAAATGGCATTTTCGAGGGTCCCATTTTCAAAATGTTCATGGAGAGGGAGGGGCATGCCCCCGGATCCCCTTAGCGGCTCGCGCCTTCGGCGATCGTCGGATCTCACGCCTCACGTTTCCTCGTCCTTTCAATCCTTTATAGCCAGGCGTCAGTAGCAAAAATCAGCCAAACAGGTATCGGGGAACTCAAACGCTTAAATCTCGCTCAGAACATTCTCCGGTATCTTGTAACCAATTAATAAATAAGCTACACGTTCATCGGGTTCGTTTTACAGCCAAATAACTTTATTGTCCCATTTTAGGTTGCGACTGTACAATTTTGGGATTAAAAACAAACCTACTACGATCAATTCACAACAATGCTCGCACGGCAAAGGAACCAAAAGTACCCCACACCCGTCAAACTAATGTTTCCGGATCGATCGATTGTTCATTCAATATTTCAGCATCGGTTAGGGGGGACTCCTTCCCTGCTAGCAGAGGTCTCTCTCTCTGTCTTGGTAAAATGGAAGGCGAGGGAGAGACCCCTGCCGACATCCGACACTTGCCGTCCACATTCATGGACGAGTCAAACCAGTTTCGAAAACACGCTTTACCGGAAATAGCTGTACGCGTCAGTTGTTTTTTACAGTTGTTTCGTGCGCTCATAAGTACACGTGAGATCGCGTCACTTGTTGCCAAGGAAACTTCACGCATGCGCAACAGAGAAAGCGTCGGATGTCGGAAGAGGTCTCTCTCCCTCGCCTTCCATTTTACCATGACAGAGAGAGACCTCTGCTAGCAGGGAAGGGGACTCCCTGTGGGCAACCACCGGTTTCGTACTGCCCCAACCTTTTCCTCCTCGTGGTTTCATGTATGCAAATTCTACTTTGAAAAGCCGAAAAACTGATTTCCTTCACTCGTGAATACTTGAACTAAATTTGAAAACTTAATATTGATGTATAAATCTAAAAGATTTTCGATCAAAACGCTTCGCACATCTGCCATGTTTTCGAATTCTGATCAATGAATTTGACCATAATTGCGCGCGTTCGTTAGCCTGTCAGTTTTTTTATCCAGTCGAGATAAAGATCAAATTAAAGACAACCAATCAGCGTGCTCGTTACACTTCAAGATGCCATTAAGAAGCTATTGGGTTTTCCCCGCGAAGTATTTGTTTTTTTGGTGTAGAAAATGTATCGGAGTGTTATAAAATAAATAAACCCCCGTCTGATTTACTGTTATATCGGTGGATATATCCTTGGCAGAGAGATGGTCCTCCAAATATCTCACTTTCCCTCGAAACTTCGCTCGCTTCTCGGGCAACTGTTCTTTATTTGAACAATCTCTCAGCTGCGGACATTATCCGCCGATGTACGAGACGCCAGAACGGGTTTATTTACTAAATATCCCATGAAAGCGAACCAATCAGATTGCTCGATCTAACAAGGTTACCGAGTTGGTATATCCTAAATATTTTTATTCCAAGGTACAATAAAGGATTGTTTTTGTTGCTGTTACCCAGGTACCGCGAGTTATACATTGGGAGGCCTATGTTTTGTTTCACGTATGTGATTAACATGTAATCATTGATACGGTTTCTCGTTTCGGTTGGAATTTATCACATACACTCATTTATCGCAGTTTTGATGCTCTTTGAAAAACACAGTCGTGCGAATTAATCCCAAATTGAACTTGAAACCGTATGATTACCTATAAATTTATAATAATATTGGTGTTTCAATCAGTAATGAATTGACACTTGTCTACTTTCTCTGTTCCAAATGCCTGAACCCTGCTGGTTGTCGAGTGGTTAGGAAATTCGGTTCTTTTTCTCATTTTTTCTGTCCCCTACTGCGTCTAGGGTAGCACTTAGCTCTATTGTAGCGGCTAATTCTGGTAATAGCTTGTTCCTGAATATCTACACTTTTAATACCTCGCTGAGTGGTTAACACTGGCAGGTGTGCGACGTTTATGAAAATAAGATAGAACCTCTGCTATTAAACAGCAGCACATACGCTGTCCAACTAGGCATTGAAATTGAGCTGGCATATATAATTAAGAAAAAATAGGCTACTAAGGTGTATTAATACATTTGTAGATCAAGTCATCAAATGAAAAGTGCTTGCTGCTTGTCATATATTTCAATTTTTTACTAAACCGAACTACAGTGAGATTACTACAATTTAATGTCTTACGTACAAGAACAGATTGAAATACTGGACATCGATCGGGAGCTCTTTTCAGAGCTCATAAAATCCCCTATCAATCCAGCACTTTTCCATGTCTATGCCGTTGGTGGTAATGTACAAATAACGTCTTCAGTTGCAGTTCCAAGATAGCGGCTGTACATGGGAACACGTTTGAATGAATTGACACTAGTTTGTCTGTTCTAAATGACTTGTATGAAACCCAGCTGGTAGTCGAGTGGTTAGAAAAGTCAGTTAATTTGTGTTATTTTCCCCCTGCCTTTTTCCATTTCTCCTCAGTATTCATCCAGACTGCTCTCTACTGGGTTTATTGTTGGGATTGGACCGCTGGAGCATGTGGCTCGCCATTGTAGCGGATAATACTGCTAATATCTCATTCCTGAATATCTACAGCTTACCTATATGGTCCAAAAAAGGTTGTCGCATAACAATCTTCAGGTGTGTAGCGTATAATGCATGAAAGTAAGAGAGAACGTGTGCTCTTATTTTCAGCATATCAGTTAAAAAACAGTTTATTTTGTTCGATGTCGCAGAGCCTGCTATAAAGTTATTAAAAATGGCCGGAGTTTCGAGTTTTGGTAGCCCAGGGGACAGCTGTATATAATTAATCCGTTGGGCATTTGACCATTAACAAACTGTAGTTTCTTGTAGAGTTGGATTTGGAATTGGACGATAATTTGTACCCGAAGGAGAGTCAGTCCTCACAAAAAAAAACATAATTTGCAATACCAAAGAATTGGAGGGGGCCTCAAGTTTCGAATTGATTTAATACATGACATGATATTTTAAAAGAACCTGGCTGATTCAAAACCAGTGCCGCTTCCCTAAGGCTTAACAACTTGTAGTTCAATTCCTACCTGCGGTCGAGGTGGCTGTGCACGGGAACACTTGCAAATCAGTTGTACCAGCGCCGTTCTGAATTCTTGTATCCTGAAGACGTAAATAATGGGATTAACAAGGGAATTGCTGTACAGTAATAAGACAATTCCAAACTTGGCGTCGTTTGGAAATTTTGTTCTTAATATTCCCAAGATCAGGAGTACCGCGAATGGTATCCACGTTAGCAGTGATGCTACGGTTGTGATAAACAATGTCATGGCTAGTTCTTTATCTCGTTGTAGTCTTCTTTGATTGGCTGCGTGCTGATGCAGTTGTTGCTGCCCGCCCTTCCACTTTAGAAATATCGTCACATACGACACAGATATGATAACCACCGAAAGCACTAAGAACGCTATCAAGACACAAACAACGGCAGATGGGTTATACAATTGTGCGATATAATAAGCAACACAAGCAAGAAATGCCAACACCCATGTAACAGAAATAGACAAGATATACGCTTGGATTCCTGTTGTGCGATGTCGCAAAGGAAAAACAATTGCATACATGCGTTCTAAAGCAACCAGGACTAAGGATACCAATGAGGCCACGCTTGTTAACACTTGGACTGTGTTGAAATAAGTTCTACTGTGTTGTCCTTTCCAAAAAGAGAAGGTTACACCAAGATCGTTCACGAACATTGGTACTGTTGTAGCACCAAGGAGTAAGTCAGCGATGGCTAAATTGATAACAAAATACAGACTGCGCCTGCATAGATGCTTGTTGATCGTTAATGTCAGGATCGTTAACAGGTTGAAGATGACGATGAGAATGCCTTCAACTGCAAAAGCGACAATCCACCAAACATACTCAGTTAAAGGTGAGGCATCATTCCCCGTCATGATAACTAGTTGATTGCAGTAGATCTGTATTGCAGTAGATCTGTATCGCCGTCGTCTCACTCTACTGGAAGGCTTCAGTGTGTACAAAATGTAACTACATGCACATGTAATCATCTCTTGAGCTTAATACAATTACACGGGAATATTTGCATACCTTTTAGACTCTACTTAAATAAATGGTGACAGGGTTAATTTCCCTAAGGGCACATTGCCCAGGTGTTAGCAATGGTTGTGACTGGGAGTATTTTGAAATTGCGCGTCTAATATTTTCTTATTTCCTCTAAAGATCAGTAAAAACTGCTGAACAGTCAGGAGTTCGCTTCTTCATCTTTTAAAACTTAGCAATGAAGTACATCTTTGAAATTGAATTCTAGGATAAACAAATAGAGAGATAGCCTCTTCTAGGAAAAAGCCTAATATAACAATAACAACAACAAAAAATTAAAATATCTAGGTCTTTTTGTTGATCAACATTTACAATGAGATGCTCAAATCAATCTTATTAATAACAAAATTGCAAAGAATATAGGGATTTTGTACAAGCTAAGACATTATGTTTCTATAAATACTTTAAAGCAACTGTACTATACCCTTATGTTTTCCTATTTGAATTATGGCGTCATGAGCTGGGGCACTGCTAGTCAAACTATACACTAAGTAAAGTTAAAGCCAAGCAAAATAAATGCATTCGCTGTATCTTCTTTGCTGATAGATTAGAACGTGCCACCCCATACTACAAACTTATATAAATCCTTAAACTTGAAAACGCATTTAATCTTAAAATTTCCCCCCTTATCTACAAAATCAAATACGTTAAAAAAGATTTTCCAGCTATCTTCTCTGACGCAGTTCCATCCAACATAGACATCCATAACTATAATACCAGATGTTTATATATTCAAACATTAATTCAGACCATGCAAAGCTTGTGCTTTTTACCAATAATTGATAAGCCAACCCGTGTTTATAATCGTAGCGCATCGTTAATTCACGGTGGGCATAAATGACCCCGAAATCGCCAGGGTTGAGCGTGACCAAAAATAGATAAAATGGCACAATTTCCTAAATTCTCTCTTAAATTGAATACAATTTTCACAGTTTACTATGCAAGTAAAATTTAAGGTTCTGGTTCAATTAGTTTTAGATAATGACATTATAGTGACGTCGTAAGAGTAAGCTCCTTTTTTGGTCAAATTCCTTTTTAAATAGTCGTTTAAAGTAAAGTACGCTATAACGAAGATATGGCGATGCGTTTTTATTTGGCACAATTTTGAAGTCTCTATGATAAATATTCCCGAAGTTATTAAGGATTTAATATTTTCATGACGTCATATCTGTGACGTAATGTGTTTTACATAAATGGGGCTTTCCACTGTAAAAGAAAAAGAAAAACTCGATATTACAACTACTAAGTGCGTTAGAAGTGCATTGGTAAAAAAATATAGATACAATGCTCACTCGCCTATATTTAGAGGGCGTTTCCAAATACTCATGACGTCATAGTGACGTTTACGTTTTTTCAATGTAACCTTGAAAGCATTTATCCATTAAAAATTACAATTCAAAAAACATACGATTTTAGGTACTAAGGTCTTCTTAAAGTTTCTAGATTGTCATGTAATAATATTTAAGATTAGCTCCAAAAGTTATTTGAAGAAATATGTTTCATAAATGGTTTTATGCTGTTTATTTCCCGCCAAAATTTGGCGGGAAAATTACGGAAATTCAAAATTAAATAACTTTTCTCCCTCTTAACCAATCGAAATAGGGTTTTCGATTACTTTGTTCCCAACAAGGGGAGAATTGAAAAAATTAACATTTTAGTATCTTACGGCTACTTGAAAATATGGAGAAACCTATTATAAATGGATAAATGACGTCATTGTGACGTCATTAAGATGTTCGCGATAACACAAAACACTATAAACTAATTGAGATTTTGAGACGCGATACCGAATTATATTGCCGGCCAGTTGGGAGAAAATATATTCCGTATTGGGCGGAGTCGCGCAGCGACGAAGCCCAATACGAAGAATAAATTTTCTTCCAACAACGGCAATATAATTCGGTATCGCGTCTCAAAATCTCAATTAGTTTTGTATCGCGATTCAACAGTTAAGTCGGGAATTGTTAAAAGAAAGAAGAGAATGAAGCACCAAACTTATTCTGATCGTAATTTCAATTCTCAAAAGGCGCCTAGTATATCTATGGCAACGGTTTCACGGCTTGAGTGGCGAAAACTTTCGCGACGTGTTTTGAAATCTCTTCAAAAATTATGAAAATTGTACTTTTAGCGAATAAGAGTGTTAGATTTCTGACGGAAACTACAATGCCAACCTTACCTTTAGGATTGAATGATGCTTATCTTGTAATTTACAGTGTTTTGAAGGTGAAATTGTAGAAATCTTGCTGTTGAACAAACGACTTTTGACCTTGACCTGGAACCCATGTAACTGCAAGGGCTCGCGCAAGAGCCAATCAGAGGCTGGTATTCTGAGACGCAATACCATGTTATATTGGCGTCTCAAAAGTAAACAAAGTGATCAGTGAATCGTGATACAACATTTTATTTCGTTTAGCGCTCTAAACCTCTCCATAAAAAATCATTATTGTACTGTTGAATGTCTTGAAGATATAGACAAATAAACCAACCCTGGCGATTTTGGGGTCATTTATGCCCACCGTGATTGGCAATATACAAAGTAAATAGCGATAACATAATTTCAGACATTAGCGACCATTTTACGCAGTTCTGTTTAATAAGTTGTGGCCATCAAATGGAAAAGCCCACTAAAAAGAATTTGAGAAACTTCTCTAAATTCGACGATGAACGTTTGAAAGCTGATATTTCAAAAACTAATTGGGATCAACTGTTAGCAAACACGAATGATGTTGACTTGGCGTTTAAGAAATAAATAAACTAAATAAATAAACTAACCAATGAACACGCTCCTTTCCAATTCATATCTAAGCGCCAAAACAAACAACTAACTAAACCATGGATAACAAAAGGCATACGAGCCTCTATTAAAATAAAATAAATAATTATTTAATGTAGATAAGGATAAGTACAAAATGTATAGAAACTAAATAACCTCGTTAACTCTTGCCAGTAAAAAAACTGTGTTGTCATTCTTTTTTCGAAGTAAATTTACGTAACATGAAAGAGACTTGGCAAGGTATTAATAATATAATATCTGGAAAAAGGAAATCTAAAAATATATATATCATTCCTTAAAAAGGGAATTAATTCTACTTCTAGTGATCTAAAAGAAATGTCAGAAATAATGAATAATTATTTTGCTAATATAGGGTATAACCTGTCAGCAAAATTATCCAAAGCAAAACAACACTTTCGAGCTACCTAAATGATCCTGTTTTCGATTCTTTCTTTTTTGAACCAGTTTTAGCCTCAAATGTATAATCTCAGATCAGCTTGATACCAAATAATATATCGTATGGTCATTATTCGTCACCTGCTAGGATACTCAAACCCGCCCCAAAAATTATCAGAAAACCTTTAGCAGTAATAATGAATGTGTCCATTACCTCGGGTAAATCAGTATCGGAAGAAGTTAAAAACTGCTAAAATTATACCTATTTTAAAGATGATGATGAAACCGAACCAAATTGTAGGTACATGTAGTTGGGAATTCCACATATACCCAAAGCAGTTTTGAAATAAAAACATCTTAACTTGGGAGCATAACAAATCGTGACCGCCCCACCCCAGAACAATAAATAAGCTATACATTTATAAACTTTATTGTCCGATTTTTAGGCTGCGAATGTACAATTTTGGGATTAAAAACAAATAGACTACGATAAATTCACAACCATGCTCGCGCGGGAAAGGAACCACAGGTAACACACACGCGTCAAACTAATGTTCCGATCGATCGATTGTTTTTCTAATATTCTATATAGCATCAGTTAGGGACTCCTAGCTAGCCTGCTTCGCATCCGAATTGAACCCTGGGGTTAAGTTCGGATGCGACGTAGGCTAGGTACTCCCTGTGGGCAAACCTCCGGTTTCGTAAGCCCCAAACATTTCCTCCTCGTGGTTTCATGGATGCAAATTCTACTTTGAAAAGCCGAAAAAAACGGACAAAAACTGATTTCCTTCACTCGTGAGTACTTTAACTAAATTTGAAAACTTAATATTGATGTATAAATCGAAACGTTTTTAGATCGAACTGCCATGTTTTCGAGTTCTGATCAATGAATTCGACCACAATTGCACGAGTTCGTCAGCCTGTCAGTTTTATTATCCAATCGCGATAAAGATCAAATTAAAAACAACCATTGGGCGGGGCGTAAAATTATGCAATAGCGTCTGTCAATCATAAATCACTATTTCTCAGGCTCTCTCGCGCTTTAGTTCTTGCCACCCATTCACTGCATATTCAGGCAAGTATTGCAGCAGTTCTGACATCATGGAATGAGATAGCTAAAGAATACTTTTTTTTATCGAGGACCGAGATCGGCAACGGCAGCGAGGACGTGACACAGAAAAATGTTTTCTCCCGAAATGTGATGTTTACTATTTTCTTTGTTCGCCTTTAATTTCATATTCATATCTTCTAAATATATGACAAGCATAGAGTTCCGTTCACGCCGAACGAAAAATGGAGTGATTTACTTCTAACGTTGCCGTTCTCTTGTAAACGTAAAATGTGGGGTTTTCACGTAGTTTTATTTTCGAGACAACGGTTGAAATGTGGGCGACTGCGTGCATTTTCACGTGCAGTTATTGTAATTAAAGCTATTGTTTTATGCCGTCGTCCTAGACGTTGCCGTCGTCACGAGCAATTCGCGCGCCAATCTAATCAAAATTTCAAGCATGTAACGCGGGCTCATTTTGTGAAGTAATTTATGCGTGCGCTATTATTTGATTCTTTCGCGCGAATAGCCGCGTATATCCGCCGGTACTGCCGGCCGGTTTGTAGTTATATATCGAATTTTTCTTTACGAAATAAAGGTAAATGTGTGATCTGTCAAACATTAAGTAGCTCTAGGTTCATACATTTAACAACGTTTCCTGTCGAGCAGCTTTACTTGAAAAAGGAGCGCCTTGGCGATGTTTAGTTGTTTCGATCGCTCGGAAATAATCTTAGACTTCAGTCATATTGTCGATTATCTCGGTCAGTAAAACGCAAATTGTTGGGCTAAGGTAACAGAGTTTTGGTGCAAGGAGAAGTGTACGGGAAGAGATGGCTACGGAACGCAGGTTGAGGAGATGGATCATCTTGCAATTGTTACCAGTATGTCGGCAGCAGTTGAAGTGGTCGTCATTTATACCTCCAGAAAAAGTGGTGATTTTTAGTCTTCTTGATGTATTTCAGTTGTAGATCTGGTACGGTGGTTGTTATAAAACATGCACAGCATTATATATATTGATTGTGTTGGGAAAGAAATGGTAAATATTCTTACCCCGACTCTTCATATTTTGTCTAAAGATACTCTTGTAGAATTCTACATATCACAAACTGTTGTGTTTTTTAAAAGAGAAATGATTTTATGAAAGCCTCAAAAATATTTCATTCAAAAAGGTTCCATGAAAATTAATTGTAACAATTTTTATTTTTATTTATTATTTTATTAAAGAAGTTATTTCAAAGACAGATATAGCTATAAAATTTAACCGACTTCGAAAGAACTTCAGTTTAAATGACAAGGGTGCTTCCACTGATATGTCCCAAATATAGCCATCAACATTTAAGTTTACTAATTTGTGGTGACAAAGGCATTGACATCAACAAAACTTCTCCTACAGTTTAATAATACAAAGAAACATCAGTCTCTAAATAGAGCTATAAAATACTGGGAACTTTTGAAGGACTTCTTGTCCTATAATTAAACTTCCATGCCCGCCCCCACTCCCTAGCCAGCAACTGCTAATATAAGCAAAATTAGTACAAGAAAGTCCTCAAGACCTGTAGAAATAAAACCAAAAACTACCTTAAATGCATCTAGATTCGAACAATAAAATTCAAAGACTTTTGTGCAAGCAATTTGCAAACATCTTGAGACCAACAACACAATCTGAATCAACTGAATATTTTTGTTGTCAGCAAATGGTGTTTTAGTGGAGACTTTAGCCCGGCTACTTGGTCTCACTTGGCCATTTTAATATCTTCAAGCTATCAGATGTGCCTTAAGGTATACCTCATGCTCCTCTAATTATTCAAAAATATTAAAATAAGAATGTACCTGAACAAAAGCTTGAAACTCTAATGGCAAGAATAAATGAAGTTTAAACAGAGTAGTTGCAAGAATCCAGCTCTATTCCACCTCTTTTTCTTGTTGGAGATAAATGAGATGCAGACTTTGATTAGCGATTATAGTTGTTTCAAGGCTTATTAAACTTAAGTGTTTTTTTAATCCTGTTCACAGGGTCACATAGCTCTAATGGCCTAGGTCTAAATAATTGAATGCAGTTGGTGTATATATGCCACCATTCAAGAAAAAGAAGCTCAGATGTCACTATAAACTGCTCAGTAGCAGTACATGTAGCTTCACAGCAATCCCAGTGCCAAATCTGAAGAAAACAGAGTAAATGTTCCAAATACAGCAACTTAAGTCATCTTTTTAAGTGTAAACAAGCCAATGCTTCCTTTAAAAAAAATTTTTAATGCTTAAAGAACAGCAAAATTTAAAAATACATACAAAGACTGTACTAAATGTTAAAGTGATTTTCATAAACCTGTGAAACAATTATTGCTTGTTAACATCTAATAGTCAAATATACACACACAAAAACAATAGAATTAGCATTTAATAGCACTAAATATTCTAGTATCTGTTTCACAGGTTTATGAAAATCACTCTATAATACTCAGATATATATATTGTTAAGAATACTCAATACTTGGATAAAACAATCTTTATAAAACCAATATAGCTGAATTTTGATTGAATCTTTTCATTTTAATATATTTTCATATCAACATACATGATATGTGCATGTAGCTTATTTTCATCATTACAATTTGTTTTATTGCCCAATAGCATGCAGGTCTACCCTGCGACCAGAGGTTTCTCATCTCTTTGCCTGTCCCGTCCGCCGAAAGAAAGGGAAAGGACAGTAAAGGCAAAGAGATGAGAAACCTCTGCTCGCAGGGTAAGCGAAATCAAATCATTAAAAAATTTGGGGTGGTAATTTTTTTTGTAAACTGACGCGCCAAATAGTAAGAATTTGTTGTTTAGCTTTCAACAAAATTAATGAATGAGACAGACAAAATAAATAATCAAACTATAAACACTAAATATCACAATCAGCGCAGCTACCAAAATTAAGTAATATTTACAATGTCTATGGCATAAATCGCGCGTGTAAAACTCATAAACACAAGCAAATGATAATTTGCATATTACAGAATACATGATATGGAGAGGGCCTCATACCTGTTCAGAAATGATGAAATATTCTCACTGGTGTTAGCCATCGGCAACGACAATCCGACTACAACAATGTTGCCCAGTGTGTAAAGTAAAATATATTTTTACATATGTTAAAATGGTTCTCCTTACAGTTTTCCTTCCACAAAGCCACAATATAGTGACATTTATAGTACATTGCTAAAGTTGTTAATAACAAAATTCGGTCGAATTAAATTCCAGTGTGAAGCAGTCTCTAAAGAACGTTACCAAAACAGAATAGCTTTCAGTTTTGTCTCGCAACTCTTCTCAAGCTATCCATCGTATTGCCTATGAAATCGAAACACTTTCTAGCCAGCACTTCGACTTGGATACTCCGCTGTATTGAAAACGCCTGAAAATGAAGTACCTTTCATCACAGAAGTTTTAATCCAGAAAAAGGTTATCTTCTCCATCAGATCAGAAAAGAGTCCCAACTTCATTTGATTCCTCTGAAGAATGGTGAGAGAATGCGAAATTCTGACAGTGGTTCTTCTTGTAGTTCAGTTGTTATTCAAAAGTCAAATATCCCGTGTTAGTTCATGTTAATTTCGACGTTAACCTTCGTGACAACTTTTCGTTGCAAATAACCAACTCAGTTAAGGCTATGAAGATCCGATAAATGTGGCTAAAGTAGGTTGAAAGTGTGATACAAACTTCGCCAGTGCAAGTTAACTTTCTCCTCCTTTTGATCCCGCACATGCGACGAACACAATCCAGACGTTGTCACGAACGCGCTGCGAACAATTATATCCGCTGGGGGTGGTGATGGAATCGAATATCTAATGCGCATGCCAAAGGCCAGATTTTTTGTACGCGCTCTATTTACCGGGAACATACTCGAGTTTTTTTCCATTTTTTTTCATATTCCCGACAAAACTTAAACACGAAGTATAAAAAAGGTATAAAAAACGGAGCCCAGTGGTTTGTCACCCTTCAGTGGTTTGTCACCCTTGAGTGCTACCTGCTGATTGCTTATCGCGCGAAATTCAAATGAAACACAAAAATGATTTAACTTCAGAGTAAGGGCTACTGAGTTCGTAAACAGTCATAAAATACCATTGGCAGTCATAAATGGACAACTATCTTTCCTCTGGTCACTTTTTTTTATGGTTTGTTTAATTTTAAACCTTAAAACTCTAGCATTTCAAACGGAGAGGCTGATATGCTCACTTGCTTTCTTCACTGCCAGCAATCTGAATTTTAAATTTCGAGCTCGCGATGCGTGAACATAGGAGGGGCTAACCTATTTATACTGGAATTTCGTGTTTAAAAGTCAGATTCAACCAATCACACTGAGTTACGAATAAACTAGTTACCAGGCTCTTACAGGCTATTTGAGAGCAATATCTTATCCCTTCTCCGAACTTTCATCCGCCAAGACGGCCGTCGGGTTTCGTTTTGATGTTCTTTCGAGCTATGGCAGAGTACAGATACCTGAAAATTACTCAAGTTTAGCCTCACTGGGAAGCTGTCGGTAAATACTAAGTCACATTTGGATATATTTGTGTGATAAAATTAATAAACGCTTATCCTTATTCTCCAAAGTTGATCAAAGCAACCATCAGTGTGGCTAAAATGAAGGAAATTACAGTGAACATGGAGCCCAAACCTCACGGTTAGCATACTATTTGCGATACTCCCTTTCGCGCTCATCAAATAAAAATGGGAAAAGGCGACCGCGACAAGGGAATGCAAGTTATAGGGTCTAAACCCCAAACCCCCAGCGATACAACCATACTTAATAAGCTGACCCCTCGATTACCTAAGCCCTAACCTAGACACAAACACAACCCCCAAACTTAACTAAAGAGGGGGTCGCGAAGGGAAGGCCGAGACAAAGTGCCTTAACTGAATTGTTAAAGTCTGAGTAGCAGGAAGTGGACGAACAAGTGAAGGAATCATCAGCTGATAATAATTCAGAGAGGCCTCCAGGACGCAGCACTTGAGCGAGCTTTAAATAATAAGAGGCAGTTAGTGAGTTGCGCCAACCAATATGACTCGTTGTGTCGGCTAGTGTGATAGCTGCGCCAGCTCTGAAACTGTGCAAAGTTTCACCTTCGTCGACTCTCGCTTCTTTCAAATACAATCGCAACCGATATTGCATAGCGGAACCCGTGAGATGACTGTTGACTACCATCCCTTGTGGTGTAGTCGGCCGAAACAGGTAGCCATAAGAGATGTCCAAACCAAGCGTGTAAAATAGAAATAGTAGACAAAAGTATAAATAATTGTGCAACTGAGCTGCCATCCCGTTAGCCTGATTTTCAGACGGTACGAGGTCGTCCGCTTCTGCCCAGGAAGCGGTGAGCGGACGACCTCGTACCGTCTGAAAATCAGGCTACCATCCCGTGGGTCAAAAATGAAACAAACCAGTTACTCAGAAATGGCAATAGAGGAATGGAAAATGTAATAAATTAATGCTATACCGCCAAAATGCGCGGGAGGACCCAGGAGATGACAGCCTCAGCGTCAGTAATCCGGCTAGGGAATTAGTATCCCTTTTCAGGCTGCCATAGGGCGGGGGGCGACCGAGCAGAAATGAACAATGGATCCGACCGAGTAAACAACTGAGGCAAACAGTATCACTATAATGAAAGAACTAAAAGCCAACGGACAAGGGGAAGCAGATAATTAGACCATGCAAACAAATATGACAGGTATGGCAATAAAAGGGCTAAACAACGGAAATAAACAATAGACAAACGAAGGAGGGAGTGGGCAACACATGAAAGAATGAAGACATAATTTGGGAGGGATCTGAATCAACAAGGCTTATGCAACTAAAAACGATAACTGACTAAGCCAGGCAATCGTATAACGCATGAAATAACACAAACAACTAAGGACTATGAGGGCAGAAAATGCTTTAAAAAAACCATGGCCTAAACAAGTATCCTTCGCCAGATGACAAATGCACAATGTGAAACCATGAAAGTGCGATAAACTACAAAACTTCACATATTTGCTTATGTTTGTCATTATAGTCACTGTTAATTTAGTTAAATATTAATATTACTAAATGCACTCTCCACTATTTATGTAAACAATACAGACATAATCTCCCTCGATGAGCTTTGCTCTTGGAGAAAATGTCGAGAATAAATAAGTTTTAATAAAAAAAAAACCTGCTCATGCCGTGCAGAAACCAAATAAAAATATATATACCAGTCCAAAACCTGGTGCTAACCACAAGGGGGGCACGTCTGAATCAATTCGCATTAAACGCACAAAGCTGACCGAGAGTACCAAATAACAATCAACTAGAGACGGCCATAGAAGCGCGCAATAAGCAAGGCACCGGGACCGACCGCGGGTAAATAATTCAGCCATTACTCAAACAGGAAAAAATGGCACTGGATGACCCGCGTAGAACGAACGAAATATCTGAACTCTCTCTGAATTTCTGGTTATAGAAACCCATAACAATCCACTGAAGGCAACAAAATACCTATAAAACAACTACAACTGGCTACTCAGCCCAACCTGCATATAAAATCATACGGGGAGAGAAAGGAAATTATCCAGCAACTGCACAAATCCGTATTCGTGAGGTCAAGCACGTTAGTACAAATTAACTATAACTGGCTCCTCAGCCCAACGTGCACACAAAACCGTACCGGGAGAGAAAGGGAATTATCCAGCAACTGCACAAATCCGTATTTGTGAGGCCAAGCACGTATACAAATTTTCACCATTTCGAACGAGCCTAAAACATAGAATATTCTTTGTAAGCCAAAAATTTCTTCGCAGAAGTATTCAAAACCTTTCAAAGATTCATATGTATAAAAATTGCAAAAGGGGTTAGGTGCACTTTAACTATAACTGGCTACTCAGCCCTTGGCTACTCAGCCCAACGTACACACAAAACCGAACTGGGAGGGAAAGGGAAGTAGAAAAGGCAGGGAACCGGGTAAATTACCGAGGGGTAGAGCGAAGATAAATAAGGGAATAAATACGAAATAAAAACCTCAAGCTGAGCTGGCGGCTGATCATGAGGATTAGGGTCAGGACGAGGGACGGAGGCAGGAGTTCTTGTGCAGCAACGACTCTATCCAAAGAGGACGCTGCTCTTCGACTGCACCGCGCCTTGGGCTGCACGTGGGACTTGAAAATGAGCCATGGTCATATTATCCCAGGGCGGGTGTCCTGTGGCTCTTAAGATATTGACCCAGGGTGGATGCCCTTTAGAAATATTGACTCAAGGGTGGGTACCCTGTGGTTGCGCTCTGTAGCTCTGAAGATATTGACCAAGGGTGGTTGCCCTGTGGTCTAGCCCCGTAGCTCTAGAAATTATTAGAGAGCTTAAGCAACGACGACGGCAACGTCTAGGACGACGGCATGACACAATAGACTTAATTACAAAATACAATAACTTCACGTGAAAATGCACGCAGTCAACTACATTTCAACCGTTGTCTGCAAAAACACAACGTGAAAACTCCATATTCTACGTTGACAAGAGAACGAAAACGGTCGAAAGTAAATCACTCTGTTTTTCGTTCGGCGTGAACGGAACTCTATGCTTATCATATTTTTCGAAGATATGGATGTGAACAGTAATTAAAGGCGAACGAAGGAAATAGTAAACATCATATTTCGGGAGAAAACGCTTTTCTACGTCCCGTTGTCACTGCCGTCCCCGTCGTCGTTGCTTAAGCTCTCTATTGACTGTTGTGGAGCCGTGTGAATTGCATCTGACATGAACTGCGCCTGTTCGCTGGTGGTGCTCTTATTTATACTCGCATTGAAAGAGACTGGCGCGAATAGTGCATGAATTCGACTAAGCTTGGGAAGCCAGAATTATTCGTTTCAACTCGATTACGCACGAGCAATTCGCGCGCCAATCTAATCAAAATTTCAAGCATGTAACGCGGGCTCATTTTGTGAAGTAATTTATGCGTGCGCTATTATTTCATTCTTTCGCGCGAATATTTGCATGGTCAAAGCCGCGTATATCCGCCGGTCCTGCCGGCCGGTTTGTAGTTATATATCGATTTTTTCTTTACGAAATAAAGGTAAATGTGTGATCTGTCAAACATTAAGTAGCTGTAGGTTCATATATTTAACAACGTTTCCTGTCGAGCAGATTTACTTGAAAAAGGAGCGCCTTGGCGATGTTTAGTCGTTTCGATCGCTAAGAAATAATCTTAGACTTCAGTCATTTTGTCGATTATCTCGGTCAGTAAAACGCAAATTGTAGGGCTAAGGTAACCGAGTTTTGGTGCAAGGAGAAGTCGACTGAACGGAGGTCGAGGAGATGGATCATCTTGGTACCAGTATGTCGGCAGCAGTTGAAGTGGTCGTCATTTATACCTCCAGAAAAAGTGGTGATTTTTAGTCTTCTTGATGTATTTGTAGATCTGGTACAGTGGTTGTTATAAAACATGCACAGCATTATATATCTTGATTGTGTTTGGAAAGAAATGGTAAATATTCTTTCCCTGACTCTTCATATTTTGTCTAAAGATACTCTTGGAGAAACATACCACAAACTGTTACACAAAAGCAATGAAAGGTTTGGAGTAGTTGTGTTTTTGGAAAAGAGAAATGATTTTATGAAAGTCTCAAAAATATTTCATTCAAAAGGTTCCATGAAAATTAATTGTAACTAAATTTTTGAGAATGACTGATATCAAAGAAGTTATTTCAAAGACAGATGTAGCTATAAAATTTGACTGACTTTGAAAGAACTTCAGTTTAAATGACAAGGGTGCTTCCACTGATATATCCCAAATTAAACAGCCATCAACATTTGAGTTTACTAATTTGTGGTGACAAAGGCATTTACATCAACAAAACTTCTCCTACAGTTTAATACTACAAAGAAACATCAGTCTCTAAATAGAGCTATAAACTACTGGGAACTTTTGAAGGACTTCTTGTCCTATAATTAAACCTCCATGCCCCACTCCCTTGCCAGCAACTTAATTTCAGCAAAATTAGTTCAAGAAAGCCCTCAAGACCTGTAGAAATAAAACCAAAAACTACCTTAAATGCATCTAGATTCAAACAATAAAATTCAAAGACTTTTGTGCAAGTATTGCAAACAGATCTTGAGACCAACAATACAATCTGAATCAACTGAATATTTTTGTTGTCAGCAAATGCTGTTTTAGTGTAGACTATAGCCCGGCTACTTGGTCTCGCTTGACCATTTTAATCTCTTCAAGCTATCAGATGTGCCTTGAGGTATACCTCATGCTCCTCTAATTATTCAAAAATATCAAAATAAGAATGTACCTGAACAAAAGCTTGAAACTCTAATGGCAAGAGACTTTGATTAGCCACTAGGATTGTTAAAGGATTGTTAAAGTGTTTTTTAATCATGTTCACAGGGTCACAGCTCTAATGGCCTAGGTCTAAATAATTGAATGCAGTTGGTGTAAATATGCCACCATTCAAGAAAAAGAAGCTCAGAAGTCACTATAAACTGCTCAGTAGCTTCACAGCAATCCCAGTGCCAAAAGTCATCTTTAAGTGGATATCCCTGGCACAAGTGTAAACAAGCCAATGCTTCCTTTAAAACAATTTTTATTGCTTAAAGAATAGCAACATTTTAAAATACATACAAAGACTGTACTAAATGTTAAAGTGATTTTCATAAACCTGTGAAACAATTATTGCTTGTTAACATCTAATAGTCAAATATACACAAAAGAAAACAATAGAATTAGCATTTAACAGCACTAAATATTCTAGTATCTGTTTCACAGGTTTATGGAAATCACTCTATAATACTCAGATATTGTTAAGAATACTCAATACTCGGATAAAACAATCTTTATAAAACCGATATAGCTGAATTTTGATTTGTTTTTTTTCATTTTAATGTATTTTCATGTCAACGTACGTCATGTACATGTAGCTTATTTTCATCATTACAATTTGTTTTATTGCCCAAGAGCATGCAGGTGTACCAACAATTGTGTTCATACAGCGAAATCTACCCTGCGAGCAGAGGTTTCTCATCTCTTTGCCTTTCCTGTCCGCCGAAAGAAAGGGAAAGGACAGGAAAGGCAAAGAGATGAGAAACCTCTGCTCGCAGGGTAAGCGAAATCAAATCATAAATTTGGCTGGCGCCAAATAGTAAGAATTTGTTGTTTAGCTTTCAACAAAATTAATGAATGAGACAGACAAAATAAATAATCAAACTATAAACACTAAATATCACAATCAGCGCAGCTACCAAAATTAAGTAATATTTACAATGTCTGTGGCATAAATCGCGCGTGTAAAACTCATAAACACAAGCAAATGATAATTTGCATATTACAGAATTTAAAAGAAACTAACATGATCTGAAGAGGGCCTCATACCTGTTCAGAAATGATGAAATATTATGGTGTTAGCCATCAGCAACGATAATCTGACTACAACAATGCTGCCCAGTGTGTAAAGTAAAATATTTTTTTACATATGTTAAAATGGTTCTCCTTACAGTTTTCCTTCCACAAAGCCACAATATAGTGACATTTATAGAACAATGCTAAAGTTGTTAATAACAAAATTCAGTCGAATTAAATTCCAGTGTGAAGCAGTCTCTAAAGAACGTTACCAAAACAGAATAGCTTTCAGTTTTGTCTCACAACCCTTCCTCAAGCTATCCATCGTATTGCCTACGAAATCGAAACACTTTCTAGCCAGCACTTCGTACTTAGATACTCCGTTGTATTGAAAACGCCTGAAAATGAAGTACCTTTCATCACAGAAGTTTTAATCCAGAAAAAGGTTATCTTCTCCATCAGATCAGAAAAGAGTCCCAACTTCATCTGATTCCTCTGAAGAATGGTGAGAGAATACGAAATTCTGAGAGTGGTTCTTCTTGTAGTTCAGTTGTTATTCAAAAGTCAAAATCTCCCGTGTTACTGTTAGTTCATGTTAATTTCGACGTTAACCTTCGTGACAACTTTTCGTTGCAAATAACCAACTCAGTTAAGGCTATGAAGATCCGATAAATGTGGCTAAAGTAGGTTGAAAGTGTGATACAAACTTCGCCAGTGAAAGTTAACTTTCTCCTCCTTTTGATCGTGCACATGCGACGAACACAATCCAGACGTTGCCGCGAACGTTCCGCGAACAATTATATCCGCTGGGGGTGGTGATAGAATCGAATATCTAATGCGCATGCCTAAACACTAGACATAACTTCCAAAGGCCAGATTTATGGCGGGCTCACATTGAAGATTGGTTTGTGAAGGAACCATGCTAGCGAATTGCTCGTGTTACATGCAATTTTACAGTCAAGAACATGCAAGAAACGTTACATTTGAAGGTTTATTGTAATTCTGTTTCACAATTGGACTCCAAACACAACTTCCATACAAAGTACTGTAAAATTTTGAGCAATACAATGTCTATTTACGGTCGTAATTTAATGCATAGTGGGATAGTTTTCTGACCGCGAGGTATCTGTTTCTGGTGTAGAACATTTATCGGAGGGTTATAAAATAACTAAATAAACCTCTTCTGGCTTACTGCTATATCGGCGTATGCGATTAACATGTAACCATTTATATAGTTTCTCGTTTCGGTTGGAATTTATCACGCACACTCGTCCTACGGCCTACCGCAATTGTGATGCTCTTTGAAAAAAACACTCGTGCGAATTAATCACAAATTGAAGCCGTATAATTACTTGTCAGATGCAAGTCTCTAGTCAGATGTAAGTTTGCTAACTGCATGCACTCAAGTTTGGGCGCTAGTTAAGACAGAGCAGCAATCGGGACTTTCAACGGTCGTATATTACAAGAGGGTCTGAATGGGGGGGTCTACATCTCAGTTGTCAGCTAAAATTTTGGCCATTTTTCAGTTGTCGGTTAGCCCAAGTTAATAATTACTAGAGAAAATTTACAATGTTTGACCCACAAAAACCAAATTTGTCAGTTGTCAGTTAGTTTTAGGTTGTCGGTTGTCAGTAAAAATATCGTCATTTGTCAGTTGTCAATTATTTTTAAGGCCGTTTGTCAGTAGTCAGTTAACCCCATTCAGACCCTCTTACAAACTTCTAGGCTCATTTGTTCAATCTCATTACCTTCAATCATAAGTGGTTGTTTATGTTTCATTGCAATGTTATTAACTATATTCTTTATTCTACTTTCTGGAGATGTGGAACTAAATCCTGAACCATTTCGCAATCTCACTCTAAATGTAGGTAACATGGTCTAAATATCGAAGACGAGTTCGAAGAAATCGCCTCCTTATTTCTTGACCAAGAATTTGATGTTTTTGCTGTTTCTGAAACTTGGTTAAACAATTCAATTATTAGTGACTCGTTACGCATTCCGGGCTTTAGTCCAATGTTTAGATTGGATAGGAATGTTGGCAGACGAGCTGGCGTTGCGCTTTACGCCTCCTCATCCATTGCTGCAAAGAGAAGAAGTGATTTAGAAAGAAGCGAATTTGAATGACTTTGGGTTGAAATGAAAATCAATGGCCCTTTGAGCTTGCCTGCATGTTTCGTTGTCCCAATTCAGACCACCTGACTTTTCCCTTGAGTAATGCGTTTTTATTTTTCTGTATCCCATGATGAACGGATATACCATTTTCTATAATTGAGAAACAAAGCACTGAATCCTCTGGAGAACCACTACATAGCATTCTAATATAACGTTTCAATCAAAATGGTGACTGATAACATGCAGTGCCTTCTGTCCTCCTATCGTTTTCTTTTCTACCACACTCGTTTAATTAATACTCTGTTCTCTTTCTACACCTAAATATTGTTAAATAAATTAATGTTAGCGTAAGCCCCTAGATGAGCTAATATGCTCTTGAGGCAAACGCTGAGAATCTATATGGTTAAATTAAATAAAAATAAAAATAAATTTGGGCGCCCCAAACCGGGTGACCAACATTTAATCTACGCAAAGCGTCCAACGCCGTGCGACTGAATTAATCTTGTCTCTTCCCTATAGAACTGACGGCTTCAGTTACAGGGAAAGACTTTGTCTAAACGGATATTATCCCTTTAACGTACTGGCACGAGTACCTAGACCTAGTTTATCTCTATAAATCTCTACTATATGGATTTGATATAGCAACATTTCTATTAGGATGCCTGTTCGAACAACTAGGAGCTCCAACTTTTCTTGTGGCCTTCTCCTTAACGTAATAAAATCTAAGACTGTGACATTTCCGAATAGTTTTTATAGCAGGTCACCAAGGATTTGGAACATACTCCATTAGCATTAGAAACATATCTAAGACTGTTGTGCCCTTCAAAAAGGATATGTTTAACTACTACTTTGAGCTTATAACTAGACTTGTGTTAACGATCCTGACAATCACGAACATGTAAATCAGTCTGCGTCAGTAAAGTATCACACACCATGTCACTAAACGATCTGCCAAGGAGAGCGTACTGTTAACATATTGTAACATCTAGCACAATCTAAGCTGCTCGTTTCGATTATACTTACTTTTTATCTGTATTTTTCCTAGTTATTCGGGACCCCGTTATTGGAGATTTTCTCTGTGGTCAGTCCCTGCCTTTCAACCTTGTTGTTATTATCTGATTGCTTTTTGTTTCGTTTTATATTTGTTATGTTGTTGTGTTTTTCTTCTATATTTTCAGTGTTAGGCGAATCTTGTAAATAAAATAAAATAGAATGAAATAGTACCTATACTAATATTGGTATTAAGTGTTTCGATCAATAAGGCATCGAGACTTGTCTAGTTTCTCTGATCCAAATGCCTGAACCCTGCTGCTTGTCGAGTCAATTTAAGTGGTTAGGAACGTAGGTTAGTTTGTGTTCTTTTTCTCATTTTGTCTGTCCGCTACTGCGTCTAGGGTAAGGAATTGAACTGATAGCACTTAGCTCTATTGTAGTGGCTAATGCTGCTAATAGCTTGTCCCTGAATATCTATATTTTTAATACCTCCCTGAGTAGTTAAACATTGGCAGGTGTGCGACGTTTATGAAAGTAAGAGAGAACCTCAGTCTGCTATTAAACAGCAGCACATACGCTGCCCAACTAGGCATTGAAATTGAGCTACTAAGGTGTGATAATACAATTGTAGATCAAGTCATCAAATGAAAAGTGATGCAAATCGTAGTGATATAGAGCAGTCCAACTTGCTGTTTGTCATATATTTCAGATTGTTACTAAGCCTAACTACAGTGCCATTGACTACAATTCAATATGTGTTATGTACAGTCAAGAAATAGTGCTGCACATCAATCGGCAGCTCTTTTCAGAGCTCATAAAATCTCCGATCAATCCAGAACTTTTTCATGTCTATGCCATTGGTGGTAATGTACAAATATCTTCCTGCAGTTCAATTCCTGTCTGCGGTCGAGGTACACGGGAACACTTGCAAATCAGTTGTACCAAGGCCTTTCTGAATTCTTGTATCATGAAGACATAGATAATGGGATTAAGAAGGGAATTGCTATACAGTAATAACACAATTCCAAACGTGGCGTCGTTTGAAAAAAAACTGTCCAACATTCCCGAGATTTGTAGTACAATGAATGGTATCCACGTTAGCAATGATGCTACGGTTGTGATAAACAATGTCTTGGCTAGTTCTTTATCTCGTTGTAGTCTTCTTCGATTGGCTGCGTGCTGATGCTCAGCTTGCTTCACCTTGAGAAATATCGTCACATACGACACAGATATCATAACCACTGAAAGCACTAAGAACGTTATGAAGACATAAACTATGGCAAATGTGTTGTACAAACGTGCGACATAATAAGCAACGAGAGCAAGAAATGCCAACACCCATGTAACAGAAATAGACAACATATACGCTCGGATTCTTGTTGTTCGATGTCGTAAAGGAAAAGCAATTGCATGCATGCGTTCTAAAGCAACCAGGACTAAGGAGACCAATGATACCATGCTTGTTAACACTTGGACTGTGTTGGAATAGGTTCTACTGTGTTTTCCTTTCCAAAAAGAGAAGGTTACACCGAGATCGTTCACGAACATGGGTACTGTTGTAGCACCAAGGATTAAGTCAGCGATGGCTAAATTGATAACACAATACAGACTGCGCCTGCATAGATGCTTGTTGATCGTTAATGTCAAGATCGTTGTCAGGTTGAAGATGACGATGAGAATGCCTTCAACGGCAAAGGCGACAATCCACCAAACATTTTCAGTTGAAGGTGCGAGTTGAGAGGTTGAAGAGTTCGAATCATTCCCCGTCATGATAACCACTTGATTACTCCAGTAGGTCTGTACCACCGTCGATTTCCTCTACACGAAAGCTTCAGTGTATACAAAGTGATAACTACATGTAGTCCTATATCTCTTGAACTTGATATAAATACATATTTTAAACTATGAAATATTAATTTGTAAGGGAAATATTTGCATACCTAGTTTAGTTTTGTGAAATTGCGCGTCTAATATTTTCTTGTTCCTCTAAAGATCAGTAAAAACTGCTGAACAGGCAGGAATTCGCTTCTTCATCTTTTAAAACTTAACAATGAGGTATATCTTCAAATCGAATTCTAGGATAAAGAGACATATTAATTATATTTGTTGGTTTCACACATTCACCTGGCACTTTGAAAATTGATTTTACCACTGCCCCTTTTAGAAGTATAACTTTAATTATTATAAATATTTAATGATGCCATTGTATACATCGGGTAGAATCCTATTGTTCTTCGCTACATGTACTAACTGTTGAAGAATTAATCTAACACATGAGTAGTTCGCTTTAACGATCCCTGATTGGTTGTTCTGATCTTGAGTTAACGATGTTTTCTAAAGCCAAAAGCCTATTCTGTCACTGAACGGTTTTCGAAAATATTTGGCACGTTGTCAATTGTCGTTTTACTCAGTACTCGTAAGAGCCATAACTGGGCAGTAATTTGATCGAACAATCCTGTTGCCATTTCAGCGTTTCAGAAATATTTTGTTTCAGATTTTTCAGATTTTGTTTCATAAATGAACGTCTCCAGAAACTACAAAACAGATCGGCCAGAGTCATCATGAATTTCAGAAATGAAGCTGGCCAATCAAGTTTGGCTCTAAACGCGCTTGGTGGACATCTTTAGACGAACGTAGATCACAAATGAAGGCCAGACTCATGTACAAAACGATTCACGAATTAGCGCCCCAAAGACTATCTACTATTTTTCAAAATTTAAACTCAAAAACGAATTACAATCGAATTTCAATCTAAGCTTTTTATTCCTAGACCTAGAATATAATTTTTGAAAAAGAGCTTTAACTATAGCGGAGCTCAAATATGGAATAAGGTCGGTACCATAGGGATAAGGGGTTCAAACGCATTTGAATCGTTTTGCAACAAACTTTCCTCCTCAGGCTTTATTTTAGAAGTTAGTAAACTAGTTATTGTGCATATAAACTGATATTATTGATATTTTTATTGTGTATTATATTATTTTTATTCTTTATATTACCATATAGATTACTTTATCTATTATGTATATTAACATTTAGGATAAGTATTAGTAATTATAATCAGAAATTTATATGCTTATAATTTTAATGCACGCCTCTTTTGGAAATCAGCTTGTAAGTTGAATGAGACCAGCGTGGTTAAATAAAGTTTGATCATCATTAGCGTACCAGTACTCTTTATGTGTTTTGGTTCCACTTTCACTTTACAACCGGATTTGCTTCGAATTCAAAACAGTGAGGCGGCAACGGCTTCATACGGCTGCTTATAGATCTGAGTAAGACGACAAAGGCAATTCGTTTCGTTCTTCTACAGCAAACAGAAATAAGAGAAACATCTCATTTTAAAGCTGAAGAAATTCAAAATCCGTTTTGACATATGTTTATAACGCGCCAGAGCTTTCTACGCTGTTATTTTCAAACGCCGTTTCTGAGTGAAGACAACAACTTACTAGATTCTTCCTTTTGGTTATTAACTTCTAGTGCACACAGAAACACGAAAAAGTTGTCATTTTAAAGCTGAATGTTTACAAAATTTGCTGGAACATTTGTTTATGATGCGATATCGAGTTTTACGATGTTCTGTTAGTTTTACAGCGCAGTCATAAAGACACTTAGCCAATTAAAATTACACTTACAAAGTTAGATATTCTGCAGTAGGTTTTCCTGTAAAATTCGTCTTCACTGAATTAATGTTTACCAAGCTCCGTTAATGGTAAGAATTCCACATGGTTATCAACATTTTACACAATATTTAAATAGCTGGTCAGCTCAATAACGTTCTGTACCAAATCCAACCAAACACCATTTAAAATAGGAAAGTTTAATTTCATTTGAAGTGTCATTCATCTCACCATAATTACAGAATTACTTGTTGTAATTGCGCCCCGTGTGGCTGCATATTTTAAAGCTCCGTAGTTTTTATCATATTTTACCTTTCTCCCACCTTTTGGCAATCTAAATTAGTCGAAGAAAGCAAGTCATCTCACTAAAGAGGACCAACATGCTGGTTTATTCAAGAAATGCACTATTTTCGCTACGTAATTCGCTTAAAGTAATGAACAAGACTTTGAAGACTATTCAAAGGCTCGCCTCCTACAACCTTCTAGCTTCAACAAGAGGACAACGTGGGGGAAACTATCTAATAAGGCGTAATGGAATGGCTATAACTGCGGTTGAATCCCAACAAAATCGTCGTAATAATGTACTAGCTGAACAAAATGGAGTGAACTATGCAAACGTATTAAATATTCAAATTGCACCTCAAGACTGTGCGGTGAAAAAACAACAACTCATGGCGAACAGGCAGGGAATATTGCAGCTCAAGTGTCAATGGAGCAAACATCAAATAAAAGCAACCAGTCGAAAAGCTTCCAAAGATCTAAAATTAAGGTTGCTCATCTAAATATCAGATCCTTGAAAAATAGAGATTAATTCAATTGCAGATGCTAACACGCGAAAAGGACTTTGACGTATTGGCCTTATCAGCTAGAGTAAAAGTCCTAAAGGAACTATCTGAAATTACAGATTCTGGCTTTCAACAATTATGGTTGCAAATTCAACATAAACAACTAAATTCTATACTGCTGTGCGTTGTTTACAGACCTTCGGACTGTTCTGTATCCTGTTTTGTCGATGATTTCATGGACAACTACACGCATGCTCGGAAAGGAGATATTTGTAGCTGGTGACCTGAATTGTAATATGATGAATAACGGCCCGGAGGCTCACGCTCTGAGTGATCTGTGCTGTACCTTGAATCTGACACAGCTTATTAAGACACCCACTAGAGTAACACCTCAGTCCTCATCACTCATTGATGTTATTTTGACATCCGATGCCGGCTTGGTGACAGAAAGTGGTGTGGAGGAAACGCACATTAGTGACCACTATTTGGTCTACTCAATATTGAAACTTAAACTACCAAAACCTGCATGCGCCTACTTTACGTCACCGCCAGAAGTTATAAGCACTATGACTCTTCTGGATTTGTGAATGATCTACTACGAGTTCCGTGATATGATAATTCATCAATTGATGACGTCAATGAAAAGCTCGAACATTTCAATGATAATTTCTGTAGCGTACTGGATAGGCATGCCCCTATTAAGACCATGAAAATCAGATACCGGCAGTGTCCCTTTATCGACCAGGATATAAAAGACCTAATGAAAACAAGGGACAAGTTGCATCAGCTCGCCCGTGTGACACAGTTGCCTGCTGACTGGGAGAAATTCTACTTGTCACGAAATGAAGTAAAGAACAAGCTACGGAGCACCGAAAAAGCACATGTCCAGAGTGAAATTAGTAAGAACAACAACAACAAAAACTTATTGTGGAAAGTCATTAGGAAATGCATACCACGTAGAGAGGTTTCACAGCCAGTATATTCAAACTACAGTTGAAGGTGTTGCGATGGATGAGTTCCATTTTCACCCGGTTTCATGCAGAGAGATTCGCAAAGTTGTGCAATCATTCCCATCCAATAAGGCACCTGGACGTGACAAAGTCTCTATAGCCGTTATCAAGGACGCCCTGCCTTGCATCCTGCTCACCCTGACGGAAATAGTGAACCGTTATCTGCTGTCGTCTGTTTTTCCAACTCTCTGGAAGGAATCAGAAGTCATACCACTCTTGAAAGAAGGGGATCCTGAAACAGCTAACAATAACCGCCCGGTTTCCCTGCTGCCTGCTGCCTCAAAAGTGTGCGAGCGCATAGCCTTAAACCAGCTATATAGTTACGTACTTAGGGACGAAGACAAAACTGACAGACCATCAAAGCGGAAATAAGAAATTACACTCCACAGAAACATTAAACATTCTGACATCAGATACTGTTCTCGAGTCAATGGATCGGAAAAAATTGACGGCATTGGTCCTCTTGGATCAATCAAAGGCTTTTTATAGTATTGATCATCCCCTTCTACTGACAAAACTACGAGCACTGGGTGTGTCTGGCAGCGCTGTCGATACGATTGGTTCAAGAGTTATTTGTCGGGGAGAAGTCAGATCGTGCGCATTGGCATATACATAAATGATTTGCCTCTAGTACCAAACATCTGTTCCCTTGAATCCTATATTGACGATTCTAAGTTATACATATCATTTCCAGTAAAGGACATTGATATCGTCGCTGAACAGCTGACCGAAGATCTACGGGGGATCGCTGCCTGGTGCTGCGCTAACAGCCTGCTGATTAACCCGGAAAAGACCAAACTCCTGCTGCTAGGTACGCGTCAGATGTTGCGTGGAGTCCCGGACGTTTGACCTACGATGAACATGTGACTATTGTAGTTTCCTCGTGTTATGGTAGCCTGTGTCAGATTAACAGAATTAAGCATATTTTAGACAGGCATACCCTTATCACAATAATCAATGCTTTGGTTTTCAGTAAATTATTTTACTGTTCTTCTGTGTGGGCAAGTACCTCTAATAAAAAAAAACTAGCTAAGCTGCAACGAGTTCAAAACTTCGCTGCCCGCATCATAACTGGTACTAAAAAGTATGAACACATTTCTCCAGTATTGCGCGAGTTAAATTGGCTACCGGTTCGTCTTACTGTTAAGTACAGGGATACCATTATGGCGTTTAAGTGCATCAAGGATTTAGCTCCATTATACATGTGTAACAAATTTAAGAAAAGATCTGAAGTGCATTCCTTGGTTATCAGAAATAGTGATAAGTTGAACATTCCGCTGTTTAGATCAGCTTCCGGTCAGCGAACCTTCCTTTACAGAGCCGTCACATTGTGGAACGCTATGTCAGACGATATGAAGGACTGTAATGAAATTACAAACTTTAAGCACAAACTTAAGTGTTTGCTTTGGGAGGAGTTTTAATCAAATTGAATTGACTGTACATATATACTTAAATTTTAAATTATTAGTAATATTTTTAAATGGTCTTATATAAATATATAATTATTATTGATTTTTAGTACAGGGTTGATCGATGATTGTGATTAGATACTGAAAAGCCCCGAGGGGAGTATGTAATAAAATTTATTATTATTATTATATTATTATTTCAAAAAATGGTAAAACAAATAGTTCTACGTACGATAATCCATCTGTGGTATATGGTTCATTTCCAAACGCAGTCACTTATATTTAGACCCTATATACAGCATGGTATATACTGTAGTATACAAACCGTTTTCTTACTGAACAAGGCTCAAAATGCATTGGAAATTTCCAAAGACTTTTTAAACTGATCTGGTTAAAAACTGAGCGCTACATGAAACTCTGAACTGAACAACGCTCAAAATGCATTGGAAATTTCCAAAGCCTTTTTCACTGATCTGGTTAAGAACTGAGCGCTACGTTAAACTCTGAACTGAACAAGGCTCAAAATGCACTGGAAATTTCCAAAGACTTTTAACACTGATCTGGTTAAAAACTGAGTGCTACGTTAAACTCTGTCTCTGAACTAAACAAGGCTCAAAATGCATTGGAAATTTCCTGTTTTGTCTTCTCTATATACTCTAGATCGTCTATACAGCAACAATTTTCCTAAAAGAGAATTAATATGTTAGCCATTAAATGGATATTTAAGAGCGACGTCATGAAAAGTTATGTGGTGTAGGTCAAGCGCATTGCCATTGGACCGCTTAGTTAATACATACAAGGCCCGACCGGCTCTTTGCGTCTTCCTCATCCTTTCTCGTCACTTTTACCACTGACATTAAATACCTCATCAAATACCTCATCAATTGTACGTATTGACAAATCATTATCATGGAATATCCACATTGATTATACTGAAAAGAAGGTTTCGCAACGCATCGGATTACTTAACCGCAATAAAAGGTTACATACCTCATGCAAAAAGAATACTATTTTATAATGCACTAATTAATCCTGTTATCGAGTACTGTGCCAAAGTTTGGGTGGATGCTCCATAGAAGGTATATTAAGTACCGCCTTCTTAGATTACAAAAACGAGCTGCTCGAATTATATTAGACGCACCTGCACTTAGCCCTTCCGTTACCTTATTTAATACACTTAGCTGGATTCCTATCCATGAAGTCTGTAATTACTTGAGCTGTATATTAATGTTTAAGATTTTAAATGGGTATACACCAGCCTATCTTTCAGATGGCATTAAACCTATTAAGAAAGTACACATAATACACACTCGCTCGTCTAGGTTTAATGTACAGATTCCAAAGAATTTATCCCTAACAACAGCAGGCGGCAGATCATTTGCTTTTAGAGCCTCATCATTGTGGAATTCATTACCAGTTGATGTTAAAGATGTATCCTCTTTGAATATGTTCAAGTCCAAATACTTTTATAATATTTTATTGCAACAGAAGTTAATTGACCATTTAAAGTTTAGGTTTTTGTAATTCACTTATCTTAATCTCTGTCTCTAGTCAATATATATGTACTCGTTCAATTTCTAGATTATATTAGATCGATTTAGCTATATGTTATTACAAAAATAGTTAGTAATTGTGGTTCTGATTTCAATTGTATATAATGCACATCTTAGTTTTATCCGTAGTTTTTATCATATTTGCTACCTATATGTAAAGTTATATTTTATACTTAAATTAGTAGTTGAGGGCCACAAGTTTGTAAGCTTTGCTTTTGGGTGTTACCCTCTTTAAATAAAGAATATTAAAAACATTACTTTCGATAAGTACTGCATGCTGGTTATAAACTAAGTTTATTAAGGCACTGTTAGGAGTCAAGGCGACTGGACATTTTACACGGGAAAGCTAATGAATAGTGGGTTACAACGAGACAATTTCGGCTTTTTAGAGATTCGTTGAATAAATAATGTTGGACTTGTTCAGTTTACCGACTCGCTTGCTGAACCTTCACACAATGGGTGCTCCAAACATGCCGTGACCTTGGTTTGCTTTGACTTTTTTTTTTTTTTTTTTTTAGAGAAACTTACTTGTCGCAATACAGATAAAGTTGAACTCATACGCCGCGGTCTTGATCTAAATCATACACGCTCTATCAATAGCTATCTTGTAAGCAATTTGTAGTTTGAATTATGAATATTGTGTTGTACAATCACATAGGAAAAAAGCTACGAATTCTTACCTTCAAGTGAGCGTGTATTATCCTGAATATTCCTATGAACAACGAGGCTTATGCGGTTGATATCAAAGCTGAAGACTTGTAAACGCCGAAGTGCAACGGAAATTAATGTGACGGTTAATCTGTTTTGTGCTAGTTTTCAAATTGTGCGCGGAGCTGAATAGCCAATAATCCTCAAGAGAGGGGCGGCTGCATTGGGAAATAATAAAAGCATTATAGTCCGTGATCCACTATTGGTTAACGTTGACACTTCACACGTGACACTGTGAAGTGTCAACTAAAATTTGAATCTGACACAGCTCGGCTGAATCCAAATTTTAATTAACTGCTACGTTAATTTCAGTTACACGGAGCGTTCTGTGCAGGACCATTAGCCTGCTTACAGGGTCTCGGATTTTTTCGGAAATATTAGTTTTCGGGTCGGGTTTGGGTTACCTGTGGGCCGAGCGAGGCTCGGAGCCGAGCGAGGCGGAGGCGAGGGGGTTGGGTTTGGGTTACCTGTGGGCCGAGCGAGGCCCGGAGCCGAGTGCGACGCACTCGCCTCCGCCTCGATCGGCCCACAGGTAACCCAACATTTCCACCCGACCCGAAAACTAACATTTCCGAAAAAAACCGAGAGCATGTAAGCAGGCTACATGACCATACTGCTCTTAGATTCGTAGAAACCAACTTGTTCTTCATAGGAATCTTCGGGATTACACGCTCACTGAAGGTAAGTATCGAAGCTTTTTCCCAAAATGAGAGTAAAACACAACATTCATAACTATAATTTAAGCTGTAAATTACTTACAATATAGCAGATAGCTATGGTAGCTAAGCGTGTAATACATACCTTAGATCAATATTTATTTCACTGTATATCGCGACTGACCGCGGCGTGCGAGTTCCTTCATATCTGTATTTCGACCGGTTAGTTTATCCAGAAAACCAAGCGAAAGCAACTGAAAGCAATTAAAGCATGTTTGGAGCACCGATTCTATGAAAGTCAATACTAAATACCTAATAGATTAAAGTTCAGGATGAAAATAACAGCAAAGCCAGATAATTTACTCAAGAGCACCAGAGACGAGATCAACGAGAGAAGGACTTCTGGCACCCGGCACCCAGGGAATTCGGTGAACTGAACACGTTAAAAAAATATTCAACGATTATCAAAGCCGAACATTGAATTGCCTGGTCATAGTATGAAGTGTCGAAAGTGGTGCTTTTGATGTTGTATTTAATGGCGGTGGTAATGAAGAGGAGGATGCAAAGGGCCGGTCGGGCCTCGGATGTATTAAAGAAAGTCTTCCGCTTGAACTAGCGAGACATTTCTACACCTAGCCCGGGTTATCGTTTTTCTTTTAAGTGTTCATAAACTCGTTAGAACCTATGAACCCTTATGTTTAAATGTAGTCATGTACTGAATTTTCTTCCAACCGCCTCATAACCTTTCATCCTGTCACTCTAATATCTATATAATACTAACGTATGAACTGATTCTCTTTGGGGAAAATTGTTGTTGTGGAGCCGACCTAGAGAATAAGAGTTTGACTAATGGTCGCGGGTCGCGTGTCGCGGGAGACGGTGCGGGTGCGGGTAAAAAGGTGCGGGTGCGAGAAAAAAAGGTGCGGGTGCAAGAAAGAAAGGTGCGGGTGCAAGAAAAAAAGGTGCGGGTGCAAGCAAAAAAGGTGCGGGTGCAAGAAAAAAGGTACGGGTGCGCGTAATAGGGTGCGGGTCGCGTAAAGATATGCAATGTATTCGAGAGAAAAAATTGCGAATTTGAATTTTTTTATGTAGTCGTTCAAATTAAATCTGGTTAATGCTCACAGTTTGATGTCGGTATGGCAAACTGACAGGGTGTGGGTAAACAGATACAAGGTAATCGATTATCAAAAAGCAAAAATAGCGAATTTGCCGGCCCATTTCACTACATATTTAGGCGAACATTTCAAAATTCGCTACGAATTTAGGCAAATAATTCAGAAGTGTTGTCATTATGGAATAAACCAGCTAGAAATCCCTTCCTGTAAATTATCATTTTAGCGAGAACCGATACTTCTTAGAGATAAACAATCATGTTAATTTTTAACATAATATTTTCAATGAATTCGCGCGTATTTTTTACACACCGTAAAACTGGTTTTTTTTTCAGTCCAAATAATTCTATGTGATTTCTCGATATTGATGAAATGTCCCGCTTCTATAAGGAGGTAACACAAAATGTACGCTGCTGCCTCGGCCCGCTGCGAGTTAGCGAGAAAACTATAGCACGGGGGAGGGCCAAAAAGCTGCCCCACCTGACGATCATCGATACACTGATACATCGGTCTAACTTAAACGGAAGGTCTTTAATCCACAGGTTTAAATACCTTTCATCATGACACAGACGAGGTTTTGACGGCTCCACATGCTGTAAGTGGGACGACACAATTCATATCAAACAATTTATTGAGAAAAGTGTCGTTCCTGAGAGCTCCCTGTGATATTCCATATATGGTCAATAAATTCCATACTTGGAAAGCAGGACGGATCGCCGAATACTAGAACACGTTCAGGAAGTATAGCGAGCCGGCAGAAGAGAGGCCACAGACCACTAGACACAAAGACAGCCCACACACAACACACAACCCACCATAGACAAATGCAGGACGCAGACCATTATATACAAATACAACCAACTATAGACAACCTAGAGAAGCACACAACATACAACCCCATATACAAAGGTAGGACGCAACCCAATAAACGCAAAGATAGCCCACACACGACATATGGCCAACCACATACAAAGGCAGGATGCAACCCACTATAGCTGGAGTCAGAAAGATACCGACACCAGATTTGCCCAATCGTATTAGAGACTGATAGGTATATACAAATAGGTAGACTCATGGAGAACGAACTGTGTATCTGGTTGTTGCTTGGAAAGGATTACAAGTGTGTAAGAAAGCGGTCGAAGACAGAGTACTGTGCTCAGCATAATTTCCAGATACGAGGAGGAGGGAGATCACCAACACCATGTTTGAATTGTGGGTGTGGTTGCCTTATGAGTTATCAGCTTTGCACGAAGTGCGGCAAGAAAACGAGCCAACACCTTCGAGATAAAAAACGTTATACTAAGATTCGCCTCGCAAAAGTGTTAGCGGAATTACGACTTTCCACAAAGCATTTAGAGATAGCTACCATATAAGTATTGCCAGAGGAAAATTAGCGTAGGTATACGCAGAAGATAACGACTTCCCACAAAGCATTTAGAGATAGCTCCCATATAAGTATTGCCAGAGGAAAATGGTTACCTTCGAAGAATTACGCAGGAAAGCAAAGCAGTTTGGGCTTCGAGGTGTCTCTAAGTTCCGCAAACACGAACTCATTCGTACAATAGCTTCCGCTTTAGTTGATGAAGAATGGAATAGATATGGAAGGCACCTCAAAACAGGTAGGTTTCCAACCCTTCGAGAGGACCCAGAAAATCCACACAAACGCGCCCAACGCGCGCGTGAACTCAAACAACGTATGGAGGATGCAGCAGCAAGTCTACAAGCTAAAGCCGTTGCAGAGCAGATGGAAGCTAATCCTCGGAAGCGTTTACCTCTTATACGACGAGTAACCCGGCGATTCCTGCAAAAACCTCGCAGCGAACCACTACCACATAGTATTGCTCGAGAGGCAGCTACTATTCTCGACGAGAGAGATGGTATGTTTGAGGGAGAGGAGAAAGGCAGGCGTACCATCCAGTGGCGCTTTTTCAAAGGTGTGGCGGGCGATTTGACACGTAGGATCATGGAGAAGTTAGCTGCGAATGTAGAAACGAGCTTTTACCTACGCCACAGTTATACCTACCGCATTCGCAATATCAAGGATGGTCGTATAATTATATTTTCCAAGACAGGCTCAGGGTCTCCATGGATAAATATTCTAGGCGATGCAGAGGAGTGGATCAATAACAAAGAGATTGCACGATTGAATCCCGATAATATAGAGCGACCCGACACCCAGTGGGTATTCGTACGTTGGATCCAAGTGGATGTCAAAGTCGTAATTGATCGTCAACCTCTGTCGGGAACCGGCCCATTACCACAATGGCTTCGGTATAAACGAGGAATGTTTTCCCTCGACAAATATGGTGACAACCTCTGCTTTTGGCGCTGCCTTGCTATATACAAAGGAGTTCGCATAGACAAGTGCAACACCGCAGCTCGAAAACTAGCCCAGGATTTCTATCAATTGTAGCCCCTATACGAGATACCCCAAAAACTTCGCTAGACCAGTTGGATAATATTGAGTTGCACTTTGGGATAGGCATTTGTGTGTATGAACCTACAAAGGACGGCGCTTGGCATCTGATGCGGCATGCAGCCCATTACAAGCATACGATGACGATTGGGATATACGAGGGGCATGCCTTCTATATCAAGAAAGTTTGGCAACTCGGAGATCTCTACATCTGTAATGACTGCAAGCAACGATTCACAAAATCCTCAAACCTCCAACGCCATGCAGATCATTGTAGTCGCGGCAAAACAAAGATAGTTTGTCCAGGAGTCAAAAATAACAGCACCTAAATCCACCTTCGAAAAAGCCTTCTGGCCAGAGAGCAAATCTAACAAATCTAGCAAAAAATCTCTACGCTGGTTGAAACGTGAATCGGAAAGACTCCAACAGCATATTCACCACCCAGCTTGTGGTCATGGTGGAGAACGTTGGATCGAAGGAGCACCCGTCGACGGTTACGAACCTATTTCCAAAACAATCTTTCAATTCCACGGGTGTTACTATCACGGTTGTCCAAAATGCTCCCCTAGCTATAGAGCTCTGTACCGTAAAACTTGTGAAAGAACAGCAAAACTACGAGAGGCTGGTTATACAGTAGTGGAGGCTTGGGAGTGCTCTACGAAGAAGACTAACGAACCGATTCCAACTCCAATACAAACTCCCTATCCACACGCGATAGTTTACGATTTCGAGGCCTACCTCGATAGAACAAAGGGGCGACAACCGACAGACCGGTTGCCCATTGAAAATGTACACGTTCCTATATCCGTCTCCATAGCAGACACAAACAACCGCACACCAACCTTCCTCTGTCGAGTCGATCCAAAAGAACTCATAGCTGTCTTTGTCGAAGAACTCCAGCTAAGAGCAAAAGCAATTCGAGAAGCCGTCGTAGAACAGTTCTGCCCCAGAACATCCGAATTCTCTTTTTACACCATATCGAAAGAACAACAAACGAAAATTAACGAATGGGCAAACCAAGTTCCTGTACTAGGATTCAACTCCGGTCGGTATGACCTCAATTCAATCAGAAATTATTTCGTAGAAACTATTGCGGATACGTGCAAAAAAATCCGAGTGGCAAAGAAGGCCAACTCCACTATGTTTCTCTTGACCCCAGAATTCCGTTTCCTCGATGTGATGAACTATCTTGGGCCTGGTACTTCCTACGAACGCTGGATCACTGCATATGGATGTGAGTTGCAGAAGAGTTTCTTCCCATATGAGTGGTTCGATTCTCCACACAAATTGGATCATATCGGGTTGCCAGATTATCAAGAGTGGGGATCGAAGTTGAAAGGAGAACACCTACTATCTCGAATAGAGTTCGAGGATTGTAAGCGCACCTTCCGCGATAAGGAAATGAAGATATTTTCCGACTGGCTACGATACTACAACAACTTGGATGTAATTCCATTTCTAGGGGCTCTCGAGAAGATGCGCGGATTCTACCACGAAAAGGATGTAGACATGTTTAAAGACGCAGTATCTATTCCCGGAGTCTCGCTACAGTTTCTCCTTCGAGGTAGCGTAGAACGTGGAGCTGAGTTATATTCCCCAGGTGAGGAGGCTTATCATATGCTGAAAAATGCTGTCGTAGGAGGACCAAGCATAGTGTTCACTAGGCGCCACGAGGCGGGAGTGACTAAGATTCGCAGTTATCAGGGTGGAACCAAAATTTGTCGCAAGATTCTTGGATACGGTGCCAACGCCCTATATCTTTCAACTATGGCCCTCGAAATGCCTTGTGGAAAAGAAAAGGTTGTACACTACGAAGAACCAGGTCCAGCCGCCGAAGGAGTTGCCGAATGCCTACGGAACGGTTCGTGGTTTGGTTACGCAGAGGTAGATATCGAGATACCTAGAAAGTTGTGGAAGAAATTTGAGGAGATGCCTCCCTTCTTCTACAACCGAGAAATTCCAGACAAAACAATCCCTCCAGAAATGTTGGCCTACCTCGAGAAGACCAATCGAAAGAAATCAAAGGAAAAGAAGCTAGTTGGATGTCTCTTTGGAAAAAGTCTTCTACTCTATACCCCTCTTCTACGTTGGTATCTAGATCATTGAGCGGTCATCACTGCTGTCTATCGCACAATAGACTACGAACCTAAGAAAGTCTTTGAATGGTTTGTGGACCAAGTCACTGAAGCGCAAAGGACAGGAGATGTGGATAAAAGTAAAGCCCTACTTGCAGATGTGTTCAAGCTACTTGGAAATAGCGCCTACGGAAAGTTGATCGAAGCTTTGGAGCGGCAAACAAATGTCACCTACACCAAGGTTGAGAAGGTGGTGGACAAAGCTTTGCGTAGCGTTTGGTTTTCAGACTTAGAGGAAGTTAGTGACCCATACGAACTAGAGAGCCGAAAAACTCAGATCCTAATCAATCGCCCTTTCCAAGTAGGTATCGCCGTATACCAGCTCGCCAAGCTTCGTATGCTCGAATTCTACTATGACTTCCTTGACAAGTATGTTGCTAGAGAGGATTTCGAATACATACAGATGGATACTGATAGCGCGTACATTGCCATTTCATGAAACAGCATTGACGAAGTTGTGCAACCTAAACTATGTGAGGATTTCACCGCCTGCAGAAACGATTGGTTAGCTTGGGACAAATGGAGTGGTCGCACCCCAGGACTCTTCAAACTAGAATTTGAAGGACGACGCGCCATTGCTCTCTGCTCCAAAGCCTGGTATGTCGATGTAGACGCCAGTCGTAAATATTCTACCAAAGGGATGTCGAAGAAGCACAATGATGTTTCGTGGAATCGATTCAAAGAAGCCTTACACGGTAGTATCGATAATGCAGAAAATCGAGGCTTCCGTTTGCTACCAGAAGGTATGGCAACTTACAAACAGCATAATGGGCTTTCGGCTTACTACGACAAGAGGCGAGTGCTTCCAGATGGCATCCACACTGAGCCTATAGAATACAGTCTTTGAAATCTCTATTCTATATATCGCGCTAAGATTCGCTTCACGAAGGTGTTATTGGAACCGAAAAGTAACTACCCCACAAACAATTAGAGAGAAGAGAGGTATAGGTATAGACAAAGAAATTGATTGCACATGCAGAGATCTAAGTCTACTATGCATGGCTAATATGCTAGACCTCCCCATAGAAATCCTATCCAAGATCGTAGAGTATGCAGGCCCTAGATCCTTCGCAAGCATTTCTTCGACTTCCAAACGTCTAGGTAAGGTAGCGACCATAGCGCGTTACAAAAACGTAGACCAAAAGTTATGTAGACGAATTCTCACACGAGTTTTCGTAGGCGCTCTTACTGATAGTGAACGAGATAATTTAGTAAGGGTCTTTGGTATTACCACCCAGGATGTGCGCAAAGAAGGTAATCACCTACTAAGCTATGTCTGCGAAAAAGGTCAGCTTAACATTGTTAAATGGGTTATAGAGCGTTTCCAGCTCACCAAAGCCGACATACGCCTTTTCGATAACTATATGCTACGAAAGGACTGCAAAAACGGGCACCTCAATATCGCTAAGTGGCTCATAGAACATTTTCAGCTCACTATAAAGGAGGCACACCCTGACTACCTGCTATTAATTACCTGCATGGATGGACACCCAAATATAGCTAAGTGGCTCAATGAGTATTTTCAGATAAAAATAGCAGAGGTACGCAAGCACTATCACTATACACTTGGGATAAACCTTGCCTGCGAAAAGGGACATCTCAACATTGTTAAATGGTTCGTCAAACATTTTCAGCTCACTATAGATGACGCGCGCTCTGAAGATATTAATTTACTACCCACCGCCTGCAGAAATGGACATCTTAGGATTGCTAGAGACGATTCTTTACTAGTACTTGCCTGTACGAAGGGGCATCTCAACATTGCAAATTGGCTCGCTGTGCACTTCAAACTCACCATAGAGGATGCCCGCACTGAAGATAATATGGCACTATTCATGACCTGCGGAAATGGGCATCTTGATGTCGCTAAGTGGCTTGTCAACCACTTTCATTTGACAATAGAGGATGCACGCGCTGAAGATAATGCTGCAATATTTATTGCCTGCGAAAATGGACATCTTGATGTTGTTAAGTGGCTTGTAAAACATTTTCAGCTAACCAGAAAGGATGTACGCACCAACGCTAATACGATATTATTACATACCTGCCAAAAAGGCCATCTAAACGTCGTTAAGTGGTTCGTCAAACATTTTCAGATAACCATAGAGGATGTACGCACCGATGATAATGCTTTCATAAACGAAAATTTCGAGGTTGCTAAATGGCTCATTGACCACTTCCAGCTCACTAAAGAGAGCATCTACGAAAAACCGCATAAAGATAGAAAACAAATACCAACACATAAGCACCAGCCAAGGTCAGAAAAATAAATACTACCACAAGGATAGAAAAACAAAATGCCCGCACATAGGCATCAGTCCGAATGAAAGCAAAGCCACCGAACGAAAGCAAAGCTAACGAACACCAGCCAAAGGTAGAAAACAAATGCCAGCGCATAGGCACCAGCCAAAGATAGAAAACACAAACGCCAACGCATAGGCACCAGCCAAAAGTAGAAAACAAATACCACCAACCAAGGTCAGAAAAAACAACTGTCACCGCAAAGGTAGAAAAAAAGAAAAAATACCTCAGCAAAGATAGAAAACAATCACCAACATATGGGCACTAACCTATAGATAGAAAAACAAATGCCACCGCAAAGACATCCAACTTTTGCCACGCCCAAGGCCAACCATCCGAGGCATAGCACACTAAGGAAAAATCGGGGGAAACCAGGACTTCCAAGATCGCAGGGCGCCTACATATGTACAAGGTCCACCACAGGACACCAGCAAGGTCGCATCTATATACCTGGCACAACAACAAGATTCCAACAAGACCACAACAAGGTTGCATCTAGCCTGCGTTGCGGCTCTGGAGTATCGGAGCGCAGCGAGCGGAGATTAGCGGGTTTGGGGCGAGAGGGAAAAGAGAGGGGGGACGGGGTGGGGAGGAAATGAAGATAGAGCCTGCCTGCAACCCATGGTTATTTTGATATCCACCCACTAATTAAAATGCATGCTTATTAGTAAGTCATTCGACCGATTCATCCAATCATCATGCGGCGGAAGTGAAAACCATGTCTAATATCTGTCAAACTCACGCGTGGAATCTCAAGGAATCTCAATTCGAGCGTAAAATTCAAAACAAAAAAATATACGAACTTGGATGTGAAGACAGGGCCGGCCTAAACCCAAACCTGTAAATGTCAACGACTTTTGCAGGATATGTAATGTATGTTTTAAGGTAGCGTTTGGGAATTCAAATATTTCCACGGCGAGAATCTGTTCAAGCCTTAAGAAAGAAAAGATAGCCGAGGCTTTAAATAATTATAGCTGGTGCCTGCAAAAGTATTGGTCTTCATATTCCGAAATCTGCTTCTCTATCAAAGTGAGTCTGTCGTTTCCGAGGAAGGAAGATTCGAAATGCTGTAGAGAACTACACCTTTGTTCGAGAAGGTTTGCAGGATAAAGATAACTAAGATAAAGATATATAACTCGTTGCCGCTGAATATAAAGTCGCCACCAAATCAGTAAAGAACACTGCCGACCACAATAACACCGGAGCGAAGTTCTGCCAAACGAAGCGCTAAAAATCATCCACGCAGCGTTACGAAATCATCAAAGCAACTAGTGTTTTCCAAACACAGTTGGGATTACAGCTAGAACATCTCTTCCAGACAAAATATCTCTAATAGCCATGCTCCTGTTCTTTATTTAAATTCATCGCTGAGAGAATTCTTGTTACATGTATGTTTGTCGCCATATACTAATTGGTTTCTGCTCTTATCGCATCCATGCATGAATAAAACTTAATGATTTCTGTCAATCACGCATTTTAGCCAATAGCAATACGCGGCCTTCTGAGGCCGAGAGTTATCAAAATAACCATGGGTTGCAGGCAGGCTCTATCTTCATCTCCTCCCCACCCCGTCCCCCCTCTCTTTTTTCTCTCGCCCCAATCCCACTAATCTCCCCTCGCTGCGCTCCGATACTCCAGAGCCGCAACGCAGGCTAGGTTGCATCTACGTACTGCTAGACATTTGCTAGATATTTGCTAGATACAGTAGTTGCTAGTATTTGCTAGATAGTTGCTAGTAATTGCTAGTAATTTGCTAGATAGTTGCTTGTAATTGCTAGATAGCTGCTAGTAATTTGCTAGATAGTTGCTAGTAATTGCTAGTAATTTGCTAGATAGTTGCTAGCAATTTGCTAGATAGCTGCTAGTAATTTGCTAGATAGTTGCTAGTAATTTGCTAGATAGTTGCTAGTAATTGCTAGATAGCTGCTAGTAATTTGCTAGATAGTTGCTAGTAATTGCTAGTAATTTGCTAGATAGTTGCTAGTAATTGCTAGATAGCTGCTAGTAATTTGCTAGATAGTTGCTAGTAATTTGCTAGATAGTTGCTAGTAATTGCTAGATAGCTGCTAGTAATTTACTGATAGTTGCTAGTAATTTGCTAGATAGTTGCCAGTAATTGCTAGATGGCTGCTAGTAATTTGCTAGATAGTTGCTAGTAATTTGCTAGACATTCGCTAGCAGTACGTAGATGCAACCTTGTTGTGGTCTTGTTGGAATCTTGTTGTTGTGCCAGGTATATATAGATGCGACCTTGCTGGTGTCCTGTGGTGGACCTTGTACATATGTAGGCGCCCTGCGATCTTGGAAATCCTGTGGTTTCCCCCGATTTTTCCTTGGTGTGCTATGCCTCGGATGGTTGGCCTTGGGCGTAGCAAAAGTTGGATGTCTTTGCGGTGGCATTTGTTTTTCTATCTATAGGTTAGTGCCCATATGTTGGTGATTGTTTTCTATCTTTGCTGTGTTTTTTTTTGTTTTTTTCTACCTTTGCGGTGGCAGTTGTTTTTTCTGACCTTGGTTGGTGGTATTTGTTTTCTACTTTTGGCTGGTGCCTATGCGTTGGCGTTTGTTTTTTCTATCTTTGGCTGGTGCCTATGCGCTGGCATTTGTTTTCTACCTTTGGCTGGTGTTCGTTAGCTTTGCTTTCGTTCGGTGGCTTTGCTTTCATTCGAACTGATGCCTATGCGCGGGCATTTTGTTTTTCTATCCTTGTGGTGGTATTTATTTTTCTGACCTTGGCTGGTGCCTATGTGTTGGTATTTGTTTTCTATCTTTGTGCGGTTTTTCGTAGATGCTCTCTTTAGTGAGCTGGAAGTGGTCAATGAGCCATTTAGCAACCTCGAAATTTTCGTTTATGAAAGCCATGGATAGTATAGCATTATCATCGGTGCGTACATCCTCTATGGTTATCTGAAAATGTTTGACGAACCACTTAACGACGTTTAGATGGCCTTTTTGGCAGGTATGTAATAATATCGTATTAGCGTTGGTGCGTACATCCTTTCTTGTTAGCTGAAAATGTTTTACAAGCCACTTAACAACATCAAGATGTCCATTTTCGCAGGCAATAAATATTGCAGCATTATCTTCAGCGCGTGCATCCTCTATTGTCAAATGAAAGTGGTTGACAAGCCACTTAGCGACATCAAGATGCCCATTTCCGCAGGTCATGAATAGTGCCATATTATCTTCAGTGCGGGCATCCTCTATGGTGAGTTTGAAGTGCACAGCGAGCCAATTTGCAATGTTGAGATGCCCCTTCGTACAGGCAAGTACTAGTAAAGAATCGTCTCTAGCCCGCACATCCTCTATGGTAAATCGAAAATGGTGGCCAAGCCACTTAGCAATCCTAAGATGTCCATTTCTGCAGGCGGTGGGTAGTAAATTAATATCTTCAGAGCGCGCGTCATATATAGTGAGCTGAAAATGTTTGACGAACCATTTAACAATGTTGAGATGTCCCTTTTCGCAGGCAAGGTTTATCGCAAGTGTATAGTGATAGTGCTTGCGTACCTCTGCTATATTTATCTGAAAATACTCAGTGAGCCACTTAGCTATATTTAGGTGTCCATCCATGCAGGTAATTAATAGCAGGTAGTCAGGGTGTGCCTCCTTTATAGTGAGCTGAAAATGTTCTATGAGCCACTTAGCGATATTGAGGTGCCCGTTTTTGCAGTCCTTTCGTAGCATATAGTTATTGAAAAGGCGTATGTCGGCTTTGGTGAGCTGGAAACGCTCTATAACCCATTTAACAATGTTAAGCTGACCTTTTTCGCAGACATAGCTTAGTAGGTGATTACCTTCTTTGCGCACATCCTGGGTGGTAATACCAAAGACCCTTACTAAATTATCTCGTTCACTATCAGTAAGAGCGCCTACGAAAACTCGTGTGAGAATTCGTCTACATAACTTTTGGTCTACGTTTTTGTAACGCGCTATGGTCGCTACCTTACCTAGACGTTTGGAAGTCGAAGAAATGCTTGCGAAGGATCTAGGGCCTGCATACTCTACGATCTTGGATAGGATTTCTATGGGGAGGTCTAGCTATATTAGCCATGCATAGTAGACTTAGATCTCTGCATGTGCAATCAATTTCTTTGTCTATACCTATACCTATCTTCTCTCTAATTGTTTGTGGGGTAGTTACTTTTCGGTTCCAATAACACCTTCGTGAAGCGAATCTTAGCGCGATATATAGAATAGAGATTTCAAATACTGTATTCTATAGGCTCAGTGTGGATGCCATCTGGAAGCACTCGCCTCTTGTCGTAGTAAGCCGAAAGCCCAAGCTTATGCTGTTTGTATGTTGCCATACCTTCTGGTAGCAAACGGAAGCCTCGATTTCTGCATTATCGATACTACCGTGTAAGGCTTCTTTGAATCGATTCCACGAAACATCATTGTGCTTCTTCGACATCCCTTTGGTAGAATATTTACGACTGGCGTCTACATCGACATACCAGGCTTTGTAGCAGAGAGCAATGGCGCGTCGTCCTTCGAATTCTAGTTTGAAGAGTCCTGGGGTGCGACCACTCCATTTGTCCCAAGCTAACCAATCGTTTCTGCAGGCGGTGAAATCCTCACATAGTTTAGGTTGCACAACTTCGTCAATGCTGTTTCCTGAAATGGCAATGTACGCGCTATCAGTATCCATCTGTATGTATTCGAAATCCTCTCTAGCAACATACTTGTCAAGGAAGTCGTAGTAGAATTCGAGCATACGAAGCTTGGCGAGCTGGTATACGGCGATACCTACTTGGAAAGGGCGATTGATTAGGATCTGAGTTTTTCGGCTCTCTAGTTCGTATGCCTCACCAACTTCCTCTAAGTCTGAAAACCAAACGCTACGCAAAGCTTTGTCCACCACCTTCTCATCCTTGGTGTAGGTGACATTTGTTTGCCACTCCAAAGCTTCGATCAACAGTTTCCGTAGGCGCTATTTCCAAGTAGCTTGAACACATCTGCAAGTAGGGCTTTACTTTTATCCACATCTCCTGTCCTTCGCGCTTCAGTGACTTGGTCCACAAACCATTCAAAGACTTTCTTAGGTTCGTAGTCTATTGTGCGATAGACAGCAGTGATGACCGCTCCATGATCTAGATACCAACGTAGAAGAGGGGTATAGAGTAGCAGCCTTTTTCCAGAGAGACATCCAACTAGCTTCTTTTCCTTTGATTTCTTTCGATTGGTCTTCTCGAGGTAGGCCAACATTTCTGGAGGGATTGTTTTGTCTGGAATTTCTCGGTTGTAGAAGAAGGGAGGCATCTCCTCAAATTTCTTCCACAACTTTCTAGGTATCTCGATATCTACCTCTGCGTAACCAAACCACGAACCGTTCCGTAGGCATTCGGCAAGTCCTTCGGCGGCTGGACCTGGTCCTTCGTAGTGTACAACCTTTTCTTTTCCACAAGGCATTTCGAGGGCCATAGTTGAAAGATATAGGGCGTTGGCACCGTATCCAAGAATCTTGCGACAAATTTTGGTTCCACCCTGATGACTGCGAATCTTAGTCACTCCCGCTTCGTGGCGCCTAGTGAACACTATGCTTGGTCCTCCTACCACAGCATTTTTCAGCATATGATAAGCCTCCTCGCCTGGGGAATATAACTCAGCTCCACGTTCTACGCTACCTCGAAGGAGAAACTGTAGCGAGACTCCGGGAATAGATACTGCGTCTTTAAACATGTCTACATCCTTTTCGTGGTAGAATCCGCGCATCTTCTCGAGAGCCCCTAGAAATGGAATTACATCCAAGTTGTTGTAGTATCGTAGCCAGTCGGCAAAGATCTTCATTTCCTTATCGCGGAAGGTGCGCTTACAATCCTCGAACTCTATTCGAGATAGTAGGTGTTCTCCTTTCAACTTCGATCCCCACTCTTGATAATCTGGCAACCCGATATGATCCAATTTGTGTGGAGAATCGAACCACTCATATGGGAAGAAACTCTTCTGCAACTCACATCCATATGCAGTGATCCAGCGTTCGTAGGAAGTACCAGGCCCAAGATACAGTGTAGTTCATCACATCGAGGAAACGGAATTCTGGGGTCAAGAGAAACATAGTGAAGTTGGCCTTCTTTGCCACTCGGATCTTCTTGCACGTATCCGCAATAGTTTCTACGAAATAGTTTCTGATTAAATTGAGGTCATACCGACCGGAGTTGAATCCTAGTACAGGAACTTGGTTTGCACATTCGTTGATTTTCGTTTGTTGTTCTTTAGATAGGGTGTGAAAAGAGAATTCGGGTGTTCTGGGGCAGAACTGTTCTACGACGGCTTCTCGAATTGCTTTTGCTCTTAGCTGGAGTTCTTCGACAAAGACAGCTATGAGTTCTTTTGGATCGACTCGACAGAGGAAGGTTGGTGTACGGTTGTTTGTGTCTGCTATGGAGACGGATATAGGAACGTGTACGTTTTCAATGGTCAACCGGTCTGTCGGTTGTCGCCCCTTTGTTCTATCGAGGTAGGCCTCGAAATCGTAAACTATCGCGTGTGGATAGGCGGTTTGTATTGGAGTTGGAATCGGTTCGTTAGTCTTCTTCGTAGAGCACTCCAAAGCCTCCACTACTGTATAACCAGCCTATCGTAGTTTTGCTGTTCTTTCACAAGTTTTACGGTACAGAGTTCTATAGCTAGGGGAGCATTTTGGACAACCGTGATAGTAACACCCGTGGAATTGAAAGATTGTTTTGGAAATAGGTTCGTAACCGTCGACGGGTGCTCCTTCGATCCAACGTTCTCCACCATGACCACAAGCTGCGTGGTGAATATGCTGTTGGAGTCTTTCCGATTCGCGTTTCAACCAGCGTAGAGATTTTTTGCTAGATTTGTTAGATTTGCTCTCTGGCCAGAAGGCTTTTTCGAAGGTGGATTGAGGTGCTGTTATTTTGGCTCCTGGACAAACTATCTTTGTTTTGCCGCGTCTACAACGATCTGCATGGCGTTGGAGGTTTGAGGATTTTGTGAATCGTTGCTTGCAGTCATTACAGATGTAGAGATCTCCGAGTTGCCAAACTTTCTTGATATAGAAGGCATGCCCCTCGTATATCCCAATCGTCATCGTATGCTTGTAATGGGCTGCATGCCGCATCAGATGCCAAGCGCCGTCCTTTGTAGGTTCATACACACAAATGCCTATCCCAAAGTGCAACTCAATCTTATCCAACTGGTCTAGCGAAGTTTTGGGGGTATCTCGTATAGGGGCTACCAATTGATAGAAATTCTGGGCTAGTTTTCGAGCTGCGGTGTTGCACTTGTCTACGCGAGCTCCTTTGTATATAGCAAGGCAGCGCCAAAAGCAGAGGTTGTCACCATATTTGTCGAGGGAAAATATTCCTCGTTTATACCGAAGCCATTGTGGTAATGGGTCGGTTCCCAACAGAGGTTGACGATCAATTACGACTTTGACATCCACTTGGATCCAACGTACGAATACCCACTGGGTGTCGGGTTGCTCTATATTATCGGGATTCAATCGGGCAATCTCTTTGTTATTGATCCACTCCTCTGCATCGCCTAGAATATTTATCCATGGAGACCCTGAGCCTGTCTTGGAAAATATAATTATACGACCATCCTTGATATTGCGAATGCGGTAGGTATAACTGTGGCGTAGGTAAAAGCTCGTTTCTACATTCGCAGCTAACTTCGCCATGATCCTAGGTGTCAAATCGCCCGCCACACCTTTGAAAAAGCGCCACTGGATGGTACGCCTGCCTTTCTCCTCTCCCTCAAACATACCATCTCTCTCGTCGAGAATAGTAGCTGCCTCTCGAGCAATACTATGTGGTAGTGGTTCGCTGCGAGGTTTTTGCAGGAATCGCCGGGTTACTCGTCGTATAAGAGGTAAACGCTTCCGAGGATTAGCTTCCATCTGCTCTGCAACGGCTTTAGCTTGTAGACTTGCTGCTGCATCCTCCATACGTTGTTTGAGTTCACGCGCGCGTTGGGCGCGTTTGTGTGGATTTTCTGGGTTCTCTCGAAGGGTTGGAAACCTACCTGTTTTGAGGTGCCTTCCATATCTATTCCATTCTTCATCAACTAAAGCGGAAGCTATTGTACGAATGAGTTCGTGTTTGCGGAACTTAGAGAGACCTCGAAGCCCAAACTGCTTTGCTTTCCTGCGTAATTCTTCGAGGGTAACCATTTTCCTCTGGCAATACTTATATGGGAGCTATCTCTAAATGCTTTGTGGGAAGTCGTTATCTTCTGCGTATACCTACGCTAATTTTCCTCTGGCAATACTTATATGGGGGCTATCTCTAAATGCTTTGTGGAAAGTCGTTATCTTCTGCGTATACCTACGCTAATATTCCTCTGGCAATACTTATATGGTAGCTATCTCTAAATGCTTTGTGGAAAGTCGTAATTCCGCTAACACTTTTGCGAGGCGAATCTTAGTATAACGTTTTTTATCTCGAAGGTGTTGGCTCGTTTTCTTGCCGCACTTCGTGCAAAGCTGATAACTCATAAGTCAACCACACCCACAATTCAAACATGGTGTTGGTGATCTCCCTCCTCCTCGTATCTGGAAATTATGCTGAGCACAGTACTCTGTCTTCGACCGCTTTCTTACACACTTGTAATCCTTTCCAAGCAACAACCAGATACACAGTTCGTTCTCCATGAGTCTACCTATTTGTATATACCTATCAGTCTCTAATACGATTGGGCAAATGTGGTGTCGGTATCTTTCTGACTCCAGCTATAGTGGGTTGCATCCTGCCTTTGTATGTGGTTGGCCGTATGTCGTGTGTGGGCTATCTTTTAAGTTTATTGGGTTGCGTCCTACCTTTGTATATGGGGTTGTATGTTGTGTGCTTCTCTACCCTGTCCCCACCCTGTCCCCATCTGGCGGTATCTTTCTGACTCCGACTATAGGTTGTCTATAGTGGGTTGTATTTGTATATAATGGTCTGCGTCCTGCATTTGTCTATGGTGGGTTGTGTGTTGTGTGTGGGCTGTCTTTGTGTCTAGTGGTCTGTGGCCTAGTATGGGTTGCCTTTGTTGCATTTGTTGGCAAAAGTGGAGAAAGAATGCGGTCACCGCCCCTCTGTCGTAGCCGGTAGGCAAAAGTCGTGAGAAGGGGGGTAAAACAGCTCTTTGGGTGTTAAAGGTTACTAATAGGTGGGTGGAAGGGGGTCAAAGGGGACAAAAAAGAACGCCATATTAGACCGGGTATCTTTCTGACTCCGGCATTACTTCTGTGTTTAATATCCCGAAGTGATCAGGTATACTGTAGTGCCATAGACTTCAACCTGGGTAAACCAGCTGGGATACCGAACAACGCAAAAAATACATTTTGTTTCGCATATCTCTTTTGGGCTTGTGTTCAATATCCCGAAGTGCTCAGGCATATTGTGGTGCCATGGACTTCAACCTGGATAAACCAGCTGGGATACCGAACAACTCAAAAAATAAATTTTGTTTCGCATATCTCTTTTCAGCTTGTGTTCAATATCCCGAAGTTCTCAGGCATATTGTAGTGCCATGGACTTCAACCTGGGTAAACCAGCTGGGATACCGAACAACTCAAAGAATAAATTTTGTTTCGGATATCTCTTTTGAGCTTGTGTTCAATATCCCGAAGTGCTCAGGCATACTGTAGTGCCATGGACTTCAACCTGGGTAAACCAGCTGGGATACCGAACAACTCAAAAAATAGATTTTGTTTCGCATATCTCTTTTCAGCTTGTGTTCAGACTTCAGACTTCAACTTGGGACTGTAGATATTTTGGATCACTTTCCCCAAGCATCACGTCAGATGCTTTACTTTCCCCTTTATTCTTGGTCACTTCTTCGGCGATTTGGATTAGCATTGACTGCACATCAGAATTCTGGACACCAGAAATATCACTGATCATGCTCCAAATGTGTGCCTTTGAAGCTCTTCTAGACCTTGAACTTTGGGGGACTTCCCGCCATTTTCGCACCCATATAATTTCCTTCTACTTTATATATACATACGTGTTCGTTACTCGATTTCCTTCGTTCTGTTTTCAGGGATGTAATTTCTTCGTTTGCTCTCGCCAGAGACATTTTTGAGCTTTGGATCTCCTCGTAAGAGGCTGGCGGGGTCGGTGGCGGGGTTGGTGTTTCGTCCTGACCGAGAAGCGATTGCGAGTGGTTTGTTCTTTTCAATTGTTTATTAGCCACTGATAATTCTCTAAGATGAAATTCTTCTGATTTTGGCGCATAATTGCTGCCAGAACGCCGAATGTCGTAGTGAGACACCCACCTTTCCATCGACAATCCTGCAGTCATTCATCCAAATCCCAAAGCCCGCTATTTTCTATTTGGACACTGTCGGCTAGTGGCGAAGAATCGTGCAACCAGGCTGTATGACAGGAACTTACAAATTTCACGCCGCAAATTTCCGAATTCAGATCAGATGCCAGTGCTTCGGAGCATTTGCCGCTCGATTCAGCGAGAAAAACACGGCGCAAAGCGGATACGTCCATAAGTCGAAGCACTAGTCCAGTTTGCGAAGCAATCCTTTACCTTAATTTCATAATACTGTATTTCCCGCTCATATCAAAATGCCACTGTCACTGAAGTACAGCCCCTGAAATAACGCAGGATCCGCAAGATCGAAAATGCTTAAACGTGTTTTGTGTATAATCCTTTGCTGACACAAAGTAATTACCAAAGCGATCAAGCGAAAACCGCAAATCACAATAATGATTGATATTTGCCACGACTATGACGTCACTCCATAGCAACCGGCCCGCACGCATTTCCGAACTTCCGATAATCTCTGGCTCGTTATCTTTCATTATTGAAGATTCATTTCGTAGGAATCGGAAAAGAGAATTCACACGAAGTAATTATATAAACTCTTCTGAGATCGTTATGAAACTAATCGATAAACCACAGGTAACCCAACAGACTAATAAGCGGGTAATATACGTCGAGTCTGGGAAGCCTGTGATTTTGCATCTAAATTTTAGCAATTTCGTGCTTAAAATCTCCAAAAAGCTCATTTGTTGGCCAAATGTTGCCCGGGAAGGCGAAAGTCGCTCAAGGTTGCTCATACACGACCTCAAATACAGTGCATAGTCCGCCGCGGCTTCTCGCCGCTTTCACACATCGGTAGCAGTAATAACGTAGTACCTGCAACTCCTAGAGTCGATCCTAGAGGCTTCTTGCCGTCCTCACACACAGTAGGAAACCACAAATTTGTATTTGACCCTTTTGGTGGCCCAAAAGGGTCAAACACAAATGAATTTCCCAAAACACAAATCAATATTCCAAAACACAAATCAATATCCCAAAACACAAATCAATATCCCAAAACACAAATCAATTTCCCAAAACACAAATCGAAATTCCCAAAACACAAATCAATTTCCCAAAACACAAATCAAAATTTCCAAAACACAAATCGAAATTCCCGGCAAAACACAAATCAATTTCCCAAAACACAAATCAAAATTCCCAAAACACAAATCAAAATTCCCAAAACACAAATCAATAACACAAATCGAAGGCCTGGAAACCAACCCAAAATACCAATCGAGAAAGTCTGGGACCAGATCGTACAGGAAAGCCTGCTGTAAATATACCAGAATTGAAACTCTTGCAACTGAAATGTTTTGCCAAAACTGTGGTGATCAAGGAGAAGATCTCCAATATTGTCCTAACTGCGGCTCTAAGCTCGGCACTAGTATATCTTCGTATAGAGCTCTTTTATCAGACTTCAACGTCACTGAGCAGGCGCGGATCCAGACCGGTTTACACCGGTTTACGGAAACCGGGGGGGGGGGGGGGGGGGGGTCAGATTTTTTTCTGGATCCGCGCCTGCTGAGAAAGAAGCTTCTACAGCGGAATTAGCTGCAGAAGCTGGGTTAGGGACCGGCTGGCGATATATAACTTCTTCTCTATAACTTTCGTCGTTTCCTATCCGTTACTCCATCTGGGTCTAATCGCCTGTGGAGGCACTCGGCCTCTCTTCTAGGAGCATGAATGCCGTACTTAATGCGCAAGGTGTGCCAGACCTGAAATCCCTCGATATCCAGAAACACAACCTGGGCCATCTAACTCATTCCTTATCATTACCTCTACGTCGGACAAGTTTATTTCCCGCTTGTTTCGTTTAAGGTTATACTGAGATAATCGCCTTTTCAATGTTGACCGCATCTACAATGCGAAATGCCATGGTATTTGGAAAGAGAGTTTAAAATGGTCTCGTAGCTAAATCCGCTGTAGAAGTACCCTTCGATTGCTTCTTTTTCAGTGACGTTGGCTCTATACGAAGGAGTGCGGAGGAACAGAACAGGGAGGAGGAAGAATTGGCAAAGTCAGGGAGGAGGGTGAAATGTCCAGAAAAACTAGGGAGGAGGAAGAATTTAGCATACAGGGAGGAGGGAGAAAATGGGATCTGCATACATGCTCTAGGGAGAAATTTTAACACTCACCCAGGAGGGAGAAATGTCGGAAAAAAAATAGGGAGGAGTGAGATTTCACTACCAGTTCCTCTCCACTCACGAAGGTATACTAGTATCGAGCTTAGAGCTGCAGTTAGGACAATTAATATTGGAAATCTCCTTGATCACCACAGTTTTGGCAAAACATTTTGCACGAGTTTCAATTCTGGTAAATTTACAGCAGGCGTTCCGGTATTTTGGGTTAGTTCCCAGGCCTTCAAATTTCGATTTGTGTTTTCGGAAATTGATTTCTGTTTTGGGAATTTTGATTTGTGTTTTGGGAAATTGGTTCGTATTTTGAAATATTGATTTGTGTTTTGGAATTTTGATTTGTGTTTTGGGATACTGATTTGTGTTTTGGGATACTGATTTGTGTTTTGGGATATTGATTTGTGTTTTGGGAAATTAATTTGTATTTGACCCTTTTGGTGGTAGGGGGGTAATAATCCCCCGCGGAAATTATTAGGAGGGTTAGCTTACTTATTTCGACTGGCGAGAAGCTGCGAAAGATTACGGTTATGTACCAGTCAATTCCAAACCCGTGCATCCCCCGCCGGGCCACCCCCGGGCATTTGATCAGAGGCTTGCTCCCGAGGGTGGGAAATTTGACGAGTATCTATGACCTCAGGGGCGGGCATTTGACAAACAGTGGGGGTAGGGGGTAGGGCATTTGATCAGTGTTTAAAAATATATTATGCATCAGTCAGCGGCTTCCCCCTGGGGCCGACCCCCGGCGACCCTGGGGGATTTGTCCAAATGCCCATTCAAACCTCATCTAATCCCCCTGGGTATGGGGCAGGAGAATTTTGACAAATCCCCTCCCTCTGGGGCAAATATAATGGGTCCCTGTAATATATTATGTTAACAAATATCAGTTACATATCACCTATAGATCTTTGCAGTAGTAGCACACAAATGATGGCAGTTGCTCGCCCCTCTTCTTGCTAATCTTTACACAGGGGCCATGGTACCAGATGAAGCAGCTGGGCCCTCGTTTGTCACACTGGATCCACGCGTTAAAAACTGGCATATTAAATTAAAAGGGCGCCAGTTCAAACCAAAGTCAAAGACCTCGTGAGCGGAAATGACGCGAAGCTCGAAGAACTTCCGGGAATAACGGATTGGGTAAACCGTCCCCTGGGTTAAACCACCGGTAGCAATAGTGTTGTTTTCCCCCACACCCTCGGGCAACATGGAGCTGACAAATCGTGACAAATGCCCCTGAGTTCCCGTGGGTTCCCCGGGGGTCGGTCCCAGGGGGAAGCCGCTGATTGATGCATTATGTCTGTCTACAAGCGTCGAAATGGCGAACGAACGTGGCGAACGAACGTGGCGAACGAACGTGGCGAACGAACGTGGCGAACGAACGTGGCGAACGAACGTGGCGAACGAACGTGGCGAACGAACGTGGCGAACGAACGTGGCGAACGAACGTGGCGAACGAACGTGGCGAACGAACGTGGCGAACGAACGTGGCGAACGAACGTGGCGAACGAACGTGGCGAACGAACGTGGCGAACGAACGTGGCGAACGAACGTGGCGAACGAACGTGGCGAACGAACGTGGCGAACGAACGTGGCGAACGAACGTGGCGAACGAACGTGGCGAACGAACGTGGCGAACGAACGTGGCGAACGAACGTGGCGAACGAACGTGGCGAACGAACGTGGCGAACGAACGTGGCGAACGAACGTGGCGAACGAACGTGGCGAACGAACGTGGCGAACGAACGTGGCGAACGAACGTGGCGAACGAACGTGGCGAACGAACGTGGCGAACGAACGTGGCGAACGAACGTGGCGAACGAACGTGGCGAACGAACGTGGCGAACGAACGTGGCGAACGAACGTGGCGAACGAACGTGGCGAACGAACGTGGCGAACGAACGTGGCGAACGAACGTGGCGAACGAACGTGGCGAACGAACGTGGCGAACGAACGTGGCGAACGAACGTGGCGAACGAACGTGGCGAACGAACGTGGCGAACGAACGTGGCGAACGAACGTGGCGAACGAACGTGGCGAACGAACGTGGCGAACGAACGTGGCGAACGAACGTGGCGAACGAACGTGGCGAACGAACGTGGCGAACGAACGTGGCGAACGAACGTGGCGAACGAACGTGGCGAACGAACGTGGCGAACGTGCGAGGACTTCCAGGATAAGGATTGCGCATTTGTAGAGGCTTGAAAGATTGAACCTGGCAAATTTGAAGGCAACTTTCAGAGGTAAATTGTTTATGTTTAAACCTATAAACTATGTTGTTTTGCTTTGTTTCGTGAACTTTGACCGACTGCGTGATATTAAGTGCGTGACAAGAGTTGTGATAACTTGAATTTGCTGCGACCCTCGACAGCTCGAGTTAAAAACATAATTATTTATATCGGTAAAAGACGGACCGATTGGTGCCTGTTACATACATGTACTTTATATACCAACAACATAAGCTAACATATTCAATTTCAAGCCATTACGTTTATTATAAAGTATATACGATCGAGCCGGTAGAAATGATTGTTCTCATCCCTGACCGGTTGAAGGTGGTTTTCACCGTCGGTGTTTCCTGTGAATTGCTTGAATCGGAGATTGTCAAAGCAATGATTTCATTTATTTGTCAATAGTCTTTGCCTTGCCTTTGTCGAAATTTTTTGGAAAATTTTCCGAGCCGGTCGCCGATGGTGGGGCATTTGAACAGCTTGGATTAAAAACTGGTGGGGCATTTGAACAGTTTTTCTGCCTTGGTAGTGGGGCATTTGATCGAAATTTTTTCAAAATGTTCAAATGCCCGGTGGTGGACCGGGGGGGGGGGGGGGGGGGGGGCATGCACGGGTTTGGAATTTACCCATACATTACTACTGATACCGCTGGACGCGAAGGCGGCGAAAAGCCAGGAGGGATTACAATTATTACTGATACCACTGTTCACTGTACGCAAAGGCGGAGAGAAGCCTAGAGGGATTACGGTTATTATTGATACCGTTATATCTGAGAGGCCGGCGAGAAGCCGCGTCTGCTCTTCCGGTGACTTCCGGTTATGCCCGGAAAGAGTCTGGGAACGAGATTGACTTTCAGCTGGCCACAAAACGCGTGGGCTCTGGAACGATATTGCCCTGCCTGGCCGGGGAAGGGTGTGGATAGCTTGAGTGTTTTCTTTCTTCTTAATTCATTTTCTACGTTTGAAATTCTTATTTTTGAAAGAGGAGTCTACTATACATATACGTGCATTTTTCATTTATATCAATTTTGATTATAATCGTACGGAAAATCGTACGTTTTGTTCTGTGGAGGGTAGTGCTGGGTTTGAATTTGTTTTGCTGTGATGGCGCGAAAATTTACGAATGTGTTGTGTTGAAAACTTCAATTTGAACAGAAGCTGCGATCCGAACCACTGTATACGTAAGAATGCCTAGGGCAAGCAAAAGAAAACTCCAACATCTCCAAGAAGAGGTGAGTTCCTGAATATTAAATATTTTGGCATACGTTAAATGATCTCGCTCAATCGACGTGGTACAAAAATCTCGTCTAGATCTCTCTCTCGGAACTTATTACAAATGTACTTCTTGCAGAATATTGGTAGTTGTGGTTTAGATTCCTTTTATACTGTTGTACTTTTGGGCGGTGGATGTTATCCGTACGACTGCATAATAGATGTTATATGTGTCCACTTTTCCTGATCGACGTACAAACGGCCGGTACATTATTGTAAGTCTAAATTTAGGGGCTTGTTACATGATCCCGGGTAGAAGGGTTACCCCTTTTAATAGCAGGGACAACTTTACCGAGCATTTATATGGAAAGCTAACCGTGCGCGTGCTCTGTGTGATCGATTTGCCCCGAGTTATCCCGGTGAGAAAGGACAAAGTGTTTATGGCGTATTGGCGTATTGATGTCGGAAAGAGGGACACCCTTCTCGCCGAGACGAGATATCCCTGGGCCTGGGCCTGGGCCAGGGACAACCCTTCTACCCGGGACGAGTTTATTCACAATGTAAACAGTTGATTGTGGTTTACAGAGAAATGTATGGAAAGTTCTCCCTCCACGGGTAACTCGGCTAGCATACATGTACTACTATAAAGGCCTAATATGTCACATTATTTTCACAAGTTAGATTATTTCTGTGAAGCTCATGTTATCGCCACTGTTATCGCTTGTAAGAATTAATGGACTCATTTCTGGTCTGAAATGGTGTATGGAATTTTATTAAATTAGATTTTTTTAGGTCTGAGAATGGGTAGGCAGGGTTGTCATTATGTTTTAAGTTGCTGGACAACTGATAAATAGCCAGTCTTTATATTGTACGTGCCATAAAGCTACTGCAGCTAGGGTTCCTACGCTCAGGGAAAAACGTTTTTCTATCATCATCATCATAATCTTTATTTTAACACGGAGTCACTTCACAAATATGGTCTTCCAGAGAGCCGTGAGTTAAGCTTAATTACAATACTAAATGAAATAAAAAGTAAAATTTACATAAGAATCATTATAATTATTACTATGTATACATTCAAAACCTACTACTATTAGTCCTACAATAAATTTCCTACAATAAATTTCCTACAATAAATTTCCTAGAATAACTTAATTTACAGTAATTTATCAAATATTGTCTTATTTAATAGGCGTGATTTAAAACCATTTAGACTAGTTTGATCTCTTGCTTCCACAGGGATTTTATTCCAGAGGACAGACCCCCTGTAGTGAAGGCCACATTTTGCTGCTTCTGACTTAGGTCTTGGAATATGCAAGTTAATTTCAGAATTTCTCAGATTGTAGGAGTGGACATTAGAAGCTAGTATTATTAAAAATCTTTCTCAGATATAATGGAGAAAGATTGTTGTGGATTTTATACATTAATATAGCAAGTTCTATGTCTGGGAATTGTCAGGGAATTTAGGATTTGGTCAGGGAAATCCCAAATTTCAATGAAAAGCCAGGAAATTTCTATTTTCAGGCTTCACATACCTATTTATTGGCCTGTTTTAGGCTGTTTTGTTCAATGTTGCTGTAGTACATCCCAAAATAGCAATTGAATATTTGGAAAAAATATGAGTGTGTGCTTGAAGTACGTCATGCAGTGAAAAGTCAGTGAAATGTCAGGATTTTTTTTTTAAATATACATATAATACTATGCTGGTTGGATAGACCGATGATAGAAGAGCACAAATTAAGTTTTATATTTAATTAAGTATAACCGGCAATCATCATACAGTAGTTGCTGGCAATAATATTACTGGTAGCTCAGGCATCTAATGACAGCTAGAGTTTCTTACATGTACATGTAGGTCCCAGCAGAGCACCCCACCCCAAATATGGTGGAGTAACTTGATCACAGAAGTCTTTGTAAATATTACAAAATGCAGTGCATTTTTTTTTGTATAATTCTCATTCTAAATATGTCTTACTTGAGGGGCCTTAATTGCCATCTGTCATATTTTTTCTCAAAGACACCTTGCCCTAATGGCCATATTTTAACTTTAATTTGTGAATGGGTCATTTCACAGTGCAGTACATGTATTTGGAATGTTATGGACAAAACTTTTCAATTACTTGTAGATATTTAATTATGGAATCATTTACTATTTTTTGTTGACAGTAGCATTGGTATCCATCTATAATTGATACTAAAGCTGAAGGGAGAGCAAATAAAAATTCAAATATCTGTGTAATTTTGATCATAAGAAAACATATTCAGTGTTACAGAGGGCCCAAACAAAATTGCCTTTTTTATCTTTAAGTATGGCTTAAGAATGTGAGATAAGAGTTTATCTGTCTTTGTTATTGTGTGAGATAATTATTATATAAATATATATTTATAAGAGCACTGGTGGTGTTATTGAGGGGAAAGTTTTGTCCATGATCTAAATACTTTTCAATAATATTAATTGACAAATTTAGCTGTCTCAAATCTACAATGTAAATGCACACATGATATCTGATTTATCTCACTGCAGCAATCAATAATTGTTGAAAGCACAACAGTAGCAGCCATAATTTATGTCAACTGACTGAGAAGAAAAATACAGGCTCTTTAAAATCAAAATGTACATACATGTAATATTTTCAAAATGCACAATAACACTTCATTCACTCTCATTGGCTAACATTGTCTAGCTACTTAACAGAAGGTTCAGCATGTTTACAGATAAAAACGTTCATTCTTCTGGTGAAACCGACTCTTAAAACCTACAGATCAGAGTAGCTTAAAAACTAAACAAACTTCTTAGACATTATTTTTAAGCCACTGGTAAACCTTTTCTATATCAGTTTGTTCAGCTATAGTGAAAGGACCTATTCCAGAGAGGATTACAGGCCCATAGAAGACACCTCAATTTACACAGGGTACCCAAAAGACACAGGGTACCCAAAATCATAATTGCCAAAGGCCTGTTCGGTTGCAAGGGTTTCTGGCAGCCGAGCTCTCAAGCACTGTTGCAGCCTTGGGCACTGAACTTCCAACTTAGAATTTAACATGCATGTGGTCATTGTTCTGTTTTCGAATTACATGTAGCTGGGTATTTAATTGTACAAAATGACCAAGGGAAGCCTAAACTTTAATAAAATGAAATAAAAATAGGGGCAATTTTTCACTTCATAGGCACTTTTAGCACATAATTTAGCTGCTCTTTCATAGTTATGAGTACTCAACAGACTGCCAAAATGCACTCCAAGTCAGAGGTGACCAGTAGAAATTTGCATTGAATGATTGTGTTGATTCAGTAACATTCCCTCAAACTCTTGAAACAATACCGCCCATATATGTAACACTGAAATGTATTGTAAATACAGTCATGTATTGTACAATCATGTACAAATGTACAATTTGCCACATCGTGTAAATGTTTCATTGTTACTTATTTAAACAGAATGAGTCTGAATCAGAAGGTGAAACATCATCACTACATGTACACCACATGTCAGAATATGAGAAGAAAAGGCTGGAGAATATAAGGAAGAACAATGAAATGTTGGCTGAACTCAACATAGGCCAAGTGAGTAAAATAGTTGCAATTCAGTACCTGTCCTGTACACTAGCAAATGTAGTTTGGATTCTGGATTGTGTGGGAAAGTTATGACTGTATGGCATCTCCCAATTTACCATACAAACACCTTGAGTTCTTTAAATCCCTTTTATTAAAGCACGGGCAGCACCATGCAGCTAGTTCTTGTATATATAGTCATGTAATTGGATAACTGGGAGTCTCATGGCTGCAAACCGATTAATACGTGTAACATAACTTGGTGATCAAGCACTTGTCTGATGTATGGGAGGTCTACTGTTCATGCAAACCCTGGTCGAACCAATGCTGACAGGGTCTTATAATAAATAACTGAGTAGAAGGAGCTGCCTTTGTGAAACAATTTCATTCACGAACTACAAATGGTTAGACCTTCACATCCTCTTTGATAAGGACAGTACAACAAATTGTACATGTAGGTCCAGTCTCACCACGAGTTTAACCAACATTAAAATAATAAGCTAATATGTAGGTTGCTTTACTTTACTTTTATTTTTGTAAAACAATGCTCAATTTTAGCTCATATAGCTATATAATTATATACATTGTATAATTTTAATGTTTCTCAACTATTTTTTCTGATATGAAAGGGAATGCTGTACATTCTAGGAGTTCCAGGTCTTACATAATTACATGTAGCAGACACCTCATACATCTTTTTTTTTTAAATTAATGCCTATATATAGCCACCAGCTATCAGCAATCATTATGGTGTATATGTTAATTTGTTTAATACTCAGGCTGGGAATATTGGCACAAGCCATAAATTCAGCTCTTTGTGTGAAATCATTGTTGCAATGTGAAGCTGGACCCAATAATTTAATGTGCTGACTGAAAGTCAGTCATCAGTTAATTAGATTACATTGTGTCAATTATTAAGTTATTAATATTTAAGAACACATTTTCTATGCAGGATAACCTTCTTAATTTTTTAATTCACCAAGCCATAAAATACTGGGTTTTACACACAACTTAGAGTGAATGTGCACCATAAAATGGTGGTTGCAGGTATTAAGTGGTTGGGCAACCTACCACACAGTCATCATGCTTTACAGAGAGATTAAGACAAATTGGGTTCATGGGTAGAGGAATGGCAAACAGTGTTAATAATCCCTCCAAGTGCTATAATATGTCAGTCTACAGGACCATTAAGTCACCAGTGATCAAGGATTATCTTCTGTATAACCAGAAACTTTCAGCAGTACAGCAGCATCCCTACCTCTGTGTTTTGTTATCAGAAGATTTATGATGGAATTCCCACGTAAATTAGATCCCAAGTTTATTTAAATTTTAATCAGTCTTTTAAATACCTATTTAAATGTTTATAGTAATTGACCTATATCACTATGATCATTATGGTGTATATGTTAATTTGTTTAATACTCAGGCTGGGAATATTGGCACAAGCCATAAATTCAGCTCTTTGTGTGAAATCATTGTTGCAATGTGAAGCTGGACCCAATAATTTAATGTGCTGACTGAAAGTCAGTCATCAGTTAATTAGATTACATTGTGTCAATTATTAAGTTATTAATATTTAAGAACACATTTTCTATGCAGGATAACCTTCTTAATTTTTTAATTCACCAAGCCATAAAATACTGGGTTTTACACACAACTTAGAGTGAATGTGCACCATAAAATGGTGGTTGCAGGTATTAAGTGGTTGGGCAACCTACCACACAGTCATCATGCTTTACAGAGAGATTAAGACAAATTGGGTTCATGGGTAGAGGAATGGCAAACAGTGTTAATAATCCCTCCAAGTGCTATAATATGTCAGTCTACAGGACCATTAAGTCACCAGTGATCAAGGATTATCTTCTGTATAACCAGAAACTTTCAGCAGTACAGCAGCATCCCTACCTCTGTGTTTTGTTATCAGAAGATTTATGATGGAATTCCCACGTAAATTAGATCCCAAGTTTATTTAAATTTTAATCAGTCTTTTAAATACCTATTTAAATGTTTATAGTAATTGACCTATATCACTATGACGTCATATCAAAACAATCTATTGTTTTATCGCTAAGGATCACGGTCGTGGGAGGGGGACAAAACAGGGACAAAACAGCAACAACACAAAGGAAATCGCTATCAAATGCATTTTGAAGAACGTAGAATAGCGGTAACAGCCACCAAATATGGTAAATATTGTGGGATAAACATTGATACAGCTGATATCTGGAAACCAGACAATTCGAAGTTAAATTTTCCTCAGCAGAGCAGATTTAGTTTAAAATTCTATTGTTCAAGTCGATTCTGTCCCCCTCATAAACAAGCCGTGACGTCATAATGATATAGGGTAATTGCATACGTGATGATTAATCAATATTATTTAATTATTTAATTATTTAATTATTTAATTATTTAATTATTTAATTATTTAATTATTTAATTATTTAATTATTTAATTATTTAATTATTTAATTATTTAATTATTTAATTATTTAATTATTTAATTATTTAATTATTTAATTATTTAATTATTTAATTATTTAATTATTTAATTATTTATTTATTGTTTTATTTATTTATTGTTTTATTTATTTATTGTTTTATTTATTTATTGTTTTATTTATTTATTGTTTCATTGTTTCATTGTTTCATTATTTAGTTAATTATTTAATTAATTAATTATTTATATCACTACTATTGTTAACTTTATTTTAGGCCAATTATTGCAATTTATCTTTAATATATATTTGAGCTTTGTGAAACAACACCCTCTCAAGTGTATTAAGGCTTGGTTTGAACATGAAAATGAGGCAAAATCCTTTCTTCATGTTTTCCTGACCACCTTTCAAGTAAAAATCATAAAACTTTACAGAATTGTAGAAACTGGTTGCCTAAACCCATGAGTGATAACGTTGCCATAGAAACCACTGTTGGAAAAAAATTAGGCAAGAAAATACAATGCAAATTTTATTATGACAAACTTTTCAAAACGGGGTGTGGAAAGAGCCCTTACTTTAAGTTTATTCTCACTTAATTTTAACCAATAGTGATGTAGACACACCAATTAGCCATTTATCCTTGTCTGCATTTCAACATCAGCATAAATATTGGTGAGAGAAGCCGGAATTGATCACTTCCAACCTTGACTCTCGCCATTATTTCTGCTAATATCGAATGCAGACAAGGAGAAAAGGCTAATTGGTGTACCTACATCGCTATTGGTTAAAATTAAGTGAGAATAAACTTAAAGTATTAAGCCGCCTTCCACACCACGTTTTGAAAAGTTCGTCATATTCAAATTTGAATTGTATTTTCCTGCCTAATTTTTTCCAATGGTGGTTTCTATGGCAACAGTATCACTCGTGGGTTTAAGCAACCAGTTTCTACAATTCTGTAAAATTTTATAATTTTTACTTGAATTATTTAAGGTGGTCAAGAAAACATGAAGAAAGGATTTTGCCTCGTTTTCATGTTCAAACCAAGCATTAATACACTTGAGCTGGACTCGATGCGTAAGCATTGTCCAGTAATAGATGTAGATGTAGAAATGTACTTTTTATGGTGCAGATTTTTCACTAATTTAGCCATGTGAAAATTTATATCAAAAAAATATTACATGACTATATACAGGTGTATGTACTGTACATGATTTATGTATTATTTGACATAATTAATAAAGTTCATGCCATGTGTAAAAACCCAATAATTTAATATAGCCTGGTGAATAATAAACAGAATATTACAAGGCATCTTGGAGAAATTAATCTCCTCGTGGTGAATTTGTCTTGAATGTATAGATGATATTACATGGCTATGCCAAGATACAGATTTTATCTTTGAGTGTGTAATGTTCTGTTCAATATATAATTTTTGATGACATACAAGTTTTCATCTCTTACTAAAAAGCCTAGAAATTTGTAAATGCCAATCACATTTTCAAAAGTGATATCTTCATGTGTGAAGATATCATTTATATCCTCATGTGTGAAGATAATTTATTGTCACTTTTTAGAAAGAAATATACACTGGTATTTCATCGATAATCATATATAAAATAATATATGCACTTGTTTGCTGTGCTCACTTGTGCACTACTGATCACCACTTGAAGATAAAGAATGTATCTCGGTGCCGCCGCCCAGGCCATATACTATCCTCTTAAATGTATGCAGACTGCAACTCCCATAAGCTACATCAGTAAGTGCATGGTTCCCAGTTACTGGAAGGTTTGACTGTACTGTATAGTTATTATTATAGTTATGTAATGTTGTAGTTTGAGTAATTAATTTACTGTTGTATTTCCTAGCTGTTACTAACTTTACATGTATATTAAATTTGTATTAAATAAATACATATACCGGTATGTAAATATTGATCAATAATTATATTATTTGTCTTAATCTTTATCCAGGCTAAACAAAATCTTGGAAGTCTTTATACTACTATAAAGAAAAAAAGGCCTGCCAAACTCAAGTGAGTTATTAAATTATAATACAAAATTATTAATTTTAAAAATAAATATGGAATACAATATACATCTAAACACCATCCTTATTCAATATTGATTTCAAACGAATGCTACATACATGTATATGTGGGGATCTTTGGTTACTGATCTTTGCCATAAATCACACTTCAAGCTGTGAACAAACTGAATCCTTGTATCGAAACGGAGAAAGTCACACTTAGCAATTATACCAAAAAATTGAGATTTATCTAAGTAAGTTGAAAAGTTTTTGAGAAATTGGCTTTATCAGTTTTCAAAAGTACAAAATTTATAAAGAATGTACATGTATGGTATGCATTAGATCTTGCCACACACCATTCTTTGTCAATTTTGCACTTTTGAAAAGCCTCTTTCTCAAAAACTGTTCAACATAATATTGATCTCAATTTTTTTATGAATTAGGCAAAATGTAAACAATGACATCAGCAACAATCGCCCTATGCAGTCTGCATGCATGCATAATATTTTTTATGTATGAGGGCCAGGTTCTACATACATGTCTATTAGCCGAATATATGATAAAGTAAATAATGTACTGGTAGAGGATTTGGGCATACATGTGCAATGTTGAGTTAATTAATACAGAAAATGTTGTTAATTTTGTAAATCTTACACAATTTTCTTCTTTACATTATATTCAGTAAACATGCCAGCTTAGTGTCATTCTTTTCAAGCATCGATCCATGTACAAAGACATGACTAAAATAAATAATAAATAAATGTCTAGTGTTTCTAGCTGACCCTATAGCAAGGGTCTACTAATCGGGACATGGATTCCTAGAATAATATTGGAATTTGGTTTGGTTTTTGAGGAGGGAGGAAAACCAGAGAAATAAACCCTTGGAGCATGGGTGAGATATGATCAACAAACTCATCTCACATATGGCGATGCGTTGCAGGAATTGAACTTGGGCCAGAGGTGATGGAGTCAGGCAGATTATTAGTGCTAATTACTACTGCACCACTCCATTTCGAAAATCCCTTATATATATAATTATGCAGAAAGGCATGGAAAAACTGAAAAAAATAGGCCTTCACAGTTTTACACCTGCAATTAGCTTTTAAAACGTGATTGTACAAGAGTAATATATGTTTTATGGACATACAGTGTAATTGTCATGTATGGTGTGTATTTTGAAAGAGGCACAGTTCAAAATTGCACAGTTCAAAATTGCATCAATGCAACTAAGACATTACGTTTGTTGACAAAAAACTTCCCAGTTAGTATATATACTAATATAATTGCTGGCATGGTAACTACCGTATTTACCCGTGTATAAGCCGCACCCGTAGATAAGCCGCACCCCAAGTTTTGAAGTTTGAGTATATTTTAACCTGCAGTCTTTAAATCACTCCAGAATTCTTCCGCATTTATTCCCCAATTAACTAACAACAATTCCAAGGAACTGCTTTCCTTTAATCGCTAGAGCAAGAAAGGCTTTCTGGCGAAACAATACTTGCACGAGTAGGTCAGGTCTGCCATCTTGGATTTTCATTAACTAGTGCCAATCTCCCACGTGTAAAATTGCGAAGAATGCCTGGTTGTTTAGATGCCTGCTTTAACAACCGCTGCGAATCAGCCTGTTTTGGAAGGTAAATAAGCTTAATCACGTTTAAATATTCAAGAAATTCTAATATATTAGGTCTAAGGTGGGTCTTAGAAGAGTTTTTGCTTTAACTCTTTGATAGTGCATGTTTTTTTTCCAATGATTATGCTTAAATTGCTATATTACACGATCGGATGCAATTTGAACCTGATTGTAATATACGCACCGTCGCATAATAAAAGCTTCATTCAGGTTCATGATACATGTATGTAAATATATGTTAATGTTGGGTCTCCTTTCTAGGTGTTCCCGTAGATAAGCCGCACCCCCGATTTTGAACGAAAATTTTGGGTGAAAAGGTGCGGCTTATACACGGGTAAATACGGTATATAGATTTTATTGCTAACTATTTTTTTTGAGGCACTGGCCTGCACAAACCCTAGCAGCTCTTGGTGGATTAGGTTTTATAATAATATCGGTACAACTATTATTAAAGCCATGCAAAATATGTTGACTGATGAGTCGGAGTCAATGTATTCTACCAAACAGTGTATAGTACATGTACATGTATAATATTTTGCAATTGTACGTTGTACATGTAGTTAAAATTCAGTTTGTATTTATCCAAACATTCCCAAACTCAGTAAGCTAATTACAGTGGAACCTCGATTTAACAAACCTCTATATAACGAAGTCCTCGGTATAACGAACGATATTCTTCAGCCCGGCAAAATTACAAGTAAAATGTATGTAACAGAACCTCGATATAACGAACCTCGATATAACGAAATCCTCGATATAATGAAATCCGGCAGCCCAAACGTAAAATCTACCCCGATATAACGAATAAATATCAACACGCGATAAGATATGAATGCGGAACAGGCCAACAGCAATGAAAATCCTTTAATCCTGTAACAAGAGAACAACCTCTCAATCAACAGGTTATTAAATGCGTAATTAAATGTGTATATACAGTACAGACACTGGCACTATCGAGACATCAGATCCACTTTATCCTCTTTGTCTCTTATTAGTTCTATTAACTTCATTACTTCGTTACAAAACAATTATTAACTATACCTCGATATAACGAACATTTTGTTTTTTCCCCGCAAATTCGTTATAACGAGGTTTTCGATTTAACGAACCCTCGATATAACAAACTAATTGCCCCAGTCCCTTGGCACTTCGTTAAATCGAGGTTCCACTGTAATACTAATTTTAGTGTCATCTTCCTTGTGATTGAGTTCATTTGTTAAACAGATTAGTTTTTGACACCTTGGTCCCAGTTCCTTCCCCAACTCTGAAATGGCTAATTGGTACTCGGCTGGCAATTGCTTCAGTGGCATAGGGAGGGGGCTAGTTGCCCCCCCCCCCCCTCTGCCCAGTCCCAGAAGAGAGATTGACAGAAGTCATCAATGGAAATGTCCTTAATAAGAATTCATAAATAAATAATTAATTAATTAATTAATTAATTAATTAATATATAAAAATAAAAGAAGTTTATTTTGCGTGAAGATACAGGAAGCCATTACTGGGTCTCCCAAGCCAGAGGCTTATATTTAAGTATTCCAACCCCCCCAATTTCATGACCTCCCTACATCCCTGAATTGATTATTTGTAACGTTTGCATAATAATTATTTAATACTACATGTATGTTACTAGCATGGAATGTTCAATTTTCAGGCTTAAAATACCACTCCCAAGACGGCAGTCCCTTAGGATTAGGAAAATCACCCCAGATGGATTACCACTACCTGAAGTTGTACCAGTAGTAGAAATTGTACCGGTACGTACAACTTGCATGTAAATAATACATGTACATGTATGCATGACCGGGGCTCGAATTATTGCGACCAACTGGTTGGCAATGCGACTTAAAAATTGAGCCTTGGAGACCAAAATTTCAGAACTGGTCGACATCAACTGGCAACTTACCTTTTAACCTCAAAGCTTTTGTTACTTCTAATGAAAACCAATTTAGGAAACCATCCTGAAACCTGTGAGGTTCCTACAAATAAAATTCACCAAACAGAGATTTTACTTCTTGATTAATAAATTATTGTCTGATGTTAATACTGGGCACCATTTAATTGTTTGTAGTTTCTCCCAATAGACTGGTAGCATGCATGGGTGCCATTTTTATTCAGCAGTTTCTCCAAGAGATAGTGTGGGTGCACTTAATTCATAAGCAACGCTACACATGCTCCAATTGCTGTGCTGTCAGCGATGAATATGTACATGTACATGTATGTGAATTCTTTAGATTTATGAGCAGCAGCCTGGGACAAGCAACATCGCAGCGCTGTCTTTGTGAAATTGTTCATGCTTAAGATTGATATACCTTCGGGGGGGCTGCAAAACATTGATGACGAAAACTTATGATTTGGCAACCAAACTTTTTGGTTTATAGCCACCAGCTGTGCCTTAATGAAAAAGTTAATTTCAAGTACTGATGACATGCATGCACTCATTATATACTTTAGCTAGTATTTCTCAAATTAATGCACGTACATATTAATTATTTATTTATAGTATATTATATGTTGATACAACTGTCATGGAATATGCACATTGAATCTTACACAATTCAGGTACATTTTGTAACTGGTCAGCATTTGACCTACCCTGGATTCGAGGAGCTCTCCCCAGTCATTTGTTGTTGTTTAGGGCCATAAAGGAGTGGACACTTAAGCTAGCCAGAAATGCCAGGAAAACCTCTGGTTCAAAGCACCACTTCACTGATCATGCCATGCCAATCAGACGGTGCCTAAGAAAAACATAGTACAGAATCTAATAACTTAATTACTAATAAATTAATTGTCACAATTAAAGACTTCTCTTGATTCGTTAACGTTGATGAAAGAAACCAACAAAGCTTAACATATGAAATGTGTAACGAAAGAGGTCCTGTGTGAATCCCAAAAATCGAAACTTCGAACACTGTAAAATAGCAAGCGTTGCAGGAATTAATAAACAGAAATTACTCTATGACATTTTTGCAGACTAGATACTAATGTATTTCAACTGATACCCGACGTGTGTGTGTGAAGCTAACCACCATAATTTTATGTTCAAACTGCCCACTCGCATATGATTGGTTTAGGAATACATGTAAGTCCAATTAGTGGTTTAATGAAAAATCCTAGACTGTCAATCAATTTCACATGAAAGTGAGGTTGGTATAGCATTGAACCAGGGGTTGTCTTTCTCTTGTCGTTTTGCTGCTTTCCATCTTATATTTCACAAAGAGAGGAGATTGAACCTCTGACAGACACCCAGTGTACGTTTGACCCAGCTTTGGAGTATCAGGAGATGTTATTACATGTACTGTACATGTATATCTTATTTAGCAGGGGGCAGAATAAAGCACTGCTGAGGGACAGAAATCAGTTAAATGCATTTCGTAAAAATAGTTTTGCTAAAAGAATAGACTGCGAACAGTCCCTTTATTTTTCTTGGTCTCTTGTCACGAAAAACTCGAAAACCGATGTTTTGACCGAGCGCAGATTGGGCGCGAACGAACTGTCATCATTTCGCTGCGACGAGACTTGAGAGAACAACAACCCGTGCAAAGCGGTTCTGTTCTGGTAATCGTGCCATCGAAGAACATATAAAGTCCAACGATTTTTGCCTGAAAGCGAAAGCTTTCGAAAAGAGTTTTTGAGGGATATTGGTGACAACAAAAATCAAGTGATATACGCGCTGCCGAGCAAGTTCTGTCTACCGCCGAGTTCGTCGATTTGTTGAGGGACGAGTCTTCTCTATTCTGTATTCAGCCAGAATCTGTAGTCAATAGTTAGTTGTAGATGAATGCCACACTACAGTTGGTTAATTGATACCTGGTAAGTTGGATAACCATCTTGACATTTTCTCCTTTCAAAATATGCAGTTCAGGCCGGGAGTTGTGCAAATCAAAGTGACTTGAAATCTCGTGAGGTAATGTATAAAATTATGCGGGAAACATTTCCTAACTCAGTAACTGCAACTATAAACAAACAACTAAGTTTAAGTTTACCACCTCGGTTTAACTTGTGCTATTTCAAGCCAAGTCTACAACTATTGACAACATATTCCAGGGCTCGAAATTAAGAAAAATAAGGAGGCGTAATTTTACGCCCAGCTTATTTTTTTACCGTAGTGAAGTTAGCGGGTAACTCAGCGGGCAACTCAGTGAAGTTGGCGGGCAACTCGCTAAATCATGTTTACGGCCATAACTCATAAACTGTAAGGCCGATCACCACGAAACTTACACACAACATAAAATACATCAAAACAAACACACCAGTGCATTCAAAACAAATGACGTCATCGATCACGTGATCTCAGCGTCCCGAATATCCCAGCGTGCAACTCGCAAAGCTATGTTTTTGCCAAAAAAAAATCAAAACTACTTCAACCGAAAAAAGGGTTGACACTTGGTAAACAATGTCTGAAGACATAACCAAATGACGTCATAAATCACGTGACCGGGGGGAATTGCTTACATCTTAATAACGGCTGGTCCACTACGGCAATTCAGTGAAGGCAGCGAGCAACTTGTCAACTAAATCTGTCATTTTTAATAGCATTTTCCCTTTGTAAGTCATTCATATATTAATAGCTCTTCTCTCTGTTTAAAAGCTGTCTTTGAGGTTCTCTATCACCAATTCGCTGTTCTTTAGCTTTAAATAGAGGTATACTAGTGAAAAAACATATAGTGGGCAACTCGGTAAAGCTAGCGGGAAACTCAGCGTCCAACTTGTCAACCGGCTAAATCTGTCATTATTAATGACATTTTCCCTTTGTAGAATGGTATTTGAAGTCTTCGATCACCATACTAGTACTAAAACATATAGCAAAGCGATCAGCTTCTGGATGTATATAGCAGGGGTAAGAAGAGAGTAGAATCGTTAGATCCTCGAGCCAACAAACAAATAGAAACCGATATCGATGAAGCCTCGACGGCCAACTTCTCTAGTGGATTGACAGCGAATGACTTCGATGACAGAAACCAGGGTCCATTTGCTACTTCTCTGGGAAGTGTCGTCGATGAAGAAGAAGAGAAGGCAACAACACTGAAGTGCAGCAACAAGAACAACCGCTGCTTTGCACCAGAGTTGCTTAACTTCTTAAAGACAGCACCACTATGGAGCGCATTTAATCCGTACAAACAATCCGTAAAAAACAACCAACTGATGATATAGCTCCTACCTACAGAAACAATTAAGCCTTCTCAAGCAACTAAGACTCAAGGCCAGATAGAAAACTACATGAAGCTCCTCAAGCATGACGACTTCCAAGGAAAAAGACACTTGAGAGTGGACGAGTTCGTTGGGACGCAGAGACAATTCCTTAGGGCTCGTTGTCGTGTGTTTGGTGACACACTGCAGAGGGCGATAATAGCTAACAAAGCCTCGAAAAAACCTACAAAAAAGAGAAAGGTACGTCCAAATGACATCACCTCAGATGATACCAAACAGAAAAAAATCAAGCATGATGACGAAGATATCGCGGAGTTTGCCGGTTCAACAGAGAATTGGGCCAAAAAGCTCAATACATTAACATCTCCTGACAAGAAGCACGGTATATACCAGCAACCACCGAAGAAGACTTTCCCTGAATGCCCTGATGAAGATGGACATACGAAATCAAAAAATACCAAACAACTCAGTCAACGAGCAATAGATCATCAAAGACGTCTCATCGCAAGAGCCAGGTAAAAATGGGAGACAAGTCAGTGCGTCACATTTCTGCGTCACATATATACTCTGCAGCAACAAGAAATGAGCATGCAGAAGAATTAAGTCTCAATGACAGAGTTCATCGAAAAAAGAAAAACAATCGAACATCGACACTAGCTTACAAAACTCAGGAGCGTCACACAATTCTATCAATCCGTCGATAGAAAATACAAAACCATCTAGAGTGAAAGGTCAAGGGAAGATTGACACCGTTAAAGCAAAGCAAAAATTTGCTTCAAATGAAGCTTTTGGTCGAAGGAATAAGAAATACTCAACAGAACTGCTGGCTTAGTTCCCTTTTGCAGTGTCTTGCCAACACTTCTGCAAAGTGTATATCGGAAGAAACATCCTCTTTCGGCTCTTATATAAGTGAAGCTCTCAAACACATAAATCAGAATCAGGAAAACGAAAGCCCGTATGATCCTAATGAGTTTCTTGATATACTGGCCAAAGATGGATTTCAAAAGGGAATACAACATGATGTCCACGAAGCGTACACCAAAATCATTGACAAGTGCCGTTCCGAGCAAGGTTTAGGGGAATTGGTAGATAATTCAACGGGGAAATTGTCATATGAGACGACTTGCTGCTCCTGTACAAGATCAAGAAATAATGCACAAGACACATTCAGCTCTATAGCAGTTAAAATCCCACGTAAGGGCCATGGCAGTGAAATCAGTTTATTGAATTGCCTCGAAGATTTTTTTTTAGGAAGAGGCTCTTGAAGGAGATAACCAAGCAGTATGTGAAGAATGTGGAAGAAAGACCAACCATACGCGAAAGGCTGTGCTCAATGAACTCCCGAAATATCTTGCCATGTCAATAAAGAGATGGAAGTCCCAAAGTAACAGGAAAGATTGTTCACCAGTTACTATTAACTTAAGTATGCAGACAAAGTCTAATGGTGAATGCTGTCAGTATAAACTATCAGGGGTAATACTACACATTGAAGAAGCACATTACACAGCCCTTAGAATCGCAGCAGACGGAAAGCCATTACTCTTCTGCAACGACACAAATGTAGAAATGAAGGATATTTCTTTTTTATCTAAACGCTCTGTACAAAGAGAGGTGTACATGCTATTTTACAGCCGTGAAGAAAGACACAAAGATCCAGTCCAGTGTACGAAACTATCACATACACAAGTTGATCACATCCAAGATGGTATTTCCGCTAAAGAATCATCAAGGGTTACGAAAGATGAGGAGGAATTTAGCTCAGACAACAGAGAAAACCCTGGGACTATGGATTTTGTGGATGCCACTAGTCTGAACTCGTTAGATGATGATTGTATCGTTTCGAACATCGCTGGGACTTCTGTGTGTGCTAACGACATCAGATCATTACAGTATCCAAACGAGCTAAATGACGTTGTCATTATTTCATATTTACATCTTATTGCTGCACAAACAAAGCAAAGTGGTTTTTACGTGACGGTGTTTGATACCAACTTTTATACCGAACTGTCGAAAGTATTTCGCAAAAAGGACTTGCATAAAATGTTACAGATATGCAGGAATAAGTTCCGTAAATGCGACATGACAGTCAATGACTATCTAAATTATCCCAGTTCACCTCCCAGGGCACTGAATGATGTGTTTGGTCGACATACAGTTCAAGCGAATAGTATGCTATGATCCAATGGGTAACAATGCCATATGTCTGGAGGTAACAACTGCAATAAAGTGTTATTTGCAAGCGCTTTCTCTCGAGCGAGCAGTTATTGTGATTTTTTCGAAGAATTTTCGAAAGAAATAGATAAAGATTTTCCAAAGCAAGAAGATGTTGTGAGCTGTGGGAGTTTATCTTTACGTTTCGTTCTCGAAAAAGTCTTAGGAACGACTACGACAAGCACATTAATATATCAGGTTGTACTTAGAAATAATATGATAGAAGACATTCTCCGAGGAGAACTGAAGGCATCAAATAAAGCTGGCGATCAAAAAAAAAGGAGGGAGAAATTGGAAAGCAGTGCACTATTAAAGTTACGGTAACGTGTCCATCTAAAGTAACCGGGTTTCGTTGGAAAAAAGAATCTTCAGACGAAAACATCACCTCTGTCGGATTTAATTCTAATGAATTAGCCATTCATGTTAGTGACGAGCCTCCAGCGTCATATTACTGCGAAATAACAACAAGTGAGGGACAGACTCTGACGTCAGTGTTCTCACTCCAGTCCGAGGGCATGAAGGGCATCATGGACTGCGTATCATGAATTTACTCAATAAGACCAATTTACAACGCAAAGAAATAGAGGACATAGACACAATCGTGGAAAAGACCTTGGACTATTTAATATAAATAATTGATTGCGAGGTTGCAACTGATCTTCCAAATGAAAATTATCAACGTCATCAAGCCTTCTTGAACTTTGGAAGAGAAAAATTTGAAGACATCACCCTACCTACGACATTAGGGGTAAACTACTTCGACAGTGAAGACATAGACGATCTCCTTATTTCACTTCAAACAAAGATAGATCACTATTACACACAAGGACGCACAAAGCTGGACGAGCTACTGTATGGTTGCAAGCCTCATTCTATCATTCAACCACAGCATGTAAAGGATCGACATTATATTCGTGGTGTTCTATTTCCAGAACTGTTGACGAAAATAGTGATTGACCGGGAAAATTTCACATACGACAGGGCTACAGCAATTTTACACGGTAACTCGGGTCAACAGAAAACGGTTTACATAGAATGTTGGCATGAACCCAAAAAAGAAAGCCGATTGCAAAAAAGAAAGGACATACCAAGAAAACTGGCCATGAAATTAAGCTCTATAAGAAAAGTACACTGAAGTAACACAAGCGATGTAACAAAATACTATTACTAACACAAACGATAATTATACCCAGAAATTCGAGGCAAGAAGTAAGTGTTAAGGGAACATCCAGTTAGTGGACACCCTTGAGACCTCTTCGATGTGTCCGCTTACGGGAGATGTCCACTCAGGTTTCACTGTACATAAACAACAACAACAACCACATCAAAAATCAGAGGCAAGACAACAGAAAATAACAAAATTAGTGAAACACAGTGACTTATAACGTAATCAAGTACGCCCTATTAGTATCCCAGGAAAGTGTCTTATAACGTCATCAAGTTCGTCCTCTTAGTAACACCTAACGGGGTCTTATAACGCCATCATATATAGCTTTAAAATAGGGCAAAGGGCTATTTAAAATTGCTGACTTATAGTTTAAATGAGTTCCCCGCTAGCCTTACTTTGAAGTGCAATCATATGAGTTGTCCGCTGCTTTATAACTGAGTTGCCCGCTATATGTTTTATCACTAGTAAACCTTTATTTTAAACTAAAGAACGGCGAAATGGTGATAGAGGACCTCAAATACAGCTTTAAAATAGGGCAAAGTGTTATTTAAAATTGCTGACTTATAGTTTAAATGAGTTCCCCGCTAGCCTTACTTTGAAGTGCAATCATATGAGTTGTCCGCTGCTTTATAACTGGGTTGGCCGCTATATGTTTTATCACTAGTAAACCTTTATTTTAAACTAAATAATCGCAAAATGGTGATCAAGGACTTCAAATAACATTCTACATAGGGAAAGGGCTATTTTCAATGACTGACACACTATGTTTAACTTCATTAATTATGACTAACATATAGTTTTAAAGAGTAAATCCCCCATTAAAGGTCTACCTCTATTTTAACCTAAGTAATAGCAGAATGGAAATTTAGTTGAGAAATTGCCCGCTGCCTTCACTGAGTTGTCGAATAATAATAGAATAATTCCTAACGATAATCATAGAAATAATACAATCATTAAATAATTAATTAATTAATTAATTAAATAATTAATGTTCGGTATCTAGCGCATAGTTAAGGGAATGAAAACCAGCCTATCCTATGTAGTTTCACCCAACTAGATGAAATTTTTGCGTTAACGCTCGCGCAAATGAAGTTCAGGGGGGGTTAAGGCGGTTTTACTCGCTTTTTGCTTGGCCGAGCGGGGCCTGGGCAACTGGTTAACGTCTATTCTGTATTTCGGTGTTGAACATGAAAACTTAGAAACCGATCAGTTTTGTCATGAATAACATTCCGGAGACATTTTGCTAAGACAAATGGGTATACCACTTCCAGGGGGAGTGGGGTAGGGAATAATTGTAATATATAGCTTGGAGGTGTTAATGTTAGGTACGTTGCGCTATGTTAATGTGAATTAAAACAAGCCTATCATATGTAATTTCATCCAACTAGATAATTTTTTTGATGTAATATTCGCGCAAATGAAGTCCAGGGGGGGTTAAGCCATTTTGGAATTTTATTTTGGCTGCGATTTCCCCCCCTGAACATCAATGTTAAGCAAATTAAGAAGACCCCCTGCAGTTTTCTATGTGTAACATTGTGGTGAAAACCCCATGTCTCTACGACGTTCCTTTCTACCCGTAAAAATCCATCGCCCTTTCCGTTTTGGCCGCAAAGCATGCTGGGACGGTGTCGTTTGCTATTTCCCAGTGCAGAACTGGATTAAATGAAGTTGCAGCATAAAAATCATAGTTTTGGTACCAAACACCATGAACACATATATTGTTTGCAAATTTAGGGTAAAATCTGCGAACCTTCCAAAACTGAGGGGGGAGGGGTGGAAAATCATATGCATTTCCTGTTAACAATATTACCCTCCCATTTAGAAGTGGGTTCAATGAAGTTGCAGCTTAAAAATCATAGTTTTGGTACTAAACAGCATATTGTTTGCCAATTTTGAGTAAGATCTGCGAATCTTGCAAAACTGAGGGGGGGGGGGAGGGGTGGAAACCATTATATGATTATCGTTAGCGGTTTCCACTTGTAATAATAATAATAATAATAACAATATCAATAATAATAACATTAATAATAATAACAATAATAATAACAATAACAACAATAAAAATAATAATAACAATAACAATAACAATAATAATAATAATAATTCCTAACGATAATCATAGAAATAATACAATCATTAAATAATTAATTAATTAATTAATGTTCGGTATGTAGCGAATAGTGAAAGACACAAAAACTAGCCTATCTTATGTATTTTCGTCCAACTAGATGATTTTTTTGCGTTATTACTCGCGCAAATGAAGTTCAGGGGGGGTTAAGCCGTTTTGAATTTTTGTTTTGCCTGTGATTTCCCCCCCTGGAATTTAATGTCAACCAAATAAAGAAGACCCCCTGTACATTTCTATGGATAACATTTTGGTGAAAACCTCATGTCTCTACGATGTTCCTTTCTTCCCGTAAAAATCCATCGCCCTTTCCGTTTTGGCGGCAAAGCATGCTGGGACAGTTTCATTTGCTATTTCCGAGTCCAGAACTGGATTAAATAACGTTGGATAAAACACGACGAACACAACATATTGCTTGCAAATGTGGGGTAAGAAATGCGAACCTTGCAAAACTGAGGGGGGAGGGGTGGAAAATCCTATGCATTTCCTGTTAATAACGGTACCCTCCCCCATTAGAATTGGCTTGAATGACGTTGCAGCGATAAAATCTTAGTTTGGGTAGTAAACACGACGAACACAACATATTGGTTGCAAATTTGGGGTAAGATATGCGAACCATGCAAAACTGAGGGGGGAGGGGTGGAAAATACTTCACCTTTCCTGTTAATACATTTAGAAGTATACAAATACAAAATTAGAAGTATAATAATACAAAATTAGAACGGATCTAGTACTAGAATCACTTGAGTGCATCTGTATTGAAATTTACAAACCAAAGTCAAAACCAGTTTTAGTAACCACCAAATTCGTGCATGGATATTCTCACGGAATTTGAAACTTTTGTTTTGATTCTGATGATAAGGAAATCACAAAGCCAGCAGAGATAGCCAGCGTCTTTAATAAACACTTTGTAAATGTTGGGCCTAACCTAGCCGAGAAGAATTTTGGAAATGATTATAATGATGACTTCAAATTTTTTTTTACCGCGCTGCATTACCTCTTTTTCTCTCCAACATACAACCAGGAATGTCGTTTACAAAATCCTAAAAAAACCTATCATCATCGAAAGCAACTGGCTTAGACAACATTCCATGTAAATTACTTAAAGTAGGCGCTGATATTATATCCGATTCGCTTACGCTTTTATTTAATACATCCATTACCCAAGGGATATTTCCTAGGGAGTGGAAACAGGCAAAAGTCCTGTGTATAAAAGCGGGACGCGCTCAGACAGAAACAATTACAGGCCGATCAGTCTGTGATACCAGCAATAGCAAAAGTAATTGAACGCATCATTTACGACCAGCTCTATACATATTTACAAAATAATGGCTTACTAACAAATTGCCAATCTGGTTTTCGTAAGCTCCATTCAACAGTTACTGCGCTACTTGATGCCACTGACAAATGGGCTTTGAACATAGACAATGGCTTGATTAACGCCATTATTTTCATTGACCTAAAAAAAGCGTTCGACACTGTTGACCACACAATTTTGCTACAAAAACTACAAAACTACGGCGTGTGCCAGTCCAGTACCGCATGGTTTAAATCATATCTTAGTGGAAGAGAGCAGAAGTGTGTGGTCGACGGAATATTGTCAGACACTGAAGTCCTTTCCTGTGGCATTCCCCAAGGAACTATTTTAGGGCCTTTATTGTTTTTGCTTTATATTAATGACCTTCCAAATTGCCTAGAGTTTTCAAACACACAAATGTATGCAGACGATACTAGTATTACAATGGCAAGTAATTCCAGCACAGAGATTGAGCTAAAGCTCAACATCGACCTCAAAAACGTTTGTGAGTGGCTCAGATCCAATAGGTTAAGTTTAAACACAACACAAACGGAATATTTACTATTAAGCTCACGACAAAGATCCTCCCATATGATTTGCCCAACATTACAGATTGCAGACGAAGTCGTCCCTAGAATAGCCTCGGCAAAGTCACTAGGGGTTTATATTGACGAATCACTTACTTGGGCAAGCCATGTCGAAAAGATTTCAAGTAAAATCGCAGGTGCGATTGGCGCGCTTAAACGGATAAAGCCCTTTGTCCCAATGTCCTCCCTTGAAACAGTTTTATGTATAAAACGCTTATCGAACCAAATTTTGATTACTGCAGCATAGTCTGGGATGGACTGGGCACTGAGCTTTCCAAAAAATTACAAAAACTTGAAAATCGAGCAGCCAGAATAATTACAAATTCAAACTTCGATGATAGTGCTGGCCCTCTTCTTGAAAAATTAGAATGGGACCGACTATCTACTCGCCGAAATAAGCTATTGGCCATCGAAATGTACAAAGTGTACAATAATCAAGCGCCTAAATATTTAATTAATATATTTTCTAAAGTTGTGACGCCATATAATATAAGGGGTTCGACAACAAAATTACAATTGCCCCTCCCAAAAACAAACTATGTGAAAAAGCGTTTCGGCTACAAAGGAGCTTTTGTCTGGAATTCGTTACCTGAAGAGATACGACTTTCCAAATCAATAACTAATTTTAGAAATAAGCTGAACAAATTACCCTACTGCTTCTTTGATGCCCTGTAAATTGAGCATTTTATCCTTTTTATGTCATTTTATATCATAATATATTCTATATTCAAAATATTGTAATATTTTTATACACGGCTTTTATGGAAAACAGTGTTGTAATAGACTGATAGAACGACCGTGTTTAAATAAAATTTACTTACTTACTTACTTGGATTATCGTTAGCGGTATCCACTAGTGTAATATAAGAGAAATAATAAAATGAATAATAACAACAGATAAACAAACTCAATTGATTTTTTCTGAATTAGATTTTCCCGTAGAACTCGAATTTGTTTATTATTTTGGCGAAAAGTGAACTCTAGGGGTGCAGCCGACATTTTCTAGCCCTATTTTCATTAAATCGTGTAAAATTTTCAGTATCATTTGATTATCGTTAGCGGTACCCAATTGTGTAATATAATAGATATAATAAAAATATCCACTTGAAGATTTAACTTTTGTTGGTGTCTTAAAAATTCAAGTGGCCACCGTATTTTGCGTGTTTGATTATCGTTAGCGGTATCCACTTGTGTAAAATAATAGATATAATAAAATTAACAATAACAACGGTAAAAGAAACGCAATTGATGCACATTTTTCTGAAGTAGATTTTGCAGTAGAGCTCGAACTTTAACATTTTGTTGAAAAGTCAAATCCAGGGCCAGCGGCGATATATTTTCTTGCCACATTTTCATTAAACGATCTTAAATTTTCAGCATGTCAGGCAAAATAACGCACACCATTTTTTTTTATCTCTACTCCCATTTCAGCTATATGCACGCAGTTGACCTGAAAAAAGTACTGACGCACTCAATTTCTTTGATATCCACTTGAAAGCATATGGGGATAATAGGAAACAAATTCATACGCACTAAATTTCTTCGACAGCCACTTGAGAGCATATCGGGTTGATTAGCAAATAAATTGGATGTCCATCTATTACTTATTAATTTAAAACTCTGATATTAATTCTTCATTTCTTTGAGTCAGAGCACTATTAATTTGATAGTCAATCTCCACTTGAGATCCATCTATAAATGCTTCCCACATGGAAGATTGAAGCCTCCCATTTGAGCTGTAAAATCGCAGTTGAATGTGATAACATATCAGAACCTCATACGGGTGAACCGGTATGGATGCGACTCTGCAGAGACTCTGCTCAGAGTGGAGGAAGCAGAGTGAATATGTTCTTCTATCTATTTTTCAGTTCTTTAGACCGTCATCTCATTGTCCTACGGGACGGTGTATTTAGTTCGGTTAAAGTATGTAATCTTTTTCTATATTTCATTTCTTTTGACCATGATTTCACGGTTCTAAAGAGTGTTTAGTGCAGTAGAACATGTACTGTTTTTCCATATTTCATTTCTTTAAATCATGTTTTCACGGTATAAGGTATAACTTTGCCTTCCAAACAAAGTTCGGCATTTTAATTCTCGATGAAACAGGACAAAAATAGGAAGGGTACATTTTGGGCTTATATATATTCTAGATCTAGGAAAGTAGCCGTCATCTTAAGATAACGTTCCGAAGCACCCAACCACAGGTTCCCTTTGAAATCGCCTTCAAAGCTAAACGTGTTCTAATTCGATAATCAGTTCACTTTAGTGATTCTAGTATTCCAACTCGTCGAGAAATGTTAACTAAATGAGGCCTCGTCCTTTCCACATGCTGGCAAAAATCGTATACTTAGAAATTTCAATACAGTTTTTAAATTGATCAAGAGAGTGCGATTCTAGCGAACATTTTAGAGATATAGGGGTAACGTAGACGGAATATACGACGTCATGGAAAATATAAGCTGAAAATATCAGCCGTCTAGAACACTTGTCTTATAGGAAAAACAACCAGTTCTTCGAATCCTATTTAACGATATACATGAATTTACTTCTGAAGTATTTGATGCAATAATTATTTTGAGTCAATTCACCTTTAGCTTGTCCTTTTCTTCGTTATTCTTGAGAAGCTTAATTCTTGAAGTGAAATAGAAAGGCCTGAACTGTCCCTATTTATGCCCTTGATTTATTAATGACATTGCCTTGCCATGGTTAGCCAATGCGTTGTCTGGAATGTCATTCAAGTGACTTGAACAAGCGAGGCCAGAGACACGAAAACCTTTTCTAACACTTGCATGTATCATTTTCTCTCACGATGAACTTGAAACAAGCAGATTATCTTTAATCTGTATAAATATCGACCAGCTTTGAGGCAGACTACATCGAGACTAGACTGTATATCCCGAAAAGATGTATCTCCTTCTGGCCAGCTGAAATTAAGTCAATTCGCAAAACATTAACAACGAAGAAAGGCTGATGATACGGTAATGGTCATTTATATGAAATTACCATTACCATATAATCAGCCTTTCTTCGTTGTTATTGTTTACACATTTTCGCTGATTAGATCCCGCCAAGGTGATCCGGTATTATACTTTGTCCGTTTGTCCCTGCAGTTTTACAATATTCCGCAAAACATTGGTTGATTGGATACAGATCTGGGAATCAGTATTTATCTTCTACACGCAAACTTATTATCAACACTGGCTTAGTAACAAGCATATATTTTTCTTTTTATCTTATCATACTTCAAATCAATTTATGAAAAATATTAAAAGCACACCTGATCTCGCCCATCGGTTAGCATTTTGAACATTTGTCCACTTTTATATTACCCGACGTAGCTAATTGATAAAATTGATAATTGTTTCGATTGATAATAATTGATATCAATTAGTAATTGATTATCAATTGATATCAACAATTGATAGCCAAAACGTGAGTTATAAAAATTGATAATAATTGATAAGCAATTGATAATAATTGATAAGCAATTGATAATAATTGATAAGCAATTGACAATAATTGATAAGCAATTGATAATAATCAGAATCCTGTTAAGTCCACAACGCCGGGGCTACAAGCTAACTCTCTAGACGTCCAAGTTGACCTCCACTGTTTGATACTCGAAAAGCTTCTTTAAAGCTACAAATTCCTCTCCTACGTTTACGTGAAATTGACATTCGTGGTATCCTTTGACAACACATTGAACGTTAAGATCTACCGATTGTTTCGTGTGGACAATCTCGGTTTTAGTCTGTGTTAGTTTCTAATCCCTTTACTGACATTGTCGTGGCTTGGACCAAATATTAAACTACCCTGACTACTACCGGGCTACTAGCACACATACGGCCTATTTCCCACCAGATGATGAGATGACGTACACATGTTTGACATTAACTGACTATTAACACATACGGCGTATATGCGCGTGGCACGTGTTGAATGAACAAAATAAATAATATTTTACACCAGTTGCCGCGAAAGGGGGAAGTGTGCTGCTTGTGATGAGTATGGCGCTGAAGGCAATATTCTGTGTGAATATTGTGGCCACAAAATATTCAGTGTTTGTTTTTCGTAAGATGGAGTCACGGTTTAAAATATACTGATCTAAGAATTACCGGTTTTACATTTTGTGGTAATAACATCTCATCTCACATTTCAGAATAATTGATACAAATTGATATCAAGTGATACGTTAATTGCCAAAATCTGAGTGAAAATCTATTGTTATCAATTGCTGATATCAATTGATATTCAATTAACTAATTGTTCTCAATTGTATCAATTGGTTTTTGATAATTTATTCAATTTTTATCAAATAGCTACGTCGGGATATTAACATGAACTCGAGAAAAGCAGAGTATCATTAAATTGAAAAATTAAACGACAGTGGTCGCTGTGAACCCTTCTCCCTTCTTGGGGGACTGCTCAGTATCACTTTTTTTGTGATTTTGATGGATCTTTCGTCCCTAGCGTGGACTCTCTTTGAGGAGTCGAGCTTTCTAGCACGTGCTTTGACAGTCGTTGACGTGGCTTTGCCTAACTCGGAATTCCAGTCGTCTAGCACGGTATTTGGTTCCATCTTATCACGAGAGGGGCTCGCTGCCTGAACTTGGAGGGTCTGAATTTGGGGGGGGGGGGGTGTATACATGTCAGTTGACAGTTGACTTCAGATCTAATATTAGGTTAACTTTGAAGCTCTTCGACACACTTATTAACCCAATATTATTATATGGGAGTGAAATTTGGGGAGCGGACGTCGCCCCTAAACAGAATGACCCCATAGAGAGTGTGCATCTAAAATTTTGCAAAATGCTACTTGGTACAAGCAAAACAGCTTCTAACAATGCATGTAGAGCTGAACTTGGAAGATTTCCCACCAAAATGCTTTCAACCTTCAGAAGCATCAAATATTGGACTAAACTGATATGCAAAGAAGACTTTGTGCTTGCAAAGATGGTCTATTTAGACCTAAATTTATCAGCCGCGAAACCTACCTTCTGGTCGGAAAAAATTAAAACAAAAATTTTCAGTTTAGGTTTCGGCCACATATGGCTGCAACAAAACGATAATCTAAATATTCGTAGATTTCTTGACCAAATAAAATTACGGCTTAAAGACATTGAAACACAAGAATGGGAAAGTGATCTGTTTGACGACAACAGAAAAAATCCACGCTCAAAAAACAAGCTACGAACATTTAGGTTATTTAAGAAAAATTACGAGCTTGAGAAATACCTAGAACACACCTCAATAATAAAGCACAGAATTGCTTTAACAAGGCTAAGAGTTAGCAACCATAGGTTACTTATTGAAAGAGGCAGGTACTTAAGGCCTTATAAGCCTCCCGAAGAACGAATCTGTCCAACGTGTTGCGAGAATGTTGAAGATGAATTTCATTTTGTTGTCAAATGTAATACCTACAACGATCTGAGGTCAAAACTTCTCCAAGCTCTAAATTTTTCAACAGATATGTCAGACAATCAGCTATTTAACATAATCATCAACCCGCCATCTGCAGTAGCACCTATTGCAGCGAAGTTTGTATATAACTGCTTTCAATTAAGAGGCACACTTGTAAGGTGAATACAGTCGTGTAAGTGCACTTACGAGATAGATCATCATTGTAAAAACACCAAATAGCTAGCGTTCTACTTAATTCTTTGTTGGGACAAAAGTCTATGTACACCATGTATACGACTCCAATAAACTATTTCTGTCTGTCTGTCTGTCAGTTAAAATTTTCGCCATTTGTCAGTTAGTCCCAGTTAATCATTATTAGACAAAATTTACGATATTTTATCCACAAAAAAAAACAAATTTGTCAGTTTTCAGTTATTTTTAAGCTGTTTGTCAGTAGGCAGTTAACCCCATTCAGACCCTCAACTTGGTCAGTCATAGGCGAGCATTTCGTGCATTCAAAGCTTGAATTCGCTGTATTTTCTGTGATTTTGCGTGCACAAACGCAAATCTCTCTTTCCTGATCGGCTATTAAACGTTGCACTGATTGGCGCATGCGCTTGCTATCTCAATCAGCACGGTAACGAGGTAGAATCAATATGGACCAGCCTTCAGGCATATTGCTTATCTCGAAAAGATCTATCCATCTCACGGTCAGTTGAAATTAAGAACATTCGTGACACTGGTTTCTTGGATGACATATTGCTGTCTGAGAATCGTATGCAAAATTATTGTGAAAAACAAGCTTTCGAGGTAACAAAGACCTAGATTCGTTTCTGTAATAAAATGAACACGAGATAAGATCTCAAACACGATTTGGAGACCAGAAACGCGCTTTACTGAGTTGCCTGCTTGATGTTTCAATAGTAGATCTCTATTTTTACACTAAAGAACAGCTAAGGGGCCGACCAAAAAAAATATCCTGCAGAGCAAATCAGTGACTTTATCTTCTGTATTTTTACAAAATAATTTTATTACTAGAAAACCTATATATTCTAAATTAAATTGATTGCAAAATGGTGATCGAGGACTTCAAATAGCATTCCACAAAAAGAAATTACCAATCTTATTGTTTTCAAATGAGTTATCAGCTAGCTTTACCGAGTTTCGCGCTAGATGTTTTATCACTAGTAAACCTCCATAGGAAATTGGCGATAAAGTTCCTTGCTTTTTACGAAATGACTGATCGATGTATTGTTGAAATGAGTTCCCCGATATATTTACTGGGTATTTGCTTACAAGTACGTGACCTAAGATCCACATCAAATGGAAATGAATATGTTCACGTGATCGAATACATCATTTGTTTTGATTACACGAGTTTGTTTGTTTTTGTATATTGATTGTTGCGTTGGCCGTAAACATGATTTAACAAGTTGCCTGCTAACTTCACTGAGTTTCCCGCTACGTAATTCCTTAACAATATACCTTGACTAAGTTCTAAATATCCATATGATTGCTAAGTCAATCAAAGTGCTATTGAGCCTTATATGTGGTATTTGTTGATGTTTGGCAGTTATTGAATCCATAATCACCGAGCGATTAGTATGAAATATATCGAAATCTAGAAATGAGTACCGTATTTCAGGGCTATCAAATTCGACTGTGCTCAATCGCTCGCGAAATAATTATGCGATGCTAGATTGCTTGCCATAATTGGTCGCTCTGCTCGCAAAGCTGACTGCAGTGCTCATTGCTCGCACTTGTCCGAAAAATCAAAATGCTCGGTCTCGCAAATAAAATCATGGTGCTCGCAAGTGTTCGCACAGGACCATTTGGTAGCCGCCCTTATTTCACTTTTGAATATTTAACTTAACCGTTTTAAGATGTAAGCAATTTTCCCCGGTCACGTGATTGATGACGTCACGTGATTAAATGACATGTTGGCATTTGTTATGTGCCTGACGTTATTTCTCGTGAGTTTGGTTGAGTTTGAACCAGCCGTTATAAAGATATAGGCAATTTTCCCACGGTCACGTGATTGATGACGTCATTTGTTTATGTCTTTAGACATTGTTTACCAAGTGTCAACCCATGTTTTGTGAAAGTTCCAAGCCGGTTGAAGTAGTTTTGATATTTTTTTGGCAAAAACAGCTTTGCGAGTTACGCGCTGGGATATTCGGGACGCTGAGATCACGTGATCGATGACGTCATTTGTTTTGAATGTACAGGTGTGTTTATTTTGATGTATTTTATGTTGTGTGTAAGTTTCGTGGTGATCGGCCTCACAGTTTATGAGTTATGGCCGTAAACATGATTTAGCGAGTTGCCCGCCAACTTCACCGAGTTGCCCGCTGAGTTACCCGCTAACTTCACTACGGTTATTTTTTTTAGGCGTAATTCTCCAAGATTTAGGCGTAAATAATAGTGCATTAGTAACTGAGTGGTCACAAGTCTATTGGTAATTTTACGCCTAAGTGGAAAACGTTAGGCGTAAAACGAAAAAATCTAGGCGTATTTACGCCTGTATCGGGCGCAATTTCGAGCCCTGTATTCATGCTGAATGGAGAAGACTTGTCCCTCGACAAATCGAGGAATTCGGTAGACAGAACTTGCTCGCGACTTCCTCGATTCGTTGTCACTAATGCACCAATCAATGTAACCCCCCCCCCCCCTCCCCCCCCCCCCCCCAACTCGGGCATGACCGGGGACTTGGAATTTGGGGTCAGTGAAAGTGAGAAAATGCCCTTGCCCCTGGGGACATGTTGCCGAACCAATGCCCCTGCATATCCCTGCCCCCCGGGGAGTCTAGGGAAAATGCACAACACATTTGAAATGCGAATGTCGGGGTCAATGTGTTCGCAATTCAAAACCACTGAATCATGACTAATACTTCAAAATATTTAAATAAATAACACAAGTGAAAGATCAAACCTACCTTTCTCTATTAGACCTGCCATCTCAGTGGCTATGACAGCCTTTTTCTGTCCATTATAGGCCACTTTGCACAGCATACTCGAGGAGCGAAGATAATGTATGCAAAATTATAATGCGCGCGAAAACATTCTCGTTATGTGCAGAGCCTTCAGTGATACTGGCCAGAAGGTAGGCTCTGGGTGAACTCCCGGTTAAGTCCCCGGTACAGAAACCAAAGAGGTGAAAGCAGGCGAATTCCCCACCTAGCGGGGATGAATATGGTGGTGAATACGAGGTAAATACCCCCCTTCGCCCCGGTCATGCCCGGGTTGGGGGGGTTTACATTGACTGGTGCATAATATCCCTCAAAACTCTTTTCGAAAGCTTTTGCTTTCAGGCAAAAGTTGTTGGTCTTTATCTGTTCTTCGATAATGCTTCTCAGAGGCACGATTACCAGGACAGAACGGCTTTTCTCAATCCCTTTTCTCGGGTTGTTGTTCTGTTTGGCGAGCAAAAAACTTAGGTAAATTATTAAGCTTTTGCCAAAACCCATTGGCCGTTGGCACAGCCAACACATCTTTGTTTCAGTCGTAAATCATACGCTCTCGATTGCTTGCTTTTGTTCATCCTTTCAAATTAAGCCACCAAGCTGACAAGAAAGCTTCAAAAACTTGATAAAAATCCAAAGCGCCGTCACAGATCTCTCTTGAGCGAAATCGAATATCTGTCTGACATCTCTATTGTTTAATTGACCAATCACGATTTTCAGTTGCTGGAGCGACTGAAATTGCTGAATGCGCGCCAGTGGGAAAAGGCTGCAGTCCCTCTATTTTTCTTTTGTCCCCCCTCCCCCAGCCCTCCTACCCTACGGGGATTTCGTTCACGCCCAATCCGCGCTCGGCCAAAACATCGTTTTTCGAGTTTTTCGTGACTAAGAGACCAAGAAAAATAAAGGGACTGTTCGCAGTCTACTAAAAGAACAGTTCATTGCTCTATTTTCATAGATGTATGTGGTAATATTGAACTATTTGATCCATAAAAAGTGTCACGGCCGTGACACGGTAATATAACGGCCGTGACACGGTAAACTAACGGCCGTCACACGGTAAAAACACAATAAATGTGACGGCCGTCAACCAACCGTCACATCACCGTCAACCAACCGTCACATCACCGTCAACTTACAGGAACCAACACATTGATTTATTCGTTTAATTTTCATGTATTTATTAATTTCAGTTTTCAAGCATGGTCATTGATCTTTCGATTAATGTGGTGGCTCCTAAAGGAGCCGTTTTTGTGGTTCTTGTGGTTCTTCTATTATCCCTCAAACTTCCACGGTAGTAGAAAGGATTCAGCCCTCATCGTTGTCGTGTCCTTCTTTCTTTCACCTAGCTTACGTCTACAAGAAACTTCAAAACTTCTAACAGAGGTTTCAAGTTTCAATTTTTATTTTTTATTTTCACACTGTTTACATGATATATAATAGGTACAAATAATTAATTACAGATATTAAAAAAGACATATAACATAATACAGAAATATACAAAATAGGTGTGCAGAGACCAAAGTAGCAGAAATGCTTTCGAGTTGGTCACCGCCTATGTTACTAGTAAGGACGATTGAGACATGTATTATGTGAAAGAAGGAAAAAAAGAGAGAAGGATAAAAGGAAAGAACTGGAGCCATTAAAATCGATTATGACTACTAGATAATAATCAATAAGATGAGTAACTAGTATATATAGATATTGTAAGTAAACAAGTATAATTATAATGGTATTATAGCTATACATTCATTAAATTCATTAAATACTTATGAAAATATGTAAGGTGTTTTATTTGTTTACAATTAGATTTGGTCATCCAAAAGAAACTTTTTGTATTTTTGTTTGAAACGATGGTATGGAAGGTCTTTAAGTTCTGTTGGTATAGATTCCGTCTAAAGGTACATGTATGTATTCTTCCGAATAGCTGTTTCCTGTAGCTTGTCAATTTTGCAAAGACTCGTTGATATGAATCTTGTTACTCTTCGTTATACTCTTGCCTATTTCACTCTCTATCGATGGTAGGTGTCTCGTAGTCTTATCGGCTAAGCTACTTCTCCTTTTGTATAACACTTCGTGTTTGTCGCGATGCACAAATTTGACTATGATCCTAGCCTTGATCTTTTTCGTATCAGGGAGCCTATGGGCAGTTGAGATATGCTCTTCATTGATGTCAACACCCAAGAGAGATCGAGCCTAACTCGATGATTATATTTCTTGGTTCATCCACCGGTAGAACTGGGATTCCTGTTATTTCAAGGCAATCTCGTCTTTGGTATTGTTGAATCTCATCGATTGGACAATTCGTCTTATATGCAGTGTCCTCTGCAGCAGAAAGTAGATCCCCTTGTTTCACAACCTTCTCCAGCGCTGATAACTGTTTTTATTTTAAGTTTGCAGGACATCAACGATATTGTCGTACTAAATTTATCCGACAGGAAAGTTTGAAATTTCTCAATTTGGCTGCATCGATCTGTCAAAATTTTTAGATTATCTTTTATCTGAGACATTTCGAGTCCGATCTCTTTTCGTATACTAGGTAGTAGTTCCGATTCCCACATAGTTTTAAACGTTTCCACAGTAAGAGCCATAGTTATTAACTAAAGAAAAAAGTGCTCAATCGTCGTTAGCAATATAAATGGTCTTGTTGTCCTTGATCGTCTTGGTCAGCGTTGATGTATAGCAATCGGAGTCGACGAGCTTCAATTCGGCAATTCCGATAAAGTCTCGTAATGTTGTTCTCGAAACATTCATCACTTGCATTGCTTTTCTCATGCTGCAATGGTTTTCCTGAATGCAGTCCAGAACCTTCGCATACCTGACATGGACAAATGAAAGGTCACGAAGGCTCACTTTCAATTTTATCGGCTCTTGCTGATCAGGTTCATCGTCTTGTACTTCTGGATCTGCTGGATCTGCTGGATCTACTGTTCTTTTTCTTAACTCTTCTTGTGCACCCTTGAGCAGCTCATCTGTCAGTCTCTGTTTTTCGTTCAGGCGATGGATGTGGTCTTGTTTTTGGGAGCTGACGTCAGTTAGTTGTTCGTTGTCCTCATCTGCTGCTTTGACCCTGTTCTCCAGCTCGGCTATCTTTGCTTGCAGTGCCCTTTTCTCGTGTGGCCACGTATGATTGCTGACGTTGATTGTTTGATAGGCGGCAGAAACGTCTTCAAACTTGACCAAGAGTTGTAGTTTGTTGGCGAAGATGTTGCCACAGGCACATGCGGTGGTGATGCTGGTGCTGACTTTGTGGCCTTTTTCTTCTTCTTTATCAATGGCTCACAACCACACTCTCTCTTGTCATTGCCACAAGATGAACAGAGACTTTGGCAATGATATCTAGTGTGACCAGTTTCCGAACAGACGGTGCACTTCGTGATACAGCGATGAGACATTTTGAAATTGCTTTTTGAAATTGCTGTTAAGTTTCTAGTACTTCGAGAAGTGTGATTGCACTGACTGATTCCCTTTCCTTTTATGCTCTATCTTAAACACCTCATTAGCATTTAAGGGATAAATGCGGTATCACACATATTGTTTTGAGAATTAGCGGCTTTTCATAATGTTTGCCTCTTTTGTAAACACTTTAAAAATACTTTATTGTTTTAAGAACACATTGGAAGGCCTTTCATTATTGCTTTAAAAAAACTAAAAGGTTAATCCATTTATCGAATATCCATGTCATCATCATGTTCACTGAATGAGTTGGATTGAGAATTAGCAGCTTTTCGTTACTTCACCGTTACTTCACCGTTACTTCACCGTTACTTCACCGTGATACGGCCGTCACTTCACCGTTACTTCACCGTGATACGGACGTCACTTTTATTGCCGTTACATTACCGTGTCACGGCCGTTACATTACCGTGACACGGCCGTGACACTTTTTATGGATCAAATAGTTCAATATTACCGAACAACTTGCACCATACAATTACAGTGTAATTGTGCATGGTCAGGAAGTGGGCAGCATTTAAGCTGTCAGTAAGTTTACTTAGTGACTCGATCAATGTGTTTTAATGCAGACAAAAAAAGTTGACTCAGGATAGTAATGAGGTAATAATAAACAATTAAGTGCTACAACAAAAAACAATGTATTCATACAAACAGAAGTGATTCCAAAGATAGTTAACTGAAAAATGAAGTCAATAGACCAGTTTACGGTTCATGCGCAGTTGTATAAATCCTTTATTTATTTGGCAGGCAGGTAGATGTGAGACAATGGTGGCCCGCCAGTTGAAACAAAAGACTTGAACAACTGCACATGAACCGTAAACTAGTCTATTACAACATAAATGTACATGTTACCTAGAATTAGCTAGAAGCAGAATGAAAAGTATAATCAAGCTTTTTTTAAACAACATACATGTAAGTTAGGTTTACATTAAATATCATGGCCAATACTTATTACAACAGAGAGATAGTAGAATTGGATATAAATATATATTTATATACACAAAATACTGAATGGAAAATAAGAAAGAAAGAAAGAAAGAAAGAAAGACAAGATAAAACAAAAAATAATAAACTGAAATCATGTAATAATATAAATTAATTAGCATATGTGTAGTTAGTGGATTGAACAAAAAAGGTATAAGTTGTCAAAGATTAGTGTACTAGCTAGTGTCTGAGTGAGTGTGCTGTGCATATAGTAGGATACAATTAACTGTTTTCATAGTTAAAGTAAATTCAGATCAGCTAAAGGTGGGCATGGTGTGATAGTTCACAAGTTCTCTTAATTAACTATACCTGTATCTTGATCACAAGTTTGTTACATCTCATGTTTATTGCCTTGTAGCATGACATACCCAGTGGGCCACTAAATATGGACCCTGTAAATGACATTGAAGAAACAGATTCCAAAACATTCCTGAAACACCTGAAAGACTTGGCATCTAAGGTCAGTTTTAGAGGGTTTGTTAAATACACCCCTTTCCCCTGAAATGATATTTTTAGAGGGGTGGTTGGGAGAGGTACATGTAGGCGATTAGCAGGAGGGTTGGTCACTCCCTCAGCTGCTCGAACATGTCACTTGATACATTTTGCTCAATAGGATTATGCAGGGATTGTATATTTATTTTATATTTATTTTTCTCACCATTGATTACAGCTGGCTGCAGGTCTCAATTAAAATATTATGCTCAAATTACTGAACATTAAGTATAATTGTTTAGCTGGAAGATCAAGCTAAATGTATGAAATATTATTACTCACCATGTCAGCATTACATGGAGGTCTGAGTCTTAAATTTGGAGCCCTGTGTTCGTGTATGTTCTTCTTAAAACATTTTGCTGGGCATCACCAGTGGGAAATTGCATATTATTTTTTTATAAACAGCCCATATAAATGAGTACCATGCTATCGATGTGGGAGGAATTAGTTGGCCAGAAGGCTACCACGGGCCCTGGAGAACACTGAAGAAGTGCAATATATTAAGCTATGCCTTTCACTGAACTGCCAGTGATTTTGGTGGATTTAATTTGCTGTCAATATTGAGCCCAATTTGCAGGGCAGGAAATACAGAACTACTGAGTTGGTGCTTGTGCATGTACTCACTGGATGTCAATTCTTTATCTAGGTTAAAAGGTCAAGAGTTGCTAGTACTAAGGATGATGACAAACCTTTAAGGTACATTGTAGAGTGATGTGTCAGCTGCCTGTCATCCTAGTGTAATGTAAAATACATGTACATGTGACTCCAATCCTACACTTCAGTGTTCTTGTAAGGTGAACCAATTACTTTTATAGCACATTTTATGTTACATGTATTTTCCACCTTCTCAAAACCAGCTGATCAGCAGCTCGATTGAGCCACCTCCTTTTATTATTAAGCTCTCCTCAAAGTTTTGACTTCCTCCGTCCTGGATGAGAACTTCCTACAAAAAGTATCAGAATAACAGCTACATGTATAATGACCAGCTCGTAAGACATACAATGTACCTACTGACATAATCCAAAACATAAATTATGGACTGGAAGGACACAGTTATGTCCACCAGGCTCTTGCGTCCATCCAATTCATAGCAAACGTCTCTTGTTTGCGATTTTTGAAAGCCTACCACATGATAGATATCTGATGAAGCATCGCCTGACTCAAGTGCTCTTTCTTATGATGGAGTTCAATTCCAAATTAGATTATAATTAGATTAACTTACATACTCGGCCCTGAGTCCTTTTTTAATTTGTTAGTGACCAATTAAAGATGCAAAACAGAAAATAACTAATTGAAGGGCTGTGTGAAAAAAGGGCGTAAGTGACTCTTGATCACATTCTAAATTCTCCTTCAATTTCTTTGTTTTCTAAGAGAGAATTTAGAACGTGATCAAGAATCACTAACGCCCTTTTTGCACACAGCCCTTCAATTAAAGGAGAGTCTCTGCAGGGTTAGTGGTAAAATATTACACTACATGTAATTGTTCTAATGGGAGAAGCTGAGCCAATCAAATCGCTGTTTTATGCATCGTATACACAACTGTGTTGTTTAATCTTCATTTCTTTCACTAATCCTCAACCTTAATTTGCAGAACACGAATAGAGTATAATACTGATCAGTTATGATATGCAAATTTTCTGCCCTCTTAGTTTTGGGGCAAAACACTGTGCTCTAATCAAACACACCCATCCTGGGGTGCAGGGGCTTAAAAGGGTAAACAAGTCTGGGGATGTTTCATCAGATATTTATCATGTGGTAGGCTTTCAAAAATCGCAAACAAGAGACGTTCATATAGATTGGAAGGACTCCTGCGGCCATCCAATCCATACAAACGTCTCTTATTTTTGTGATTTTTGAACGCTCGCCATTCAGTTTCTATTTACCAAATCATGCTCAAACTTGGTATTCATACTAAATTCCGACGTGCTACATGTATATAATAATAATAATTCTTTATACAGGAGGCAATTAAACCTCACCCTAAGGTGATTTTCAGGAAGGTCCTGTCTTAGAGTAAAAAAAAACAAAAATATGAAAATGTCTAGCAATCTATAAAAGGTTAAAATCTAGTAATATAAAATATGATTTTTAAAATAGCAACAGAGGTAATAGTAATAACTAAGAACTACTATAATTAGATAAAGCGTTTAAATTGATCTAGATTTAGGATGTTTCTCGCAGCTCGTAGCATATTCCAGTCTTGGATAGCATGAAAACACAGGCGATGTTGGCCAAACGAGCTGCGAGATTTAGGCTTTATAAATGTCGTTGTTATGTCTAATATAATTGTAGTCGTGCATGTCTCTTTTAAAATTAAAATTAAAATCCCAGTCTATAGAACCATTTAAACATTTAAAAACAAATAAAATATGGTGCTTTTTGCGTCACAATGATAAGGAAGCCCAGCCAAGTTCTTCCAAGGCCTCTGTCAAGCAGAGGAGTGCTTGGGCTTATCTAAAATTAGCCTTGCTGCTCTGTTTTGCAGTAGTTGAAGGGTTTTGTTTGAGCGTCCTAAACCAAAAACAGAGCCAATCACGGGAGCAAGTAAACACGCAATAAACCAATCACAAACTGAAGTAATTCGTGTGGTTTTACTTGAACCAATTGCAATCAAAGGAAAAGGAAATACAATTGTGTATAACTAATCAATCAAACTCAAAAGCAATGACATGCACCTACGTGTAATTATACATGTACTTGTTGACACTCAAATCTAAAACTGCTCTAATATGCTGGTCTAATGTACAGACCTCTTCCATAAGATTTATAGCCACACAGTTTTGATAAAAGGTTGGTCTTTGATTATTTTCCAGCTGGTATGAAAAAAATCTAATGACACTAGAAGTGAGAGAGGAGCATGTTAAGAAGGTCGTACCACAAAGAATCTGCTCCATTCTCTTTCATCCCAATCAGTCAAAAACCTTGGTATTTGCTTCGGATAAAAGGGGACGACTTGGTATCTGGGATGTGGTAAGTACATGATATTCAGTCAACCAAATAATCATTCAAAGCATGTAGGATAATAATAATTTTATTATTATGTTACTGTAAATCACTTTGCTTCGTCGTCAGCCCTTAATTATTTTGTCAGTGGTTATAGCGTAGCTTTATACACATAGAAAATCAATGATGCAAGTGAAAAATCACACTGTGCACGCGTACAATGTACATGTATCTGCTCACGGCTGACGTAAAGTATAATTTACAAATGTATATTATTTGTATAGTCATGCAATATCGAACAACCATGTATGTATATGTGCGTGATGGCTGAGCAGTCTGGTATAGTCCACACAGGAACTTGAAGGTCGTGGTTTGAATCCTGGTAGGCGCCGGTATTGGTTTTCTTCTTTATCGTTTTCTAATGTTTTGCTAGTGTCCCATCCTCGTCGCCAAAATTGTTGTTTGACTATATGAACCCAGAATATCATTACAGTATTGGCAACGAGGATGGCGATTTTGGAACTCTCGGGGAGTTTAACGTGTCGCTTTTCGTCACACACGGAGCGAGTGGAGCAGTTTTTCGTAGCCAGCGGGATCGATAGAGCAGATCAGAAAAAAAGTGCTGTGTTTTTGAGCGCCTTTGCACCAGGAACGTACACTACGCTAAAGAGCCTTGTGACACCAGACCTACCAAAGAGAAAGTTGTTGAAAGACATTAACAATGTCTTGTCGAATCACTTCAGTCCAAATCCCTTAGTAATATCGGTAAGGTTTAAGTTTCACCGAAGGGACCAGAGAGAAGGAGAAAGTATCGCTAACTACAGTACATACATATGTACATGTAGTAGAACTCAAGAAACTGTCAGTGAAGTGTGAATTTGGTGATTTCTTTAACAGTTCTCTGCGAGATCGTCTAGTATGTGGAATGAGGAAGAAGAATGCTCAAAAGAAACTGCTAACAGAAGTAAAATTGACATTCAAGAGAGCTAATGTGAAGTACCTCAGGCTATAGAAATGGATGAGCAAAGCACATTAAATAGGTCCAACCTCAAGCATCTGTACTCAAAATGTTTGGTGCCACTGGAAAGACACGTCAAAGAGCTAAAGCGAAGTCCACTGCTAGGAATTATAACAAAACTCCAGGAATTGCTCAAGGTCAAGGGTCAAGCCCAAGTTTGTTACATATCCCCACTCACTTGCAAATTCTAGAATGAGAAATGTTATGCCTGTTCTAAGACAGGGCACATAGCAAAAATGTGCAAAAGCCATGACAACTCAACTACCAGCACAAAATATTTGGAAGGGGAGCTGGAGGACAGTGAACCTTTGGGTTTATTTGGAGTGTACTCAGCAAATAATGGTGCTGTGGGATACCAGGTTGAGGTGCAGCTTGATGGTCAGATAATTGGCATGGAAGTTGACACTGGGGCTGTGGTCTCCATTATTCCAGAGGACATATACAAGAAGCACCTTGTTTACCTGCAGTTGCATGATATAAGCATGAAATTAAGATCTTATACTATTATGCGGGCGAGAGACTGTGCCTGCTGGGCCAGATAAGTGTGCCTGTGAGGTATGAAAAGCAAGAAGCCACTCTCCCTTTGATTGTAGTGAAAGGAAACAAGCCTGCACTTTTTGGACGGAACTGTCTTGAGAACATAAACTGTAAAGCTCAATTGGAAAGACATTTTTTTCTGTGAAAAAGTGCTGTGTTGAGGAAATAATCAATAAGCATCAGTCTGTGTTCCAAGAGGGGTATGGTGCTATCAAGCATTTTAAAGCTCGTGTGAGTACAGAGGCACCGCCAATATTTAAGAAGGCTAGGCCAGTATTCTATGCTCTGAAGGATGCAGTAGACCAAGAGTTGTCAAGGCTGGAGGGACATGACAATAGTGTCACAAGTAGAAATAAGTTGCTGGGCATCAGCTATTGTTGTTCCCAAGACTCTACAAATTTGTGTAGATTATAAGGTGACTGTTAATCAATGCTTAGAAAGTAAACAGTACCCACTACCTAATGTGAAGGAACTCCTAGCTACGCTAGCTGAGGTACTTTGTTTACGAAGCTTGATTTGACACATGCTTATCAACAGCTAGAGCTGCATGAGGAATCTAAACAATACTTGGTGATCAACACCCATCGAGGACTGTATTGCTACACACCGATTACCATTCGGGGTAGCAAGTGCACTGGAAATATTCCAGTCAGTCATGGATCAGATCCTACAAGGACTTGATGGAGTGGTGTGCTTCATGGATGATTCGTGTATCTTGATAACAGCCTGAAGCCCAACACCTCAAGATACTGGAGGAGGTCTTGTCAAGACTAGAGAGTAACGGTATTATAGAGCTAAGAAGGCTAAGTGCAAATTCCTCCAACTAGTATTGAGTACCTAGGGCATGTTGTTGATGCGGGAGGAATACGCCCAGCAATTGACAAGTTGGAGGCTATAAAGCAAGCACAGAGCCCCACCAACCTCAGCGAATTGAAGTCTTTTTTAGGACTTGTGAATTTCTACGGGAAATTCATGAAGGATCTGTCTACTACACTGCATGCGCAGCCTCTGCATGAGCTTTTGCATGCTGACAAAGAATGGAAGTAGTCATCTGAGTGTCAGAATATTTTCAGGAGCTGCAAGGAACAGTTGCAGAGTTCAGAAGTGCTTGTTCACTATGATCCTGACAACCATCACGGTTAGCTGGTGATGCATCTTACAGACTGGGGGCAGTGATCTCTCATGTCATGCCAAACGGAGATGAGAGACCCATTGCTTATGCCTCCAGGACACTCAGTAGCAGTGAAAATAATTACGTGCAAATAGAAAAGGAGCAACTCTCTTTGATTTTTGGCGTAAAAAAAACCATTAATACTAATGTACGGGTGACACTTCACACTATCCTGGCCACATTGGCAGCAGCACGAATGCAGCTATGGGCCATGGTATTGTCTTCCTATCAGTATCAGATTGGATATAGGAAGTCAGCAGACCACGGGAATGAATCTAAGGGAGTGGAGGAGGCAGAAATATTTGCGGATTCTCACGTTGATGAACTCCCAATAACAGCTAAGGAGTTGTCTGATGCTACAAGGAAGGATCCTGTGTTGTCTCGGGTGTTAGAATATACCGGTACTCTAACTGGATGACCTAGTGCCATCAGTGATGAAACTTAAAGCCTTACCTTGGCATGAAAGAGCAGGTTTCAGCAGATCAGGGATGTGTGTTGTGGGGGTTACGTGTAATCATACCTTACCGTTACGTGACCGCCAACACAGGGTTATAAAAACAATCGAATGCCCACTTGCCCGATTCCTCTTCTCACTTGCCCAGACCATTTTCTCGGGATTCAAAAAGTATTATATCCATAAAAAAACCTGTAAATTGATCCCTCCCTGAAAAGAATCGGTGTTTTCAAGCAATAAATCGACCCTTTGGAAATCTCGTATGCAGTAACGGGCTCAGTGACTGCACTTGCCCGCTGGGCAAGTGTGATTTTCTAGTACTTGCCCAATGTTGTTTAGCACTCATCCTGACGAGCGGACGAGTGGTTTCTTTGAACCCTGCTACAGGATGACCTACACGAGGAGCATCCAGGCATTTGTCAGATGAAAGCCCCTGCCAAGAAGTTACTTGTGGTGGCCAGGTCTTGATAACGACATTGAACCCAAGGTTCAACATTGTATGGCCTGCTTTTTTTAATAGCGGTAAGGAAAACACCACCTGTTGCACCTTTGCATCCTTGGCAATGGCCAACAAGGGTTTCGCAGCAACTCCATATGCATTTTGTGGAGAAAGATGGACAGATGTTCTTACTAGTTGTGTACAGTCACACTAAATGGCTTGAGGTCTTCACTGTGAGTAGTAGTCCACCACTGCTAAGACAGTTAGGTCCTTCGCATGCCTTTCGCATCATATGGGTTGCCTGAAGAGGTGGTTTCAGACAACGGTCCTCGATTTAAGTCTTCAGAGATGGCAAGTTTTATGAAACTTAATGGAATCAAGCACACTCTGGTACCCCATACCACCCTGCTTCAAATGGTGCAGCTGAGAGAGCAGCTTTGTTAAAGCAAGCCCTGGGTGACACGAAACCAGGCATGACCATATCACTGACCAGGCTGCAAACTTTCTGCTTGCTCACCGTACAACTCTGCATACAGTTACGGGTTGTTCGCCAGCAGAATTGTTTCTTAAAACACCCAAGAACACGTCTGGGTTTACTCAAGCCTGACTTATCTAAGAAGGTTCAGGAGAAGCAGCAACAACAGAAAGAGAATCATGATGAGGGCCGTGTGAAATCAGTGGACTTAAGCGAAGGTCAAAGGGTGAGAGTAAAGAATTTCAGAAGAGGAAACAATAAATGGATTCCTGGACTGGTCTTTTAGAAATTGGGACCTGTAACATATCTTGTTCGCACTTGTAGACAGCTTCGTTATAGAAACTCAGCATGTGCCAATACCTGAACCCCCAGTGCAAGTACCAGTCATTTCACCAGAAGCAGACCTAAAGCGAATCTGCCAAGCTGCACACTGACGACTGTCTAAGGAAAAATGAGTCTGCCAAGCTCGGAAGAGCCCACTAACATTCCCAGTGAGAGAAATGTTCCCACTAAACAGGAACTGCGTAATGTCGCTGTACCGGAGAGGCATTACCCAGTGAGGGTGAGGGAACCTCTCACCAGCATGGACTTGTAAAGGAACTTTGTTTGTTTGAACTGGCTGTTGTTTACTCGCACATTTACAATTGTAGTCTTACTCTCGTGTTGTAGGACATGCACATTTAGGGGGAAGGAATGTAATAGCCTGCAATATGATTTGAAGCAGTTGTTTGCATTGAGCATGTGCATTAGTAGAATAAAGACACATGTTGAGTCAGCCATCTTGGTTTGTGTTGTTGGACTAAATGAACCCAGAATAATACATTGCCATTATATATTCCTTTCTGTTTTCTTGTTCATACTATTTCAGAGCTGAAATAATGGTTATAAGACTTTCTAGTTTTCTCCAGTTTGAAAGTTTTTTATTTTTTTATTTTTTTATTTAATAGCTTAACTCAGGCTGAGAAACAGACTCTAGGTCCAAGCTTTGTCAACTTTAAATGTTCTTCCATAAAAACGTTTTTCTCAAAACTTTGCGTGATAGAAAAGAGGTTTAGAATCTTTTCCAATTTTAATGCGCTCTTTTATTAATTTACAGACTTGTGAAATTAAAGAGGACAACAATTGAAACAAGTAAAACATTATCTACCTGGTCAGCTGCGCTTATAGGCTTAGTACTAAATGTATATGTGGGATACAGTGTATATGTAGATACAATATAAGTGGAGGATCTGTATGGGCATTTACAATTGCGAGCTGTTCAAAGGCGAACCATAATGATTGTAAATTCCATACAGATTGGATGTGAATATTGTATCATGAAACTATATTTAAGGTTACCGGATACCTTCAAAACGAAAAAGATGGGAAAAATTTTCTCTCGTATACCAAAAACTCCGTTCAATAAAAATTAATTAATTAATTAATTACCAAAAGGAAGTTTTTAACCGGAAGTAAAAGGTTCTTTTTGATTGACAGCAGATCAATAAATACATGACAAGTGCTCACTCGCCAGTAACGACGGTGTGGGAATAGCACATATTAAATTCATTTCATTTTCCAATGTTTACGTTTATTGAAAGTTTTTCCACACACAATTCCACAATTCCATCGGTTGTTGGCCATATATCTTACAAAAAGCAGGCAGGATGCCCTTAGCTTGAAAAACAAAGAAAAAAGAAAAGCAAAACGAGGCCAAACAATGCATACAACTACAATTACAAAGCCAAACAGGAGTCCTCGAAAAACCCGACAAGCGTTCATATTTTCACTTTCAGACAGAGTGCCGAGTGGTCCACATCTGAACATATAAAGAAGAATTGATAAGAGCCAGCCGTGAGAATATTTGTTTCCAAGAAAGCTTAGATGGAAACGTAGTCTGACGGTGATCCTCAATCGGTTGAACCACGATCTCGCTATTGCCGTGCTGTTTCAGACGCCTACAAATCGCTGTCTCCTCTACTAACTATGCTGGCATTCAAGGCGTCTCTATAGTTGTTCACCTTGGCTTTGCCCCTCGAGGTCTTTTTGTCTTTCCCATTTTTCTAGCCTGGGAAATCAGCCGACTCTTGCCGCTATCATTTTCCAAGTCGCACATAAAAGAAACATTTTCTGGATGCGGCGTGTAGCTTTGATCGGAAATCAACATTGGCGGGAAATCTTGACAGATAGTTGAACTGTAATGAGAAATGATTGGCCAAGAGCTTGCCAATTGTTGGAGAGGCGGGGCTTCAGATTCACGCACGACAGACGGGTATATTTTTTGAAGTGCTATTTTCTCGCTTTCGATTTTCAATCAAAATAGAGTTTTAAAAAAGCTCCCACACAAGAGGAATTTATTTGATTTGTGCGAAATTTTCACAAAATGTCAATTGATATCTCAGCTGCAAAACCGTGTCGGGGAATTGGGAAATTAAAAAAAGAAACCTCTTGACGACGTTTCCCGCATATCTACTCGGATTATTTTTCGCCTTTTTACGGAAAGCATGATAACTTTTGAACTAAATCGAATTTTGAAATTCCTCGACACTGTTTTGTAATACGATTCCTCTGAAATACGACAAACCAAACAGATTTTTAAACTTTAAAATATTTTCGGAGTCGGAGCTTCTGAAAGCCATCTCACTAGATCGGAGAAACGGGATGGCTGAAAATTCGAGATTTTCAAAGAACTCAAAACTTTTTATGTATTCTCGTAGCCAATTTTATAAGCTTTAAAATGATACATGAATGATTTATCTACGATGTTTCCTCGAGGCGCTACATAATTTAGACTGGAAACGCACCCTGAAGGTATCCGGTAACCTTAATTTATTAATATGTAATAATATTTTAATACTTAATTTATGCAATTTTGATGAAAACATAACAAATCAGAGTTAAGCACTTAAGCTCATCACGGACATGCGCAGTGTACAAAAGCAGGTCCCATACCTGTAAAATGGTCTCTATGCATCAATACAGGAGTCTTACCTCGAAATTTCACCTGACCACGATAGGGGAAGTCAGTGATCGATTGTGAGACCTCTCTTAAACAGACACTAGCATAGTGCTTGTTAGATACTTGAACACTGATTAATAAAGTGGTGTATATCTGTGAGTGAGTTTACAACCTTTTATTTTATAACTTGCCATAATAACTAACTTTAATTGATATGCTCTTTCCAGTAATGATACGTACGGGTATTTGTTTATTGGGACTGCATTGTAATATATCCATAGGATATCAAACAAATTTCCCTTCCATTTGTTGCAGTGTTCAAGTGGAGAGAATGAGGGAGTTTATGTATATCAGCCTCACTCTGGGACCATAAACTGCATGGCATTTGATCCCACAGACTATAGTAAGCTGTATACATGCAGTTATGATGGAACCATTAGATGTGCCGACGTCAACAAGGAAAGTTTCCATGAGGTATCTCACATGTATCCTGCCTGGCAAGTGTGGGGGGAGGGGGATAGAGGAGAGAGGAGGAGAGAGGAGAGAGGAGAGGGGAGGGAATGGGTAGAGGAAAGGGAAGGGAGCAGCCTTTTTTCTCTCCCCATTCCCCCTCCTCTCTCCTCATTCCCCCTTGTCTCTCCTCATTCCTCCTCACTGATGTAGCCCAATGCAGACTGCATTAGTCATCCGTTTGGTAAACTCCTGTATAATATCCTCTAAAAGTTTTTCGTATAACTCTCGACTTGCTCTTAAAGGGGCTATATATAGACCTTATTGATAAATGCATATTCCTGTTTCAATAAGTTTATCCACATGTATCGAAAACATGAACATTGCTATATGTGAAAGAGCATGTTGACATTAGTGATCTTGGGAAATTTCAGTGTTGTAGCATAAAAAGCAATGAAGTTACAGCCATTTGAGCCTTTCCAGCCCCACTTTCATATATAACTCAACAGCAAATTCTCCATTGCTCTAAAACTGAACACAATTTCTTGTTTAGATATGATATTTTATGTGGAAGCATTAGTTTCCCTCTACATATTAATCTTCCAAATTATGTAAATTAGAAGAGGCATTATGAATGAGGTCTATCCAATGAATGAGGTCCTCCACGAAACATTTTCATGATGACAGATGAAGATAACTAGTACTCACTCGACATATTAGCAGAGCATGCTTTCCAGGCATACTGCAGAAAGTCTGAGACATTGTCTAATGAGGAAGAATTAGCTTTCTGCTAAATGAAAGGGCCATTTGACCTTTCGTGCCCTCCCATGTTTCTACTGTCAGAAAATAAAAGTATGGAATAATCAAAAGCATCAAAACATTTTTATCTCAGGTGTCAGCATTGTAATGTACATCGTTGTCATGGAAGACGTTTTGAGAGCCAATCAAATTGCTTGTTTTCGATACATCCAAACGTATACAGTATTAAAAGTTTTATGATTAAATATTTAGAAGAAAGTATTTGTGTTTAGCCAGTGTTTTAACCTCACTCCTTTGCGGTATACACATAAACACACAAGTTAATCAAACGTCAACCGTTTTTTCCTAAACTTTCAAGCTACAGTGAGTCTTGATTTCTTTTATAGTTTTTCACATTGCTATGATAAAATTAATAAAAGACCATTATATATTATAATATGACCACGATAAACCAAGCGCTCTGATTGGCTAATAGCCATGGACCATTTGCCCATGGGTTGTACGCTCACGTCAGATTTTGTTCACGTTGCGCCATATTTTTTCTTTTCTATTTCCACGAAAACTATTTTTACAGGACAATTAGAGAAAAACTCTAATCCAAGTGAACAGGGAATTTTGTTCAGCAACTGTCTTGGCAAATTTTGAGCTTCATTTATTTTTCCGAGCCACCAGAAAAGGAAGAGTTGAGACGGCTTGCAAATCTGTACGAACGACGAACGATATTTACGAGCTTTTGCACTGAGTTTTGGATCCTGAAACGTTCAGAAAGGACGGACAAAAAAGACGATGAACTGTTCAATCTCGATATTTAGACGTAAAGGGGCAGCATTTTGATTATTAAACAAATCCAGACAAGTTTTATGAGCTAATTAAGTTTTATGAGCATGTTTACTATTTCTTTAAATTACTCCGCAAGTAGGCTGAACTCAGGTTTAGAACATGACAATAACCAAGAGAGCGAATCTCAAATGTATGCGTTATGCGATATTAGTGTGTAATAACTAGAAGCAGGTGAAGAAAGTGTGACATGCCTCTTTCCCCTAATAAGGTGAGATGGAGATGATGCACACATGCCTTGTAAGGCAGTAGCTCGCGTTATATTAGGATGGCAAAGGGCACACTGAGTTTTCGGTCACTAAAATATATTTATTCGACATAGACCATCACACCACACACAGCAAGAGGCCTCTATTACTTATGGTTTCTTCGGCAAGAACTCAATATCATCACTGGTCGGTATATTATTCAATATGATGCTTTATTTCAGGCTTTAAAACCAAACCAATTAGCGGTACAATCATTAAGCCTGTGATCTATTATCTTATGCATTGGTTTTATAAGCATGCGCATGGAGTAGACACATACTCATTGGGTATCCATAGGGTACCATAGGGTATCCATAGGGTATTGTATTTACCGTACATTTATTTAGCAGTCCTTAATTTTTCACTATTTATATGTATTTATAGGTATGTGCTCTGGGTGAAGACATCACACCCTTCAATTATTTTGCCTTTGGTACAACTGGGCGTCAGACGTTGCTGGCTGCTTGTGGTGATGGTTACATTAGAGTTATTGATGGGAGAGTTGGAGGCCGTAAGAGGTAAGATGCACATGTGTCCAGTCATTGGTGGAAAAACTGTACTTTATGATCCAACCGACACGTGTTGATCGACTGTTGGCCAACACTTCGTTACTAACACTTGCCGACATTTCACCAACACTTTGCCGACACTTCACCAACACTTTGCCAACACTTCACCAACACTTCACCAACACTTTGCCGACACTTTGCCGACACTTCACCAACACTTTGCAGACACTTCACCAATACTTTACCAACACTTCACCAATACTTTACCGACACTTCACCAATACTTTACCAACACTTCACCAATACTTTACCAACACTTCACCAATACTTTACCAACACTTCACCAATACTTTACCGAAACTTCACCAATACTTTACCGACACTTCACCAATACTTTACCGACACTTCACCAATACTTTACCGACACTTCACCAATACTTTATCAACACTTCACCAATACTTTACCAACACTTCACCAATACTGTACCAACACTTCACCAATACTGTACCGACACTTCACCAATACTGTACCGACACTTCACCAATACTTTACCGACACTTCACCAATACTTTACCGACACTTCACCAATACTTTACCAACACTTCACCAATACTTTACCGACACTTCACCAACAGATGAAGCTAAAGGCTTGTAGATTTGTCTACGTCAGTAAGTGTAAATGCTACAATGTAAGTCTGATCATGAAACAACTGACGAACTGTTTGGAATGTTCCGTTAATGCAAACCACATATACAATAATACAATACAATACCATTTATTAATGTTGAAACGTGGGATAGATTACCCTTACGTCCAAACCAGAGGCTCATGTTTAAAACGTCCGACAACAAAAGGCAAATAATAATAATAATAATCTCAGGTATCAAAATGTTAGCTCCTCTTTTCACACCTTTGTCGGGAACTGGGCACTAGTGTAATATTGAGAGACAAGTGTGATGAGCGACGAGTGAACAAAAATAACTAGTCAATCACGACAACATACATGCAGGCGTGTTAATATAGGATGCCTTGAATTGTATAGTAGAGTGTGAATCAGGATTGAGAGTGAGAGCTTGTGACCAGAGAGAGCATTAAACTGAAAATCTTCAAAACACGTTGTGAGCATATTTGGCGTGAGAAAACGAGTTCCAACACCCCCGACAGGACAGTAAACACAACCATCAGTGAGTAGAAGCCCAACAATGGCAACTTTGCATAAGTTTACGCAGGAGCAGATCTAGGCAGTAGGAGGTAATCAAATCGCTATAGAAAGGCACCAGAAAACTCTGAAAAACAAAGTAGAAGAAGTCCACGATCTCAAGGTAAGAGTACAAGAGCTTATATTTGAGAAAGGTGATGACCCGGGAGAAATCCAGGATTGGAGCGCTGAACTAGAAAACTGCTGCTGTGTAGCTATGAAAGAAATAAAGACGTTGAGACTAGAATAGCAAAGCAGGAAGAAGAAAACCTAGCCGTGCAGATAATAGAGTTTGAGAAAACTAAAGTCAAACAACGACTAAAGTACGAAAAGAAAATCGAGGAGGGGTGGAAATAAATGAAGGAACGAACTCCTAGTACAAAATTGCCCAAACTCGTAATCACCAAGTTCAAGAGCATGTACCCACAAATTGGGTTCGATTTTGGGGTCAATTTGAGGCCGAAATTGACACATCCAAAATTCCACAAATAACCAAGTTCTCTTATCTGAAAGAATTAGTGGAACCTAAAACCTTTAACGATGGAAGGATACGAACGGGCCAAAAACATCCTCAAGACGCGTTATGGCAACCTAAGTGAAATAGTGAATGCTTACGTTAACGATGGCTCAAATGCAAATAAAGTGAGCCAATTCTATGAACGGTTGTTGCAAAGCGTGCAGTCATTGGATCACTATGGGAAAGCTTTAAAGAGGAGGGGGTAAGAGGAGATTTGGTACGATTAGATGATGCCTGGCAAGAGTTGGATTTCCCCCAGCTGATAGACGCGCTATGTAAGTGGACAGAATGCAACTCCCTAAGGGCGAAGATAATCCTCCGAAAAATCCGCGCTAGAAAGGCCTAACAAATCTAAAAGCTTCCAAACAAACCAACGAGGTCAAGCCCCAACTCCTAGACCTTGTGTCTTCGCCAAAGATCACAAATCAGTTAAATCAGCAGAAATTTGTCAAGGGCGGCATCATACGTCAGTTTGCGATCAACAAAGCGAAACAAGTGCTGCTGCCAATAATAATAATAATAATGGCCATTCTTGACAACCCAATGTCAAAAACGAGAATCCCGAGCTTCCCATACATCTCATTCTTGACACGAGCGAGTACACCAAGATTAAGACCGTAACCAAACCCAAGATAGAGCGCCCGGGAGAGCCCATAACCTAATTAACCAAGTTCGGGTGGACAATCCTGTCACCTGGGAAAGAGGTAAACCTATCCAACATATTTTTGAAGCAAACCGCCGCATTAGACAACGAGAAGCTTTGCAAACTAGACTTGTTAGGGCTCAAAGGCACTCACATCGGAGATCAAGAGGTCGTTTATGGGGAATTTAAGGAACAGATAACCAGGAGTCCGGACGGGTGGTACGAGACCAGCTTGCCTTGGAAGGGAAACGGAAGTGACCCAGGTTACTAAGTCGGGCATACTCGGGAAAATTGCGCGGGTGTACAACCCTCTCGGCTGGTCTCCCAATAATGTTAACAGGGAAGTTGCTTTATAGAGAGGCATGTGAATTGCCTGGAACACACAACTACCGGCTGACCTGATACAGGCTGTTAAAGTTGGAGCGCAACCTCCCTCGGAAAGTCAGTGTGCCAGAAGTCTGGCCAAGCCTGAAGAGCAAATTCACTCAATAGATCTCCATGTCTTCAGAGACGCAAGCAGTAAATGAGTCGCGGCAGCAGTCTTCACGGTCGTCCAACAACCTTCAAGCACCAACCAAGGGCTGGTGACAGCTAAATATCGCCTTACAAAGAAGGGGTTCATAATCCCGTGCCTCCAGCTGGTGTCTGGGCACATGGTGGCAAACCTTGCGCACAACGTCAAGGAGGCTTTGCAAGGATTTCCTGTGGAATATGTCGGTTGGCTCAACAGTACAGTGGCTCTCCACTGGATAAAACCTAACGGCGATTACAAACATTTTGTAGGAAACCGAGTTTGGAAAATCAAGGAGAAGAACTACATCGACTGGCGACACATTGGCACAGATGCGAACCCAGCAAACCTTGGGAGCCGAGGCGGCGACATGGATCAAGCGTCCAAGCTTTGGTTCCGCGGGCCAGACTGGCTGGCAGAACCAGAAATCTGGCCACCCGACATTGTAGCAAGCACATCAAAAGAAACACAGGTTGAAACCAAAGCTATAAAGGAGATACGGTATTTGCTGTAGCGGTGAAAGAAGAGGATGAACTCAACCAGCTCTTGAAGAAATGGGATTACTGGAAGGCAATCAGAATCTCGGCGTAGGTTTCGCGATTCGTGCACAACACAAGGACTCATCGCAGAAACCGGATCTCAGGTCCATTGACAACAGAAAAAAACAGCAAACAGGTGCAATTTTGAGTGAAGAGAGTACGAGGTGATGCGAGGACAGAGACAAGTTCAGGGAAGACAACTCCAGTTGAATTTGCAGAATATTAGGTGCGTGTACCAGCCTACCTACCCGACAACAAGGTCTTCACTGAAAAGCTCGTACTGCACGCCCACAAGCTCAGTCTTCATGGGGGAGTTGGATTAACCATGGCGAAGCTAAGGGAGCAGTACTGAGTACTATGGCTGAGGAGTCTGGTTAAGCAGCTCATCAAGTACTGTCACACGTGCAAGAGATTCCGAGTGACTGCAGTTGCGAGTCCCCCAACGGGAAACCTACCGAAAGTGAGAAATGAGGGTTCCAAGCCATTCCAAGTCGTTGGAGTGGACTACGCTGGACCTATAAAGTACCAAACCAAGACAAGAAGTGAAGCGAAGGCATATATCATACTTTATGCCTGTAGCCTGACCCGAGGGCTTTATCTTGAGATGGGGGAGTTCTTGAGGAGCCTCAGACGTCTTATTGCGAGGAGGAGATGCCCACAACAATCTACTCTGACAACGGAAAAATGTTTGTGGCCGCAGCAAAGTGGCTGAAGCAGATCATGAAGGATGAGCGTTTGGACGACTGGCTGGCTAAGCACAAGATCAAATGACAGTTCAGTGTAAGCATGGCACCATGGTGGAGTGGCCAATTTGAGAGGATAGTAAGTTTAGTAAAGCAATCCCTCTACAAGAGCATCGGTAACGGTCTCCTCACCTGGAATGAGCTACAAGACGTGCTACTGGACGTTGAAGTGTCGCTGAACAACATACCTCTCAGCTACGCCCAATGCCTTATTGTTCGGGCACCCAAACCAGATAACTGAAAAGGATTACCAGAACTTTGAAGAGGGCAAACTTAGGAGACGCACAAAATACCTCCGACGGTGCAAGGACGTGCTGTGGAGGAGATGGTCTTCGGAGTGGAAAGGACTGTGGGAACGGCACAACCTTAACGCCACAGCAAGCAGCTCTCCTTACAAGTTGGGACGTGGTGCTCAAGCCAGAGGAGCGCAACAGAAACAAGTGGAAGCTAGGCATTGTGGAGGCTTTGCTCGTAGGGCGCGACGGAGTCGTGAGAGTAGCCAAACTACGGCCAGGGAAGAATCATCTGGAAAGGGCGGTTCAACACCTGTACCCTCTAGAGCTGTCTTGCGACAAGACAAGGCCGATTTACCCAGATAATCTCAATGCAAATACCCCCGTCTGCAGGCCAAGACGAGATGCCACAACTGCTGCGAGAATGCGTATCCAGAACACTGCACAGGACGTACGAGAACAATGAAACAAATCATCTGAGTGCGAACGCAGCCTGTTGAAATGCAAAGGTTTAAACAATCAGATGAGATGAACATATATTCAGAACATTTAGCCTTGAACATTTATAGTTATATCTTCAATATCTACCAGTTTCTTTTAGATGCCCAGTCTCTTTTAGGAACATGTAACACTCAGGTGGCGCTTCCGGAACTGGGCACTATATAGTATAATCGTGTAATATTGAGGCAAGTGTGATGAGTGACGAGTAAACAAAAATAACTAGTCAATCATGACAACATATATACAGGCGTGTTAATATAGGATGCCTTGAATTGTAAACATAGTAGTGTGAATCAGGATTGAGAGTGAGCGTTTGTGACCAGAGAGAGCATTAAACTGAAAATCTTCAAAACAGTCTCTATATTTGTCGCGAGAAAACAAGTTCCAACACCTTACAAGCTGGAATTTGAAATTCCAATTGTAGAGCAGTGAACAAAATAGTGAGTATATTCATCCCGTAGGGGGAGGGGGGACTCCCATATCAAAGTGACTGGGATGCTCGTTGGAAATTGTCAAAGGAACCCCTAAAAGATACCAGAATCTCATTATGTGGGCATCACTCAGGCACACATGTTTTTTTCCCACTAATCAAATTTCATTTAAATTTATACTTATGCATAGATGAGGGGAGAGCGACTATATTGATTTGGTGACCAAACTTTATACCCTAAGTGTACCAAATTACGCATTTTAAGCCCTAAAAGGCAGAAAGAGCATACCCGACAGTGCCAGATAGGTAGTCCCGTCACCCCAACCCCCCCCCCCCCCCCCCCCCCCCCTTCCCCCCCTCCCAACCCCGTTTTCGTCCTCCTGTTATAATGCTAGATTGTTTAAGTTTGAAATTAAAGAAGCCATAAAAAAAGTGAACAAAGACCAGACAGTTGCTCATTAGGGGGGTTGTGTCATGCGAGAGACCTTTATATTTGCGGGCCCGGTCGGACACAGTTATTTTGAGCGATTTTCATATAAACTGACGAACCTCAAATCAAAACAAATCTTCAAAATGTGTGTAAATGGAGATTACAAGGAAAATGTGGCATATCAATTCAATCAGGAGTGTCAGGAGACTGACTGACTGTAGCCAATTAGCAGCCACTAATCGAACATTGATTCCATAGATGTGCAATACCATGACAGCCAATGGCTTTGATTTGAATTTCGCGCGATAAGCAATCTGTAGCAAGCACTCAAGCAGAGCATCACGGAGTGGTTCACTCCACAAAGGCTGAGTGACAACTGAAGGTGTCAGTGGCCTGGCCATTGTCCAGCTGCTAACAGGGGACATGCTCTGAGCTTCATTGTAATCAATGTATTCCTTTTCAGAACTGCTGTTACTGAGTTACTTGTTCACGACAAGACCATCAAGTGTGTGGATGTGCATCCTTGTAATCCAAATATATTCCTAACAACTGTTCCCAAAGGGTAGGCTATCTGTTGTTGCTGTATATCATGTCAGGTCAATTATAAAATGTGTAACAATTGGTGGTACATACATGTATGTATGGACTGAGGCTTTTACCACGAGCAATTCGTGCGCCAATTTAATCAAAATTTCAAGCATGTAACGCGGGCTCATTTTGTGAAGTAATTTATGCGTGCGCTATTATTTGATTCTTTCGCGCGAATATTTGCGTGGTCAAAGCCGCGTATATCCGCCGGTCATGCCGGCCGGTTTGTAGTTATATATATCGAGTTTTTTCTTTAGGAAATAAATGTAAATGTGTGATCTGTCAAACATTAAGTAGCTCTAAAAAAAAAGAAATAAACTCCTTTCACATTATAAGAAATGGAACACAATTCTAATGGCAATAAATAAGTAATTAGAAAAATGTAGCGTAAATGTGAGTATGTTTTAGTTATTTTGTGTATAGTTCAGTGTTAGTAAATGTGTAATTTTGTTAAATTTATTAAAGAAAATAAAAAGAGGTTGTTACATATAACAACGTTTCCTGTCGAGCAGTTTTACTTCAAAAAGGAGCCTTGGCGATGTTTAGTTGTTTCGATCGCTCGGAATAATCTTAGACGTCAGTCATTTTTTCGATTATCGAGGTAAAACGCAAATCAGTGTAGGGCTAAGGTATCCGAGTTTTGGTGCAAGGAGAAGTGTACGGGAAGAGATAGCTACGGAACGGAGGTTAGCAGATGGATCATCTTGGTACCAGTATCAGTCGGCAGCAGTTGAAGTGGTTGTCATTTATACCTCCAGAAATAGTGGTGATTTTAAGTCATCTTGATGTATTTGTAGATCTGGTACAGTGGTTGTTCTAAAACATGCACAGCATTATAGATCTTGATTGTGTTGGGAAAGAAATGGTAAATGTTCTTTCCCTGAGTCTTCATATTTTGTCTAAAGATACTCTTGGAGAAATATACTACAAACTGTTACACAAAAGCAATGAAAGGTTTGTAGTTTTTTTTTTTTGAATAGAGAAATTATTGAATGAAAAGCCTAAAAAAATGTCATTCAAAAGGTTCCATGAAAATTAGGTGTAACTAATTTTTTGAGAATAACTGATATTAAAGAAGTTCTTTCAAAGACAGATGCAGCTTTAAAATTTAACTGACTTTGAAAGAACTTCAGTCTAAATGACAAGGGTGTTTCCACTGATATACCCCAAATAACAGCCATCAACATGTGAGTTTACTAATTTGTGGTGACAAAGGCATTTATATCAACAAAACTTCTACAGTTTAATAATACAAAGAAACATCAGAACTCTAAATAGAGCTATAAACTACTGGGAACTTTTGAAGGGCTTCTTGTCCTATAATTAAACTTCCATGCCCCACTCCCTTGCCAGCAACTGCTAATTTCAGAAAATCTTTAAATTCTGCAAGAAAGGCCTGAAAATCTGAAGAAATAAAACCAAAAACTCCTTTAAGTGCATCTAGATTCCAACAATAAAATTCAAAGACTTTCGTGCAAGTATTGCAAACAGATCTTGAGACCAATAACACAATCTGAATCAACTGAATATTTTTGTTGTCAGCAAATGCTGTTTTAGTGGAGACTAGCCAGGCTACTTGTCTCGCTTGGCCATTTTAATCTCTTCAAGCTATGAGATGTGCCTCAAGGTACCTCATGCTCCTCTAATTATTCAAAAATATCAAAATAAGAATTTACCTGAACAAAAGCTTGAAACACCCTAATGGCGAGAACAAATGAAGTTTATAAACAGAGTAGTTGCAAGAATCCAGCTTTTTTTCTTGTTGGAGATAAGTGAGATGCAGACTTTGATTAGCCACTATACTTGTTTCGAGGCTTATTAAACTCAAGTGTTTTTTAATCCTGTTCACGGATTCACATAGCTCTAATGGCCTAGGTCTTAACAATTGAATGCAGTTGGTGTATGCCACCATTCAAGAAAAAGAAGCTCAGATGTCACTAGCTGCTCAATAGCAGTAGCTTCACAGCAATCCCAGTGCCAAATCTGATGGAAACAGAGGAAATGTTCCAACTACAGCAACATCTTTTTAAGTGGATATCCTTGGCACAAGTATAAACAAGCCAATGCTTCCTTTTAAAATGTTTATTGCTTAACGAATATCACAATTTAAAAATACATACAAAGACTGTACTAATGTTAGAGTAATTTTCATAAACCTGTGAAACAATTGTTACTTAATTGTTAACATCTAATAGTCAAATATACACAAAAGAAAACAATAGAATTAGCATTTAATAGCACTAAATACTCTAGTATCTGTTTCACGGGTTTATGAAAATCACTCTATAATACTCAGATATTGTTAAGAATAATCAATACTCTGATAAAACAATCTTTATAAAAACGATATAGCTGAATTTTGATTTGAATATTTTCATTTTAACATCTTTTCATATCAACATACATGTTCATGTAGTGTATTTTCATCATTGCAATTTGTTTTTTTGCCCAAGAGCACGCAGGTGTACCAATTGTGTGTTCATGCAGCGAAATCAAATCATAACAAATTTGGTTGGCGGTCATTTTTTGTGTGTAACTTATGTAAACTGACACGCCAAATAATAAGAATTTGTTTAGCTTTCAACCAAAATAATGAGTGAGACAGACAAAATAAATAATCAAACTGTAAACACTAAATATCACAAACAGCGCAGCTACCAAAATTAAGAATATTTACAATGTCTGTGACATAAATCGCGGGTGTAAAACTCATAAACACAAATTCGATAATTTGCATATTACAGAATTTAAAAGAAACTAACATGATATGAAGAGGGCTCATACCTGTTCAGAAATGATGAAATATTCTGGTGTTAGCCATCAGCAACGACAATCCGACTACGACAATGCTGCCCAGTGTGTAAAGTAAAATATTATTTTACTTGTGTTAAAATGGTTCTCCTTGCAGTTTTCCTTCCAGAAAGCCACAATATACATGTAGTTACATTTATAGTACAATGCTAAAGTTGTTAATAACAAAATTCGGTCGAATAGGCCCTTTGCAGCTAACAAATCAAGTGGTTGTACTGGAGAGCAAACAAATTCTGAGTTCATTTATTTAAAGGCCTTGTACGAGATCGGTATTGATAGTAGCAAAACCTGTTTGTAAATGCTATTTTCCACCTCCAATCGATTGTCGATATTTCTAAAACAGCGTTTTTAAAGATAGCTTGCATGGTCTCCAGCATCCATGGCAACGCCTTTCCCATGGGGATCACGAGCTCAATTCATTCGTTAACGAAGTATTATATCAGCACGTGACTGTTAGCTGCAAAGGGCCTATTAAATTCCAGTGCGAAGCAGTCTCTAAAGAACGTTGCCAAAACAGAATAACTTTCAGTTTTGTCTCACAACTATTCCTCAAGCTATCCATCGTATTGCCCACGAAATCGAAACACTTTCTAGCCAGCACTTCGTACTTGGATACTCCGTTGTATTGAAAACGCCTGAAAATGAAGTACCTTTCATCACATAAGTTTTTATCCAGAAAAAGGTTACCTTCTCCATCAGATCAGAAAAGAGTCCCAACTTCATCTGATTCCTCTGAAGAATGGTGAGAGAATACAAAATTCTGACAGTGGTTCTTCTTGTAGTTCAGTTGTTATTCAAAAGTCAAAATCTCCCGTGTTAGTTCATGTTAATTTCGACGTTAACCTTCGTGACAACTTTTCATTGCAAATAAACTCAGTTAAGGCTATGAAGATCCTATAAATGTGGCTAAAGTAGGTTGAAAGTGCGATACAAACTTCGCCAGTGAAAATTAACTTTCTCCTCCTTTTGATCGCGCACATGGGACGAACTCAATCCAGACGTTGCCACAAACGCTCTGCGAACAATTATATCCGCTGGGGTTGGTGATGGACTCGAATATCTAATGCGCATGCCTGTACACTAGACATAACGTCCAGATTTATGGCGGGCTCACATTGAAGATTGGTTTGTGAAGGAACCATGCTTGCGAATTGCTCGTGTTACATGGAAATGTGTCAGTTTTATGTTTTCGAGGCAGAAAATCTGGAAAAATAGAATTGACAAGTAGAAATTCACAGCCGTATATATTACACAAACTTTCCGTGTAATAGATTGTTCATTATACGAAGTTCATCAAATAACGAAAAACTTTATTTATTTCGCTTAAAGCTCCGATCAAGAATGCAAGGAAAAACTGTCGAGTTTTCAGTGAAAGAAACCGTCGGGCACATGCGCACTGGAAACATCTGTTTTCGCGTCCTGATTGGCTAATACTGCGATTACAAAACCTTTCAAGTGTGTTTCAAATAAACCAGTGAAAACCAGTTTGTGACCTGTGTAATACGATCTCATATTTGCACTCAAAAAACCTTTATAATAATGCATAATATTGTCATGTTCATTATACATTTGACAATAACATTTTCCTCTCAGAATCTAATGAATGAAATCAGTAAAGCTTTCATTTTCATTTGCAGCACCGTTGCCTTCTGGGATATCCGAAACCACAAGGGAACAAAGTCTATGTTGAGTGCAATCGACTTCACCCGTTCAGTGTCGTCAGCATTCTTCTCACCAATCACTGGAAACCAGATTGTTGCCACTTGCATGAGCAACATCATCACGTGAGTGTATCGTAGACTTTATACGATCTTGTGATCGCTTTAATACTATCACATACCGTAAACACTCTGTTAGGTACTTGGGACCACTGGTATGGAACACATTTATAGTGAAAGGCACAGGAAGGGTACGTTATCGCAAAGAAACGGTTTATTATAAGAATGTGAAAACTCGAGGCACACTTTATAGCACAGTGAAGAAGCTATGAAACAACTAAATGCAACGGGGCAACAATAAACACTTGATGACTGGGCCCGAGGGAAACAGTGAGTTTTGTTTCCCCGGGATCCTCGATGTTCCCCGAGACGGAGTCGAAAACTCACTGATTCCCGAGGGGACCAAGCCAAGCCAGTTGCATGAGCCAGTTAGCTGTGGTGTGCCACAAGGCTCCCTGCTTGGACCCCGATTCTTCTCATATTATATTAATAATCTACGTGACTATTACGGAGGACAATCTGGTGATGTATGCTGACGACACAACATTATTTCTCATTGGTAACAATGTGGATGAAGTAGCTGATGGCTTAAATAGAGCTTTATCTGACATAAACACCTGGTGTAGAAACAACAAACTCACCATACATACTGGAAAATCTGAGGCTACGATCATGTCTCATAGAGCCTTTTGCGGCCCACTTAAACCTTTTAAGCTAGGTGATAAGACCTTGAGTTTTGTATCTGAAACCAGATCTCTGGGAGTCACTATAGACTCCCAACTGTCTTGGAACAGTCACGTTGAAATTGTGTAAATCTTTTGGAAAGAAGGTTAACCAACTAAGAAGATTTAAATATCTACCAAAGAACACCTTACAAGCAATCTATTTTACTAGTATTGCCCCTACCGTCACTTACTGTAACTTGGTCTGGGGCACCTGTTTGCCTTCCTTAATGAATGAACTAGAACATGTACATGTAAGGGCTGCTAAAATTATACATAGGCTACCCAGTAATATCTCAGATCAAGATGCCTTATTGGCCACTGGATGGGAGCCTCTTAATAATTTTTATAAAAAGAAATTTCACCCTAATGTATAAAGTACATAATAATCTAACTCCAGATAGGATTACTAGCCTATTCAGCCTTATTATCAATCCTAAGTATAGCCTACGTAATAAGAGCACCTTTGTACTACCTCGATTTAATTTAGACATAGGTAGAACTGCACTGAGATATAGAGGACCATTGGCTTGGAATCCCTTACCAGCCGCACTAAAACAGGCACCTTCTGTGAATTGTTTCAAACATTATTTAAAACAGAGTAAATATAGGATCATTTTAAACAATATGTCCTTTATGAAAGAAGCTTCTTTAATCTTACATAAGAATTCAAATTTTATATACTATTGACCAATTTTTTATTTTTTATTATTGTACATAGTTTTCTCTTATCATTATTGTATATAGGACAGATATAGGTTTTTAATTTCAATGTTAATATATTAGGTATTAGTATAATAGAAGTAGGTCCACATCAGCTTTGGCTGCCTATAATTTAACCTACTGTATACCAAATAAAGTATGTATGTATGGGACAGTCATTAAGTGATTTGTTATATAGACATACTTTGAAGGTTACCGGATACCTTCAAAACGAAAAAGATGGGGAATTGTTTTTTTCGCACAGAAATGTAGTTTTAGTAGTAGTGTCTCATATACCAAAAACTCCGTTAAAAAAATATATTGACGGAGAAATACCAAAGGGAAGTTTTTAACCGGAAGTAAAAGGTTCTGTTTGATTGACAGCAGATCAACAAACACATGACCAGTGCTCACTCGCCCGTTACGACGATGTGGGGAAAGCTAGCGCATATTAAATTCCTGTTTACGTTTATTGAGAAACGTTTTTCCACGCACGATTCCATCGGTTGTTGGCCTTATTTAGATCTCCCACGCGTCCGCACAAATAGGTGGAAAGCAGCGCTTTACGTTCCAAGCAATCGAAGACTGGAACGCATTAGACCTCAATTCGAAGTTCGCTGAGAATTTGATCGTTTTTAAAAGTTTTTTAAAGTAATAGCACTATTGTCTAACATTAGTATTCTTAGCATTTTAGCTCTAGTTCTTAACCTTTAATAGCCTTTTAGTCTTCATTATTACTTTTAGTTATGCAGGACCTCCCTGAAAATCACAGTACGTGAGGGAGTTTTTCCTGTAGAAATATTGTTATTATTATTATTGTTATAAACAATGTATTTTTCTGAATTTAGCTTTCTTCCATCGCTTGAATTGCTGCAGTTTTCATAAAAGAACGCAGAGTCAACACAAACTTCGTCTGTTATCGTCCGTGTTATATTTTTCAGTCCGATTTTGTTAGCAGTGCGCATGCGTGAATAAATGTAAGTGTTCGAGAGGGACTGTGAAACAAATTTGCGTAAGACGTGGCGTCGTAGTTATATTATTGATATGAATGACTACCACGTCATCGAATGTATGTGGTAAAGTGTAAAGTTCTGGGCTTCCAAGCCGACGGTTCAGGGTTCGAGTCTCGTCAGGGATGAAAAAAAAGTAAGCAACAATGGTGTGCAATATTAATTAATGTAATAGTGATGGGTGGTGTTGGGGTGTGGTAGAGGATCAGGGTGGGGTAGAAGAAAGATAGTGGGACAAAGAACTGCTGAGGGAGGGGAGGTACAGAACCGGGGGGGGGGATTTAACCTGAAGAATTTTTTTAAACTACTACATATATACTAGAAGTGATCATAGATTATCAAAGTGCGTTCGACTTATTTTTTGTAAGAGAAAGGACTGTGGTAACACAAAAGGCTGAAAGATTACTTAGTTATATACAAGGGGATGCATATGGGTATAAAACTGTAATTATCTTTATGTAATGCACCTATCAATGTTAAGCCCGAGGGGGGAGGGGGTGGGCAAGGGGTGGGGATTTGATATTTTCTCCCAAAGAAATGTCAAATTTCCCACCCTCGGGACAACATGTTTGGTCAAAAATATCAAATATCTTCCTTATGTTTCCTATAAATAACCCCACCCTGGGCGGGCAGGCTGGCTATGTCGAAATCCCCACCCTCAGGGTAGCTCTCCCTGTCAAATCCCCACCCCTTCTCCGCCCTCTCCACCCTCGAGCTTGCCATTGATAGGTGCACGACATGCGATGCCTATGTGGCTATATGTATTCTTGGTTTGCAATCAATTCCTGGAGATTCAAAAGACAAAGACGCGGCAGCCATGTTGGAGGACGGAACAAAGGACACTGAGTAATCTTTTGTTAATATTCCTCCAACATGGCCGCCGTGACGTCATGTGAAAACCAAAAATATTTTGCGGTGTGTTACAGTGTAAAACAATAATTGGAGTTAGTGTAGAACAAAAATCAACCCTATAGCCAGCTACGGCTATTCAGATGTGTATAAACTGCATTCCAGTACACTCCAGTGTTGAACATAAACTACATGTACCGTATTTACTCGATTAAACGCCGCCCTCGAATAAACGCCGCCCTCGATTAAACGCCGCAGATGGAAGCAAAATTACCAATAAACGCCGCCCTCGAATAAACGCCGCATCCAATCAGAAGAATGCGGCGTTTATTCGAGGATTATTAGAAAAAAAGGAGACAGTGACATTGAAATTCTCTGAACGTCGTAAACATCACAAGCCAGACAATTACGATTCTATCTCAGCAAAAAAGCGAGACATTGGAACTTTAAACATGTTTCTGTTTTACATAATATTTACAAATGATTTACCGTAATTGTTGTCAGTGATTTAAGAAATATGATTTTGAAATAAACGCCGCCCTCGAATAAACGCCGCCCTCGAATAAACGCCGCATCGGAAACGCTAAAAATTTAATAAACGCCGCGGCGTTTAATCGAGTAAATACGGTATATATGCATTGTGTATAAACTACACCCCTTGCAGTTCCTTCTCAGCATTCACATTATTTTTCAAGTGCGAACAAGATTGGCTGCAGAATGTTGAGTGCCATTGTTTGTTGCAGAATAATTTATGGTCAATGTTGGTAGCCGGATCTTGGCTTTGATCAGCCTTGTTTCAGGTCCCATTAGAAATTTAGTGTAGAAATTCAGTGTAGATTAATTGATTAGGGAACACAGGAATGAACTCAGTACTTTAATTTTCCCTCACCTTGTACTGTCGGTTGATATTCCAGTTCCTTGGCATATCAAAGTGTCGCTATTGATTAACTCTTTGCCTGAACAGATGTGTATTGTGTTGCAACTCACACAACTCACAAGATACTGCGATAACGGGTATCTAGAAAACTCAGACTTAGATTTCTCTTCAGCCAGGCCATCTTACTGTTTGTAGTTTTGGTATCTGTATGTACAGCGAAAAGAAAAATCCAATACAGCAAGCAAGCCAACATGCAGAATTCACTCGGTTGTTACTGGATATATGACCGAGTTGAGTTGACTTGAGTTGACTTGCTAACTTGTTAAACATTATTGCATAGGATTGGGAAAATAAGACACTTGTCGACGTTCACATGGCGATTTTCATTTGCTCCGAACATCGTATAGTTACCAGTTCCCCGGCCGAGATAATTTATTCCAAAAAGTACAAACATACACGTTGACATGACATGAGGACGGACACGAATCTCGATTTCTTTCGCCTGTGAAAGCACAGGTAGCCCACACACGACCACAGGGAATCCACTGCAAGATTAGGATATGTTCTCCTTCGTCGAACGCAATTACTCATCATAGCGTTACCCAACCTTTGAATAACTAGACCCCGTCAGATAAATCTGGTACACGGCATAAATGTGTCATAGTTATCTTTACAAATACTTAGACGTGTAAAAGACAGACAAATCTAGGAATTTTTCGCCACGCTGTTCAATGATGAAAGAGAAATCCGTAACAGTAAAAACAAACTTAGGACCTACAGGACATTTAAAGTGCCACTACGATCATTTTTTTACATATCAATGTTTTGCATATTCATAAAGTAGAGTTGATATATTATTGCCAGTTCAAATCGTTTTTCGATATGACGACAGGAAGTCTTATATTTTGAACTCCGAATATTGAATCTATTGAATTCACGTACACAAGAAGAAAGTTATATTTATCTTTGCAAAGTTGGCTACTTTTTTATGCACACTATTTCGCGCGACGTGGTTGTCGTGTTGAGTGTATTCACTTCCGCTGAATTATTAGAACGGCTTCCAGTAATGGCGGACATTATTTACCAGTAAACTCTTCTTAAACTTTGTGGTTTGACTTGCCCATTTGAGAATATTTTTTAACTATTTCGGATATTTCTAACACTGATTGACCTTTTCACACTGAAAAAGTGGCAAATCGAAATGGTAAATTTTCGTCGTAGTGGCACTTTAAGACAAATTACGGGTGTGAAAAATCTCTTTCGCGGTAAAGAACATAGGCAAGCCCTAACAAATTACGCATTTCAAAATCATTGCCAACAAGGTGGCCAACAAAATGTAATTTCTTTATAAGGCCCAAATATGACATGGTGTTTAGAAAAATATTCTCTGCCAGCACGCTTTTGTATAATAAATGAGGCCTCCTGTGATATCACATAATTAGCATATTGGAAATAGGAACCTCTATAGCTCATAGACGCAACACTCAAATCAAGAAATATTTTGCTGTTCAGCTATTTACTTGATGGAGAATCGATTTTAATGTTAAAATATTTGGGCTTACAGGCACTTTAAGGCCCCCTGTTACATAAGTTAAAACAATCATCTCAGCTTCATGGCACTTATAAACCTTCTGCACAAAAAATTGGACCTAAATGGTTGTCCGCATCTGATAAAAAGAAAGTATACTGGTTCCTTTACGGTGTTCCAGGGCTTGATTATAATAACAATGTAAACCTCTTCGTATGCGTCCATTCATTTATTGTCCAATCGAACCGCTTTTCATTATATTTGTTTGTAATTAGTATTGCTAATTGTTATATCTGTGTACTTAACTCCTAAAACTATATCGTTGCAATTTATTTAACATAAGCTCTCTAGATGAGCTTCTATGCTCTTAGAGCAAATGTTAAGTTTTAATATTGTTTAATTTAAAAAAATCTTCAAATTCAACCGCCAATCTGATAAGTTAATATATTTTCGACTGCTTTACGGAGCGTAAGGCTCTTAAGAGCGTTTAAACTGAAGTCGGAAAATATTGTCTCCATTTTATTCTGAAATTCTTTGTAATAAGCCATTCTGCCCTCTTGGCGTTAGGTAAAGGTGTGTACGAGATTTATCAACCCGAGGCGAAGACGAGTATGCACCCGAGGTGAAGCCGATGGTTGATAAATCTCGTACACACTCGATGGTGAAGTTTCCTACGAAATTGAATCTCCTGGGCCCGGTTCCTGAAAGCCTGATTAGTGCTAATCCAGAGTTAATTACCATGACAACTAATATGTTTTGTTGAGAGTTAATCCAGGATTAGCGCTAATCGGGCTTTCAGGAACCGGGCCCAGGGTGATAAGTAGGTTATCAACCTCATGAATTTATTAATGAGGTTGATCAACTTTGAGATTCAATGGGCCTTTTGTAGGAATGCAATCACGTGGTTGTGGGTTACGTTGCAAAAAAATATTAATTCATATATTTAAAGGCACTTGTACGAGATCGGTAGTGTTATTAGCAAAACCCGTTTGTAAATGCTATTTTCCACCTCCAATCGAGTGTCGATCTTTCTAAAACAGCGCCCATGGCAACGCCTTTCCCTTTTCCAATCCAGTCATGCATGTGGGTGTTAAAGATGCCTTTAACAATCACGTGTCGTTTCATTGTTCCTGTAGGGTGAATGAAGTCAGCCAGTCAGGAATTTCTTCACAACAAGCCAAGTGTACATTTAGGTAATGTGAAACGTTCTTGACTCATTAGTTTAAAATTCCAGTTATGACTTCGTCCCCTTTCGCTACTGCTGATATATACAGCACTGCGTCTGCGTATGTTGCTTATCTTACACCTGTGAGTAGAGCAAGTACTGCTGATAAAAAATACGGCACTGCGTCTGCGTATGTTGCTCGTGCTTATCTCACCTGTGATTAGCACAAATGCTGCTGATAAATACGGCACTGCGTCTGCGTATGTTGCTTGTGCTTCATGCTTAAGTGACTGCATGGACGCGTTTGGGGAGAGAGGATTGATAAACTGGAATTCTATTTTTTTTCAGAAGGAGTCATTAACGCGTACATGTACGTTACGACAATGGAAAAGTAATTAAGTTCGCTTGTTTCAGTATTTAGAGCTGTTGTCAATTGAGTGTCGTAAAACCAAAACCAGTGAGCCAATCACAAGCAAGTAAAAATATCAATGAACCAATCACGAACTGAAGTAAATCACGATTGGTTTTACTTCAACCAATCACGAGGCAAAGTAAACGCAATCATCGATAACTAACCAATCAAATGCGAAAGCAATTACTTTTCGGCACTCGGTTGAAAACCGCTCAAATCATAATCATTATCTGAGATCACAAAAAAGGGTGATATTTTTTGTCATCAGCATTTCGCTACTATACGCTAGTAATCGCTTTTTAGCATTACATCTGTCCCTTGCATGGTTAGGCTCTTGCAGACACTGTGTTTAATTTCGCTCTAATGCAAGTTCCATCCTAACAGTAGAACTGATATTAATAGAATAAAAATAGGCAGTTGTTTCATTCAATGGGTATTTTCCAGGTAATTTCAAAACTCATCGGAGGCAAAAATTATAACATACACTGTAGCTGGAGTGAGCATCTGCAAAGTTTCGAACAGATATTTTTGATACCGACAGAGTTACGAGCCTGAGCCGTGGCAGCTGTCTTTTCATACTACAAAGTTACGAGCCTTGATCTTTTATCAACTTCATTCGCAGACACGATAATTTCACTGGTCGCTGGCTCTCAAATTTTCGCGCTACGTGGGACCCCAAGACAGACACTATCTTCGCCGTTGGAAGCATGAAATACCCAAGACAGGTAACCATTAGCCTCGTCCCCAGTCTCCCAGTCCGAAAATGACGTTTATTTTTCGGTTATCATCGTAGATTTGTCGCTCCCTGCGATAAGCTGGGACAAGTAGCCTCGTTTTGGTGCCTTTATGAAAAAGGTCAATGAATAACAGCACAAGTTGAATGCGTAACAAAGAGAAACAAACCTGCGCGTGCGCCTTAGGGTAAAAGACAGTAATATGTCCACTGCCTTCACGCGGCGGCCATCTTGGCTACAAACAATAGATTTACCACGATTAGCCTCGTATTGAGCAGTTTCAGAGCGAGGTTAGACTGGAAAAATAGGTATTTATTTTCCTAGGATTAGCCATGGCCGCAGTGTTATTTTTAATGCATGAAGAGCTTCTATTAAAGGCAGATTCGTTTCGACAAAAACACTCAGAACGAGTTTGTTTTCTTTTAAGGTTGATGTTTATTCCAGCGAGTTGAAGGGACGTCCGGTTGCACAGCTAAAACACGAGAACCTGAACTCAATCAATTCCCGGTTGGCCTTCCATCCATCCCTTAATATGATCGTAGGAGGAAACTCCAGTGGCAAGGTTTACTTGTGGACGGAGTCACGTCCATAATTCGTATTATCATTTACCATAGGCAGCCCAACTTAATGACTTTTAGAAGGATTGTATGGATGGGAATTTTTATAAAAATCTGAAACTGTACTAAAATGGGGGGGGGGGGGAGTTCCAGAAGTGACTCAAATCAAAAATAAACACATCAGTGATGAAGAGGAACATCTTCACAACACACAGATAATATTTCATAACTTTGACCATTTTAGTACAGTTTCATACAATCCTTCTAAAAAGCATTAGCTTAGGCTGCGTGTGCATTAATTTGATTAATAACAACCCGACCTGACTTGTATTAAATCATCGTAAAATATAGACTGGTTGTTTTGGCAGGCCATGCACCGGATATGTTTTGTTGCCGTTGTGTGCTTTCATCGGGAAAGCTTATTTGTGACTTTATTATACTTATTGCAAAATAATTGTAAAATGCCGAAGCCAGGGGCTAAATATCGTTTTGTTCGATATGATATCATTTTGAAAAGGTTAATTGAATTATATGATGAACGGCCACTTATTTTTTTCTGATTTGTGATTAGCTGACAATGGGTCGTTTTCAGGATACGATCACGTGGTTGTACTGGATGGCAAAACATATCTGACTTCATTTACTTAAAGGCACTTGTACGAGATCGTTAGTGTTATTAGCAAAACATGTTTGTGAATGCTATTTTCCACCTCCAATCGATCGTCAGTCTTTCTAAAATAGTGTTTGGAAGTTTGTTTGCCATCCAGTACAGCCTTTCCCATGACGAGCACAATTCGTTGGTTATTGAAGTGATATATCAGCACGTGACTGAGCTACGAAAGACCCTATTGCGTGCTTCCATCGAGAAGGCTCATTATTTGCGACTTTCTTTTTATTATATATTTTTTTCACATGTAAAATAATTATGCAATTCCGAAGCCAGGAGGAGCTTCGTTCCCTTAACAAGATTTCAATTTCGTAAAGCATTTTGTTTTGGTTGATATGACATCATTTTGAAAATGTTAAGTAGTGATCCGCGCAAGAGGTACTGTAGGCACAATTATATGGTGAAGATTTGCTTTCCCCAAGTTAGAATGTTCTGTTTTTCATACTGACAACTCTTCAACTCGTAAATAATAAATTTCAGAAATCAAATCCACTAAAACTGTGTTTTAAACCTACTTTCCTTTTGTGTGAAAACGTTTCGTCCAATCAGAAGGAGTCCAAAACAATAACCAAGAAAGCTTTCAATTATAAAATGTTCCCCAAGTTGAATTTTCGTCATATTTAAAATTATAAAGAGTTGTCACTAGATGCGATTCAAATCTGTTTTTTTTTTAACTGAGAAAATATTCTTCAGGTTTTGGTAGATTTTGATGTTTAAGCCAACTGATGAGGTGGACGATTGAAACAATACTATAGTTAGAACCTTTTTACATTCCATGGATGCCTACTTCTTGCGCGGACCATTACTTAATAGCTGATATTACAGTGGCGATGCAATGAAGCGCCACTGAAACCATTCTTGCAACTAATTTAGATACAGTTTGAATAGCGCTTCATTACATCGGAGTGAGGCGTTCGGTTAATACCGCTGTAATGTATTATTATTAATTGAATTTCATCATGAACTACTAGTATTTGTTCTGACTTTTGTGATTAGGTGAGGAGAACAAAAGACATGAGAACAATGTAAACTGAACGACCATCGTTAATACTTTTGATGTTGTTGTTTTCTAGTTTGTTTTGTATATTATTATCATCAACAAATGATTAAACGATTGTTAGTATACGTATGACATGAGCCGCCAGACGAGTGCAATTTTTTTTTCAAAATTTTCAAATAACTCATTACTAGTTTATCATATGACTGAACAAAATTCGTTCAGCTCATTCGGAGGTTGGGTTTCAAGCTCCTTACTCTGCAGAATCATTTTACTACATTGAGCCAATTTTAAGTACTTGTGGTATTTCCTTCTCTGCGTTCTCATTACTTCAGACTGTGCACACCGACACCGCAATATAATTTATTTTGCAATAACGTCAAATTTCCGCGGGCAACTATCAGCCAATAGTTCCTCGACAGACTCACTATTGTTATATTAATAATTCCTCGACGGACACTTTGTTAAAATAGTCCCTCGACAGACACTATTTGATAATTAGTGCTCAGTGGAGGACGAACGTTATCGAGTCACGTGGTCGCTTTTGGCCAATGAGAACGAGCAAAAACAATTGTGATGAACTATAATATACAAATAGTGTGTCCGTCGAGGAACTATCGGCTGATAGTCGCCCTCCGAAATTTGATGTTCTTAAAACAAAGAACGCAGTTAGGTCTTATATGCTAGTTTAAGAACATCAAATTTCCAAGGGAAACTACCAGCGATAGCTCCGCGAGACACTATTTGTCGTTACTGTTCATCACAAAATAAGCAATATTCGTATTCTCACGGACGAGGCTCATTCGGGGGAATTTGTTAAAAGCTATTTAGCAACAGAAAAGAATCCACCGCCATAAACCCTCCATTGAGCTTGAGGGCTCGTTTCAGCTCGTCCGTGAGAATATGAATGTTGTCTATCACTATAAGCTATGTTTCTGTCATTCCTTTCTCCTAAACTTATGAAATTAATATTTTTTATCTCGAATAAGAGAAAACATTGAATCAGACATTGAATCGTAAACAAACCAATTTATACGGCGTTTCGTACGTTTAGCTTCGTTTTCGATAGCTTTTTGTTTTGCTAAAACTCGAAAATATATAATAAAACAATTAGTTGATGAGGCTGAGCATGATAGACAGGTCTTGATAATTTCCGCTATCATGCTCAGCCTCATCCAATTGCTGGCTTTCACTCAATCCCCAGAGATTCAAATGACAAAGGGCATGGCGGCCATGTTGGTGTACCTAACAAAAGAAGCTAACGAGGAATCTATTGTTAAAGGTACACCAACATGGCCGCCGTGACGTCACGTGAAAGCCAGCAATAGGTGCTTATTATTCAGCACATAGTAACATTGCCCAAATATGGTCATTTTCACGCTACATATGACATCCAGCGAAAAGTCAATCTACAGGTTATCAGAAAACAGGTTATCAGAAAAGTCAATCTACAGGTTATCAGAAAACAGGTTATCAGAAAATTGTACAATATTTCATTTGAGTTGGTTATGGCTTTTTGACGATTTAGTTGATTGTTTTGCCGATGTAAAGAAAACGATTTTTAAGTTTGTTTTAAAATAACCGAGTGTTACATGTAAAAACCTTATACCGTCTTTTATAATAATTTGTTTTCAGAAAGGTAACAATAAAACAGTTTAATCGAATGTCTTTGGCAGAGTAGTGTTGTGTTTATTTATTTATTTTCATATCAGAAGAGGTGTGACACTAATGTTGTGGGAGTTGTGGTAGTTCTGTAAGAGGTGGTTGGTGTATGAAATCATAGTTAATAGAGTGGAATGGTTATGAAACCCAGCGACCTCACATCATTAGCATATTGGAAATATAAACCTTTATATCTCGTAGACGCAACACCCAAATCAAGAAATATTCTACCGTTGGACTATCCATTTCATGTACAATCGATATCAAAGATAACTGGCTAGGGCTTATATGCACTTTAAGTTTGTAGAAGTATCTCAGAGATTTCCAGTGTGACAGGGCTAAAACTTAGTGTCGAGGGGTGTCCCAAGGGAGACTGACTAATTGGTGGTGCACTATAGTGAATTCTGTCTAAAGAGTCCAATTAATGTCATGTTACAGGATCCCATAGTGGACTGACTAAGAAATACACGCACACGGAGTTCGCGTAGGATTGGGTCTAGAATGGTAAGTCACGCAAGCAGTCACGCAACAACTCCAGCGAAGTAGAAGTGGAAGGTCGCGGGTTTACATCTCGTCGCGCGAAACTCATCGTGAGAAACTGAAGTCACTAGAACAGAGTATAGAGGCTTTGAAAGCCAAGATAGGAATGAAAGAGGATTCATTTCCTGAAGGCCCGTCAACCAAGCTTGGCTCTTAGGAACACCTGCAGAAATACCTAGATTACCAATTGGCATATCTCATTCGGGTCTTCTTAAAAAATTGAAAAAAAATGGGTTGTTTTGGATTTTTTTTTTTTATGTAATACATATTCACAATAATATGGAAAGCTATATGTCTTTATGAAGCCTGGTCAATAGACTTTCAAAATCGGGCTTCACTTTTCGAATGTGACGTAATTTGATTACCATATGTTCACATATATTACCATAATTTATTGAGAAATTACTACAACATTTGACAAAAACTGAACTGGATTCCACAAAATGTGTAGTATTATAAAAAGTTGGGAGCAAAAAGTTACATTGATGTATTGGCAACATGTCTAGCACATCTGGCTGAAGTAGGATGAAATAAATTGAAACAATTATATTTACGGTCACGTGCATACTGCCCGAAAATGTCATAAGATAGGAAAATTCGAAAAATAATAGAATAAATAATAAATATTCACCAAAAAAGGAATACTACATTGAACTCTTTTACTTTACTCTCATAGCACAACAGATTGACCAAATTTAAGTGATTTCTAGTTGTAAACAAAGGCCAACAGATAATTTGCATAATTAATAAAAAAATGTATAAAGGTCTCTTATTATTAGTAAGTAAACTGCCTAAGTAAAATAATATTTTTAGATATAAAAACTCAAAAGGCAAAGTATCAACTCTCAAAAGTATACATAACATAATATATAACGCATAGTTACATTTATACTAAAGCAGGAGTCTTAGCAACGCGAAAACAATGATGCATAAATTATAAATTCGCACAAGGTCACATTTCATTCACCTTGTGGCGTAAAATATCGGATTGAAAATGCTTGCCCTGTCCAAGAAAACAATGCTATCCCCCAGATATGTTCTCAATGATATGTCGAGACATGTTCTTGAGCCAATAAGAAAGGTTTCAAACAGGTCTAACATGATTTCAATGCCTTTCGAGCCACTAAACAAGTCTAAATCGTAGCCATGAATTCTCAGCTGTGAGAAGTCTTCGCCGAAATTACGTAGCTGACGGCCAATTTACGACTCCAAAACACTCTATATACAATACTGCCATCCAGTTCATCACACTGCTTTCCTGGTCGAGTTAGGCCAAAACTGCAGCCAAATCGTACGTTTTAGAAGCCGTCGGATCTCCTCGCGTCTCGACCTGAATCTCAGATTTTTGAAACCCGAAATACTATGAAACTAAAATTAACCAATCAGAAGTTTGGTTAGATCGAATTCGATAAAACGTGCTGTGTGATTGGCTTAGGATATAGTCACGCCGTTCAGCGAGTTTCAAAGCAATTGGATGTAACGTTACGACGCTAGAAAAAAAATCCTATAGGTCTTGTACGACCTATTTTTCATTGCGCGGACCCGAATGAGATATACTAATAGTATGAGTCATGTTACCGAAAGTCTACTGGATTTAGAGCACGGTCAGCTTCACACTGGCGTGCATGCAGGCTCTAGTTGATTTTGAGCTCTGGTTGAATTGGGGTTCCTGTGGTGGAATAGAGGAGGGGGAAGGAGAGAAAGAGAAAGGAACCCTGTGTTTTTGAATAGTTCTCCAATCTGATTGGTTGAATCTGGAAGGGGCGCGCACCAACATTGAAACTTGGGTTTTAAATAAGTTGCGAAGTCCTCAACGTCTACTTATCCGGCGATATTGTTTTGTAATCCGATTCATAATCTCTAACGTTTAGGGATATTAGCGTGGACTAGTATGTCCTTGAGTGATTTTCCCTTTCGATAGGAGATTAGAGGTTCATCTTTAAATATGTTAGCCTGGGTTGACTTTTGATGACATGCCAATGCTTCATTAGAACTCTTTTCAGATTCGGTGTTGCAGGATTGTAGGTTGTAACGAAAGGTAAAATTTATTTCGTTTTGTGTTGTTTAGTTTCAAGCGCTGAATGATTCTCTGAGAGGAATTAATTTAACTTGTGCATGACAAAGTCTCTTTGACGAGATCATAAGGATACCCTCTTTTGAGAAGGCGGCTTTTAAAATTTCGCATGTTTTCGTCGAAAACTTCCTCGGTAGAGTTGGTTCTCAGTAATCTGAGGGCTTCTCCTTTAATTAAACCTTCCTTTCAGTTGAAAGGGTGGCACGAGGAGAAATGTATGTACTGAAAAGTTTCAGTAGGCTTGAAATGTGTCTCAACATCGAGTATCTGTTCGGCTGCGAATCTTGGTCCTTTGTAAATTTCAGTGTTGTGAAATTAATTGTTTTGCAATTGTGGAATGAGTTGGCGAAGTTACCAAATTTTTGAACTTCGCGTCTATTAATTGTCCAAACTGAAAAATGTCATCGATAAATCGTTTCCAGATCAGTGGTTTGTAAGGGCTAGCGTTTAGGAGTTGCTTTTCAATATGTGACAAAAACACATTGGCGAAAGCAACTGCCATTTTGGTCCCCATAGCTACATCGTGTGTTTGTAAATAATGGCTGCCGTTAAAGGAGAATGTCTCATAAGTTCCCTTAATTCCGTGGTTGGAATTGGGAGTTTAGAGCCATAAAAATCCTCGTAGTTTAGGCAGATTGTGTTGATTCCCTCGTTCTGAGGGATTTTAGTGTAGAGGGAACTAACATCGAGGATAGCTAGAACAGCTGAATCTGGAACTCGTGTTTTCTCTATAAAGTTGGTAAAATCTTTGGTGTCTTTAATGTAGGACTCTTGATATTTTAATATGCGTTGCAAAAGAGAGTCTACAAAAGATAATATGTGTTCTGTTGGACCACCACTTCCAGATATAATGGGTCTGCCCACTGGTATTATTTTGTGCATTTTAGTGAGCGTATAGAATTCTGGAATGCGGGTAGAGTTTGCTCCTACGTTGAGCCATGCATTTGTGTGTCATTTTGTCAATGTGTCCGTGTAAAAATAGTCTGTTGACTATTTTACGAACTCGGATTTTTGTTGCGGATACCATAGGTTTTTCTAGAGGCCGGTAAAATTTCTCGTCAGAGAGCTGACATTTGGCCTCTTCTATTTTCGTTGTGGTATCCTTAATGACTGTTGTAGTACCTTTATCTGCTTTTTTGAGTATTCTTTGTTGTTCTTTAGGCTTACTAAGGCTTGTCGTTCTTTTAGACTAAGGTTGTCTATGACTGGACAAGTTTCAATGTTGGCTAATTCTTCCCGTGTTTCATCAAGATACTGTTCGAGCGCAACTGATAGTTAACCGGGGTTTTCCAATTCGATTTTACATAGAATGGTATAGCGGCTTTTTAGGGGTATTAGCGAACATATATCGTAAGCGCGCAACTCGGCGTGCGAACTCATCAAAATCCTTTAATAAGGATTTAGCAGGTTGGGTTGGTACTGTTTCCGTAGGAATAAAGTTTAACCCTTTCGCTAGTAAACTAAACTCATTATCGGATACAGTTTGACTTGGAGCATTGTGGATATATGCTTCGTTTTGAGCTCTAATCCTGCTTGTCGCAATGCTTTTGAGGTTTAAGCGGCGTTTAGAATGTTTTTTGTTGCTTCGGCATAATGGTCGCGCCGGGCGTGAGCGCGTGTAATGAGTTAAGCTGACACCAGTATAGTTTTCAACTCTTGTTTTATTGTCCGTTTTAATGGCATTTACAAGTTTTTTGAGTTCATCAAATTTTGCATGAATAGTCCGTAGATTGGCCGCTTCGGGCTTTCTGTACTGGACTCGTCTCGCGGCTGTCCACCGGGCGGCATCCTTGACCTTCTTCTGAGTTTGTTTCAACAGGGATGGTTGGACCTCGCAGATGTCTTTTAGCTTGGACTCGAGGTTTGTAATGGCCTCGTTGTCTTGGGCTATGTTCTTGTCCTGTTGTGTTATCATTAGGCTCAGCATGTCATTCTGTGCCTTGGTACAGATTTGTTTCACCTTTTCTTGGAAACCAGGGTCTGCTCTCAGGTGTAGATGTGGCCGGTACTGGAGCCCCACAACGCAGTTGGATTTGGACACAAATTCTCTGAGGGTCATTACAGACCTTTTGGCTTTCGCTCGTCTCGTCTGGAGGTTGGCTAGTCTGTTTCTGATTGCGCGGTATTCCTCTGGGTTGACTTTGCGGAAATGGCGTGTGTTATGGTGTAAGCAGCTTGCGCGAGCTAAAATTGAAAGCTTTTCACTCAAATCGCTGTAATTTTTCTGCTGTTTTCTCTCTTTTTCTAAGGTTTTTAGTATCAAACATGCAGTTAATTTACAACAGAATCTCGGCGAAAACTTTGATTTTAAATACTTTGTGAAAAGTGTAACTTGCAATGGAATGTGACGTCATGGGGGCGAATTTCAAAAACACATGGTCTTGTTGCATGCTCTCCTTTCTCTTACTCCTCCTTCCTCCTCCTCTCTCCTACCACAGGAACTCCAAATCAACCAGAGCCCCAAATCAATCTTTGGTCCTGGAAGCCACTCAGCGACTGCTGATCCCGGACACTGTTCGTCAAGCACCGGTCCCGGACATCGCAAATCGGCCATTGGTCTCGGACTCCGCGCGTTCCCCGCTAGTGTCAGATACCGTACGTCAATAGCTACGCTCAGACACCGTTCATCGGTCGCTGCCTCCCGGTACTGCATGTCAGCCCCTACTTTCAAACGTCACAATTTTACAGCAGCCGCCTTTACAAAGTCAACTTAATCCCTCTGATGAAGTTTTCAAGCCGATATATGAGGAGTATTTAACGCCTAATACTCCTCCACTCGACTCCACATCGTAGCAGTTATAAATAGTAAGAATGTTAGCTGAGAACCAAGGCCAAGCACGCCTTCTTCTTCCAGAACCAGGAATATTTACTGGGGATCTCTTACAGTATCCAGCTTGGTCACAATACAAGCGTTTGAAAGTTTAAATTGATTGAAAGTAGAGTAACCAAGTCTTCAGAAAGACTTCAAACACGTAATTTTTTAAAGTCAGATATTCTGAAGTAGGCGAAATTTGGTAAAAATGTGGGTGGTTATTTATCAATATTGCCATTTTATTCAATCGCTGTGCGCTGAGAACCTATCATACATGATTATTACCAAAACGACAAAGTTTTAATAGTTATGATATTTTATTCAAACTGGCATACTTTGTATAATACAGTACCTATTTTTGACACTCTATACACGATGGCACAAATCTTTGCATATACACATTTTACACTGATCTGGTTAAAAACTCAGCGCTACGTTCAACTCTGAACTGAACAAGGCTCAAAATGCATTGGAAATTTCCAAAGACATTTTACACTGATCTGGTTAAAAACTGAGCGCTACATTAAACTCTGAACTGAACAAGGCTCAAAATGCGTTGGAAATTTCCAAAGACTTTTTACACTGATCTGGTTAAAAACTGAGCGCTACGTTAAACTCTGAACTGAACAAGGCTCAAAATGCATTGGAAATTTCCAAAGACTTTTTACACTGATCTGGTTAAAAACTGAGCGCTACGTTAAACTCTGAACTGAACAAGGCTCAAAATGCATTGGAAATTTCCAAAGACTTTTTTCACTGATCTGGTTAAAAACTAAGCGCTACGTTAAACTCTGAACTGAACAAGGCTAAAAATGCATTGGAAATTTCCAAAGACTTTTTTCACTGATCTCGTTAAAAACTGAGCGCTACGTTAAACTCTGAACTGAACAAGGCTAAAAATGCATTGGAAATTTCCAAAGACTTTTTACACTGATCTGGTTAAAAACTGAGCGCTACGTTAAACTCTGAACTGAACAAGGCTCAAAATGCATTGGAAATTTCCAAAGACTTTTTACACTGATCTGGTTGAAAACTGAGCGCTACGTTAAACTCTAAACTGAACAAAGCTCAAAATGCATTTTAAATGTCCAGTAACTGTATCAAATTTTACAAACTGAATGTCGTTTTCCGCTGCTTCAGTTATCCTGGAACTTGACTTATCCCATCTGCGTAGTTTGAATATTTGAAATACACTGCGGTGTGAATAGTTGTAAAACATTTTCATAACAGGTTTCCGGTTTAGTTTTGTATTCTCCTTATTCACTAGGTCGGCTCTACAACAACAATTTTCCCCAAAGAGAATTCATATGTTAGCATTATATAGATATTACGAGTGACAGGATGAAAAGTTATGAGGCGGTTGGAAGAAAATTCAGTACATGACTACATTTAAACATAAGGGTTCATAGGCTCTAACGAGTTTATGAGCACTTAAAAGAAAAACGATAACCCGGGCTAGGTGTAGAAATGTCTCGCTAGATCAAGCTCAAGACTTTCTTAAATACATCCGAGGCCCGACCGGCCCTTTGCATCCTCCTCTTCATTACCACCGCCATTAAATACAACATCAAAAGCACCACTTTCGACACTTCATACTATGACCAGACAATTTCGGCTTTGATAATCGTTGAATAATTTTTTAATGTGTTCAGTTCACCGACTTCCCTAGGTGCTGGGTGCCAGAAGTCCTTCTCTCTGGTGCTCTAGCTTGGGTAAATTCTCTGGCTTTGCTACTATTTTCATCCTGAACTTTAATCTATTAGGTATTTAGTATTGACTTTCACAGAATCGGTGCTCCAAACATGCTTTAATTGCTTTCAGTTGCTTTGGCTTGGTTTTCTGGATAAACTAACCGGTCAAAATACAGATATGAAGAAACTCGCACGCCGCGGTCAGCCGCGATATACAGTGAAATAAATATTGATCTAAAGTATATTACACGCTTAGCTGCCATATATATCTGCTATATTAATTGTAAGTAATTTGCAGCTTAAATTATAGTTATGAATGTTGTGTTTTACTGTCATTTTGGGCAAATGCTTCGATACTTACCTTCAGTGAGCGTGTAATCCCGAAGATTCCTATGAAGAACAAGTTGGTTTCTACGAAACTAAGAGCATATGGTGATGCACACAACGCTCCGTGTAACTGAAATTAACGTAACAGTTAATTAAAATTTGGATTCAGCCGAGCTGTGTCAGATTCAAATTTTAGTTGACACTTCACACGTGTGAAGTGTCAACGTTAACCAATAGTGGATCACGGACTATATAATGCTTTTATTATTTCCCAATGCAGCCGCCCCTCTCTTGAGGATTATTGGCTATTCAGCTCCGCGCACAATTTGAAAACTAGCACAAAACAGATTAACTGTCACTGTCACATTAATTTCCGTTGCACTTCGGCGTTTACAAGTCTTCAGCTTTGATATCAACCGCATAAGCCTCGTTGTTCATAGGAATATTCAGGATAATACACGCTAACTTGAAGGTAAGAATTCGTAGCTTTTTTCCTATGTGATGGTACTTAACAATATTGATAATTCAAACTGCAAATTACTTACAAGATAGCTATTGATATAGCGTGTATGATTTAGATCAAGATTGCTTTCACTTGACCGCGGCGTACGAATTCAACTTTATCTGTATTACGACCAGTAAGTTTCTCTCAAAAAAAAAAAAAAGCCAAAGTAAACCAAGATCACGGCATGTTTGGAGCACTCATTGTGTGAGAGTTCAGGATCAAAATAGCAGCAAGCGAGTCGATAAACTGAACAAGTCCAACATTATTTATTCAACGAATCTCTTAAGAGCCGAAATTGTCTCGTTGTAAGCCACTATTCACTAGCTTTACCCTTTAAAATGTCCAGTCGCCTTGACTCCGAACAGTTCCTTAATAAACTAAGTTTATAACCAGCATACTTATCGAAAGTGATGTTTTTGATGAGGTATTTAATGTCAGTGGTAAAGTGACGATAAAGAACGAGGAAGACGCAAAGAGCCGGTCGGGCCTTTGATGTATTAAAGAAAGCGGTCCAATGCTCTTGAACTCACCATATAACTTTTCATGACGTCGCTCTTAAATATCAATGTAATGCCTAACATATTAATTCTCTTTTAGGAAAATTGTTGCTGTATAAACGATCTACAGTATAACGAGAAGACAAAACAGGAAATTTCCAATGCATTTTGAGCCTTGTTCAGTTTAAAGTTTAACGTAACACTAAGTTTTTAACCAGATCAGCCGGTGTAAAAAGTCTTTGGAAATTTCCAATGCATTTTGAGCCTTGTGAAGTTCAGAGTTGAACGTAACACAGTTTTTAACCAGATCAGTGTAAAAAGTCTTTGGAAATTTCCAATGCATTTTGAGCCTTGTTCAGTTCAGAGTTGAACGTAACACAGTTTTTAACCAGATCAGTGTAAAAAGTCTTTGGAAATTTCCAATGCATTTTGAGCCTTGTTCAGTTCAGAGTTGAACGTAACACAGTTTTTAACCAGATCAGTGTAAAAAGTCTTTGGAAATTTCCAATGCATTTTGAGCCTTGTTCAGTTCAGAGTTTAACGTAACACTCAGTTTTTAACCAGATCAGTGTAAAAAGTCTTTGGTAATTTCCAATGCATTTTGAGCCTTGTTCAGTTCAGAGTTGAACGTAGCGCTTAGTTTTTAACCAGATCAGTGTAAAAAGTCTTTGGAAATTTCCAATGCATTTTGAGCCTTGTTCAGTTCAGAGTTTAACGTAACACTCAGTTTTTAACCAGATCAGTGTAAAAAGTCTTTGGAAATTTCCAATGCATTTTGAGCCTTGTTCAGTTCAGAGTTTAACGTAGCGCTCAGTTCTTAAGCAGATCAGGGAAAAAGTCTTTGGTAATTTCCAATGCATTTTGAGCCTTGTTCAGTTCAGAGTTGAACGTAGCGCTTAGTTTTTAACCAGATCAGTGAAAAAAGTCTTTGGAAATTTCCAATGCATTTTGAGCCTTGTTCAGTTCAGAGTTTAACGTAGCGCTTAGTTTTTAACCAGATCAGTGAAAAAAGTCTTTGGAAATTTCCAATGCATTTTGAGCTTTGTTCAGTTCAGAGTTTAACGTAGCGCTCAGTTTTTAACCAGATCGGTGTAAAAAGTCTTTGGAAATTTCCAATGCATTTTTAGCCTTGTTCAGTTCAGAGTTTAATGTAGTTCTCACTTTTTAACCAGATCAGAAGAAAAGGGTTTGTATACTAGTTTATTTACCATGCTGTATATAGGGTCTAAATATAAGTGACTGCGTTTGGAAATGAACCACATACCACAGATGGATTATCGTACGTAGAACTATTTGTTTTACCATTTTTTTAAATATGGTGAGATGAATGACACTTCAAATGAAATGAAACTTTGTTATTTTAAATGGTGTTTGGTTGGATTTGGTACAGAACGTTATTGAGCTGACCAGCTCTTTAAATATTGTGTAAAATGTTGATAACCATGTTGAATTCTTACCATTAACTTGGTAAAAATCAATTCAGTGAAGACGAATTTTACCTATAAACCTACTTCAGAATATCTGACTTTAAAAAACTACGTGTTTTCATTGCCTCCGGAAATACGTTGACAAAGAAGCTTTGGAAGCGGTAAATGGTTTTATCTTCATAAATGGTGAAGATTCGTACGAGCAAGCTAAAGACATGCTATCCAAGCGTTGAGGATCCGTCTCTGTTGTTGCTGCTGCATTTCGTCAGAAGTTAGATGCATGGCCCAAGATCTCCTCTGGTGATGCAAAGGGACTCATTGTGAAAAGGCAATGGCCAAGATCGATTCCACGAAGGCCGTCAATGTTGATCAAGAAAATAAGAAGATGATCTCCAAATTGCCTCAATGGATCATCAACAGATGGAGTAGATCGGTATATGAGTATAACGAAATGATGGGACAGTTTCCGCCATTCAAGAAGTTTGTAAAGTTCCTCGTAAAGGAAGCTGACATCGCTTGCGACCCTGTGTTTTCAACATCAAAGAAACACGGCAAAGAAACACGAGCTTGATGTCTGCAAGGAATTCTTGGGTTCAAACCCCGGGAATTCGCGGGAATTCGCGGGGTTTCGCGGGAATTCCCGGGAATTCGCGGGAGTTCGCGGGTTCAAACCCCGGCCGGACCAACGCTCAGGGTCTTAAAAATACTGAGTAGAAGGTGCTGCCTTTGTGAAACAACTGCAAATGGTTAGACCTTCACGTCTTCTCGGATAAGGACGTAAAATCGTAGGACTACTGTCCCCAATTAGTTGCAAAGCTAAATACAATTGACACTTAAATAAAGTTACTTACTTTACTTAAAGATGACGGTAGATGAGAGGAAGAATTTCTCATCTGAAAAGAGACTTTGTTTTGTTTGCTTGCAGCCAGGTCATATATATATGTATTGTATTCAGAGAAGCACTTACAACACGTGCCAAAAGTTGCATCTCATCTCTCTTTATGAGGACTTTGAAAAACGAGCTAAGATAAGTAATAAGGATTCCGCAAACGAATGTTCAGAGAACAAACCTGAAGCAACAACAGCAAAATCCTGCCGTACGAAGATGGAAAATGATGTCAAAGACGATGCCTTATGCTTGATTGTACCTGTCTGGCTCTATCACAACAATTAACCTGAAAGGACGATCTTAGTCTATGAATAATCAAGTTATCATCCAGCTGCCGAAGGCATTCTCGCGTGATAGTATCCCGGCCAAAAGAATTCAGATACCAAGTCCAGATTCAGCGCGACAGTGGCCTCACTGCGAACTAATTGCAGGTCAATTGATGTCACCTCGAGATGATATTGAAGTTGGACTTTTTATTGGCTAAGACTGCCCTCGTGCTATCATGCCACGCAAAGTCATTCCAGGCGATGAGGACAGCCCTTATGCCTTGAAGACGGACTTAGGTTGGGGTATCATTGGCAAGAGCGCTAAGAACTGCATTGAAGTTGGTGACGAAGACAGTACTGGAGTAAGCCATAGAATCTTGATCATTGCATGTAAAGTGCTTGGCGATCCTTTGTCCACTCAACGCTCGTCTTCTCTTTTCTCACTAAGAACTCGGACGAAGGAGATAATCAATCCTTTTCAAATCAACCGAATGTTCGAAATGGACTTTTCAGAAAGAGAAACTGATGAGAAGGAGTTGTCACGAAGCCCGACAAGCTAAGAGTGGTGTACGACTGCAGCGCTAAATGCAAAGGCGAATCCCTGAATGGGCATCTTCTGCCGGGATCTGGTTTGACAAATACATTGATTGGCGTGCTTCTCCGCTTCAGGAAGGAACACTATGCGTTTATTTGCAACATATAAGGAATGTTCCACCAGTTTAAGGTGGACGAAGAGTTCAGAGACTTCCTTAGATTCTACTGGTGGGAGAATGGAAATACCAAGAAAGAACCATGTGGGTACCGAATGAAAGTTCATTTGTTCGAGGCTACACCATCTCCCGGATGCTCGAACTTCGGTCTCAAGACTGACTGCAAGTGACTACGGAGATGCAATCAGCTCAAAAGCTGCAAACTTCATCCAGAACGATTTCGAATTCTACGTTGACGATGGTCTGAAGTCGTTATCAACCGAAGAGGAAACCATCACATTGATTAGAGACATTGGTTTAATGTTGCACAAATTCATCTCGAACTTGAGAAAGGTCATCGAAACCATTCCATCCGAAGAATGTGCAAAAGGCCTGAAAGACCTCGACCTTGAACACAGCGAACTGCGGTTAGAACGAGCCCTTGGCATTCAATGGTGCGTGGAGGTTGATGAATTCAAATTCAGAAGAGTACTTCAAGACAAACCCTTAACAAGACGCGGAATTCTCTCTACCGTGAGTTCTCTCTACTGGGATTTGTTGCTCCAATCATCTTGGATGGAAAACGGATTCTCCAGGAACTTTGCAGAGTCAAGGCAGATTGGGACGATGCAGTTTCTGAAGACATACAGTTGCGCTGGGAAAGATGGAGAAACGACTTGTCGGCTCTGCAGAATATGGGCATCAAGCGATCTTACAAGCCAGTCGAGTTTGAAAGATCGAGTGAAGTCATTAGAATTACACCCCTTTTCAGACGCAAGCATTAAAGGCTATAGGCACTGTTCTCACTTGAGGTTTGTTAATGATCAAGACCAAGTCCATTGCGCTATCGTTTTTGGTAGGGCACGAGTTGCACCCTTAAAGGCCATCATAACACCTCGTCTGAAATTAGCGGCAGACCTTATATCAACCAAGGACAGTGCCATGTTACGACGCGAACTTGGCGACATCAGGATCACCGTCGAAACGTTTTGGACGGATAGTCCAGTTGTATTAGAGTACATCGCTAATGACGCTCGGCGATTCCATGTCTTTGTTGCTAATATAATTCAGCAAATCAGATATATCCGCTCCCCCAAACAGTGGAACAACGAAAGAAAATCCAGCTGATGTAGCTTCTCGTGGACTCATTGGTCAGGAAATAGGGAAGAGTCAGTGGCTTACAGGTCCACAATCCTATGGAACTCTGAGATACCGCAAGAAGACGAAGAATGCTGCGATCGCACTGTTTCTGAAGAATATCCTGAAGTCAAGAAAGTGCAAGTTCTTTCTACTCAAGGCACTGAAGTTAAGATGGCGTCGATGCTTGATCGGCTTCAATACTTTTCCGATTGGAAACGTGCTAAGAAGGCTATTGCTGCGTGTTTGAAGCTCAAGAACCGACTGCGGATGCGTTCTTCAAAGTGTCTCCAGCAACCAATCACTATAGAAGAATATGTTGAAGCCGAGCGTGTGATTCTCAAGTTAGTACAAGAAGAGGCCTTTGGTAAAGAAATCAAAATACTGCGTGCAATCGCCAGAAAGAACGGTATAGTCAGCAGAGAACCAGCTCCCTTTTTCTGGCTTAGATCCTTTTCTTGATGAACACGGGTTACTGAGAGTAGGAGGGCGAATCAAGAGATCGCAGATGTCGAACGAAATCAAACACCCGGTAATTCTACCTAGAAAAAATCATGTGACCAACCGATCGTAAGACACCAGCACGAACGGATCAAGCATCAAGGCAGGGGAATCACACTGAACGCCCTTCGCTCATGTGGTTACTTGGTTATTGGTAGCAGTTCAGCTGTTTCCAACTATATTTCAGATTGTATAACATATGTAGAGGTTATTCACCAAGCGTGAGGTCAAGATGGGGGGATATTGCATGGTCGAGTTCATTTTTTGTCGAGGTCCATAAAAACGCAAAAAATGAACGAGGCCAATATCCCCCCATCTTGACCGAACAAGCTTGGTCAATAAGGTTTTTTATTATATGGCACAAATGAATAAAATCACACTTTGACACACGCGCCAGGAACCCATTGCGTGGTAAACTGAAGAGCGAATAGAAATCAATCTAAAATTAGACTGAGTCTCGACGACTTTTCACTTGAATTTCAACCTTGTGGCGTTCAAAACAGTTTGTTTTCCGACGTAAAAATGCGTTTTTATGGATGAAAACTGACCTGTACTTTACTTCAGATGGACTGAGTTTCAATGACAACTTCATCAGGAAGGCCGAATGCATTAACTAGAAACAAAAATGTGCATATTTGTGGAAGATTTGAAAGTTGAAAACCGGCGTCGAAATCACTCGAGTGGCGATAACTCATGATCAGATAAGCACACTGCAAAACTTGACAAATAGAGCTGTAGAAGAATACAAACAAACTTGTAAGTATTAATCTAGTAAATACTCTTAATTTGTAAGCCATTTACCAAATGTAAATGCTGAATTTCTTAGCTCATACAATATAAAACCTGCTTTCTTTGATGAAACTGTGTGCTAAGCTTACTCGTTTCCGTAATAATTGTATTTCTTTGTACCAATTAATTGTCCTCATTAAGAACCTTTAAACAGAATTTGAAAAAGGAATTTATAAGTAAATATTAGCTTAAGTTATTTTCTTGTGTTTATTTACCGTATATACCTCCAGGCTTATACTGCATGCTTTATACTTACTGGTTATTTCATGGTTTTCTATGGAATACGGGCGAATATTTCACGAGAAATATGTATTACTTAGTATACAACGAGCCTTTAGGCGAGTTGTATACCAAAATAATATGAATTTCGAGTTAAATTTTCGCCAGTATTCCATAGAAAACCATGAAATAACCATATTATCCTATAAATAACAAATTTACAAAAAGATTTATCACGAAAACAAAGTAACTTACCGGACGATAGACTGCAAATTTTCTTGCCGGAAAACACAAATTTCGAGTGGCGGCCGCGCACGTCTGCAGACTAATTATGTATTCAAAATGGTGAATTCTTATTGGCTGATAAAGAAATGGCGCGAAATTTCCTGCATTTTGATTGGCCTTGACCTAGCCATGAAATACCGCTCTGTATTTCATAGAAAAACCATGAAATACCGCCCTGTATTTCATAGTAAAGCTGAGCTCTGATTGACTGAAATATAATATTTATAGGATAATACGATTTATTTGCTGTTTAGTTTCTCTTACATACATTATAATGTTAGGTTGTGTGTGTATTTGTGTGCATTGTGTGTGCGTGTGTGACTCCGACCTTGTATTTTATATTTCTTCCTTTAAATCTGGCTTCCTGGTTCCTTAACCCTATATGGTTATTTCAGGAAGCCAGCACCCCCCTTAGTATTTATATTTCTTCTTATTTATTGTATTAATTTTAGTCATAAGGGTAAATAAAATTGTTGTTGTTGTTGTACCACGATTGTAGTAGCGTTGTGAGGTAGCCGAACTTTTCTTTGTGTTTTTGAAGTCACGGCCATTTCAGCTTCGCTATAGTTTTTTTATCTCCGTAAGTCCAGCTTCGTTCAATTCAGTCGCTTTTGCTGCAGTTGTTTTCATCGAACTTGCAAGAGCCAGAAAAAACTGCATTAATCCCTCTAAAAAGGTGAATTTTAGCTGTAAACGAAAAGGCAGAACGATTTTTAAATTAGTATTTGCCTTCATGTCACAAATTGTTTAGTTTCTTTCAAAATGTATGGGTTCTATCGCTATTTGTTTACGAAGAATTGTGAGCGGTTTTGTAAAATCCTGAGCGGGCAAGATGGAAAAATATTGCCCGCTGAGCAACCAATCAGATTGCAGCATTCAGAGTCATCTTGCCCGCTCACGGAGCTGCCATGTAATAAATAGAGGATATTACATGGCCGCGCGGAGATACGGTGTTGATGAAATATCTTACGAGTGAGCGCAGCGAACGAGTAAGATATTTCATCAACACGAGAAGATAAAATTCGTATCTCCAAGCGGCCATGTAATGTTCTGTTTGATATATAATTATCGATGAAATACCAGTTTCAATCTCTTACTAAAAAGGCTAGAAATCTTTGAAAGCAAGTCATATTTTCAAAAGTGATATCTTCACGTGTGAAGATGTCATTTATATCTTCACACGTGAATATATCACTTTTTAGAAAGAGATATACACTGGTATTTCATCGAAAATTATATATTAAAGAAAGCTATGTGGTCAAGTGCAATAACAGAAGATGGCAGACCTACCAGAAGATAGATTCGAGCAAGCGCCACCGTTTTCATACTCCGCTGTAGATTACTTAGGACCTTGGATTATCAAAGAAGGACGCAAGGAAATAAAAATATATGGAGTGCTGTTCACCTGTATGGCCTGCAGGGCTATCCACCTTGAGACAGCCAACTCTCTTGACACAGCATCATTTATTAACGCCCTCCGTCGCTTTCGTTCACACCCGACGTGGTTCTATACGACAGCTTCGATCAGACAGAGGGACGAATTTCGTTGGCGCAAAGACGGAATTGCAAGAAGCTTTTGACAAGATGAAACAGAAGTCAATTGAAGAATTTCTGAAGAGGGGAAATTGCAACTGGTTCAAATTTGAAATGAGCAAGCAAGCCATATGGGTGGAGCTTGGGAGAGGCAAATCCACACTGTGCGTAGCATCTTAGCCACCCTCAGCTTCTAGATGAAGCCGGGCACCAACTCAACGCTGAGGCACTTCGCAGACTCATGTGTGAAGCGGAAACCATCGTGAACAGCCTTGTTTATTTTGTTTGTTTCTACATGTATACTGGTTTCTCTCCTTTAAAAATCAACGCTGTATTTGACTTTCTGCTTTAATTCTGTCGTAGTTTAGGGGAAGCGGGCCTTACTGGCTGTTAAAATCACTTTAAAATGTTCCTGATAATTGTATTACAACTTGCCTGCTTATCTTAAGTATCTGATCATGCCATGAATTCATCGCATTGCGGTACATCCGCTCATTTATACGATCAATCACTATTGTTTTCTGAGTCGGTTACAGGGTACAACTTCTTGGCCGCCCGATTTCTGCTAGTGCAAAGAACATCAATCAGATACGTCATAATAAATCAGCTCCATTACCTTGTTTCATTTGTTTATTCCTACACGTATACTGTGTTTCCTTTGATTATATACAACATGCGTCACCAAAAATATTTATGGAAAGGATGAGGTCCACCTAATACAGGCTCTCTCGCAGCTTAAGGGGAGCGAGCGGCTCTGAAGTGTTAGGGGTGACCCGTCATCAAGTGCGTTAACCGTAATATTTATCAGTTTCCCATACAGCCTTTGGGTATGGTATCTTATCTAACTTAAAGGAACAGTGCCATGCTCAGTGGGTATGCGCGAATGATTGAATTTTGGTTGGGTTGTCAAGAAATCAAAAGATGGGGAGAGATTTGATACGCGAAAGTTTCATTTGACCTTATACCTATTTAGAACAGTAAGTTAGTTTTGTATCCTAGGATTTATGATGTTATTTCGTTCGTGTCTATAATTTTTGCGAGTATTTTTGACTCTGAATTCAGTGCCCTTGGACGATTCGTCGAGCGGACGAATTAATGGATACAGAAGAAAGCTTTTGTCCTGGTAGGTTCTGAATGTTCGCGTGTATTTATTGGAGTGTCAACATGGCTTTCGCTCGGTACTCAGTTCGAACTCACTATTTAGCAAACTCTTTTCCTCCCCGATTTTGTAGTGGAAGTGCTCTTATAATTGTACAACAACTCATCCTAAAAATCACAAAGCCCCAAAGCTATATGAAGTCAGAACATTAGTTTCCCCGTAGTTACGCTTCGCGAAACTGCAGTTTAGAATGGAATATTATAATTCCCACAGAAGTTGTTTGTTTATGAGTCGGCATTGCCGAGTGGATTCCTAAACTATTATCACGAATACCATACATGTAGATCTTCGAAGCACTTATGTCTTGTCCCAGTGGGGAGTTTATACGATTCTAAATCCTAAACTTCTCAACTGATGCAAATCACAAAATAGCCTGAATTTCAGCCGTCTCCTCTGGTTCGTTCCTCCCGAGAGAGACGTCTGAATGCCGTCCAGTGACGTTGATCGTTGATGAATTTCAATGGAGTGCTTGTCTTTGGCAAAGATCTTAAATTCGTAAGGAAAACAACTGGAAATGGATTGAAAGTGTCCTGCAAAATAACCGGCCGGCTGTTCTGTAAACATGTACGTTTTTTTCACGTCGCCAGTCGCGTTCGCGGGGTTGTTGATCGATTATTCGTTCACATTCAGTGGTAAAACTGTCGCTACTCTCTTCAAGGAACTGTTTTTTCCCGTAAGTGTCTTCGAACTTCTTTGTAAATTCTCCATATATCCGGCTTCGATGCTTTTCTACTTTTCTGCTGCATTATTTACACATTTACAAAGGTAATCTCTCCCTGTCTCGAACCGAACGGCAGATCGAGAGACTTTACTAGTAAACGGAAGACGAAGGCCTCAAATGTTACTGAACGATTTGTTGCTTCAAAAAGGTTTTCACAGCATACATTTAAGAGGCACTTGAGAAGCAAATGGGATGTAGATAGGTAAGGTCTTGATTTTGACATAATCTCAAATCATTTCTCAATAGCGAAAATTCCAAAGGTCGTTCCAGATCAGTTGAGTTTTGACGTGACTTTCCATTGTCTTTGACATTATTAACAATCACGTGTTAATAATAATAATAATAATAATAATAATATGTCTTTATTATACATTGATATTGTACATATCAGATGTTACAAAATGTAAATGAAGATAAGAAGGTAATATTAAAAGCTATCATAACATCATACATGGATATATAAAATAGGACAAAACTTGAATTAAGAAACTAGGTTATACTTAAAAAATAATATATTTACAAAACTACCTTTAAAACGCTCTGTATTAACTTTAGGATATACGGCGGTTTGTTTTCTAAGCCTTCGAGAGGACTGCTTAACCGTAGGCAACAGTGATCGTAATGGATGATTAGAAATAGAGTTAACTTTATTAAAAATGTGTCGGTCACTTTTCTCTAAAAGATAATGAAAAGCTCTGAAGAGTACTTTCTCTTATGGCATCTTTTAAGAAAGCGCTGTACTGTGGTAAGGTCGGATTCACTAGAGCCATAGACAGATAAACCGTAAGTTAATTTAGGTAGGATGAGTGATTTAAAGAGATGGTCGAGTTCCTTTTGGCTACACCCTTCCTTTCGAATAGTTCTATTAATAAAAAGGCACTTATTTGCTTAATTGAGTTTAACAGTGACATGCTTTGACATGTTAACAGTGATATGTTACGCGTGCGCATTACCGTGGCACTGTTCCTTTAATTAACCGTGCCACATTTTATTCTGAAATTGTCGCGGCATGTCCGCCTAGTATTCTGTCATCAAACACTATTGTTTTCCGGGGCGATTACAGTGTACAATCCAATGGCCGCTTGAGTTCTCGAGCTAGGCCCAATGCACTCGCCCTGGGCTAGTGAGACAGTTTCTATTTTACCGTTGTCACTAATGTTTTCTAATGCTTTACATGTCTAATAACTCGCATTGGGATAGTGAGCGGTTTCATGTTATTTAATTTATCAGTCACTATTGTTTTCCAGTGCATTAAGGTTTCTGGACTCGCATTAGGCTAGTGATCTGGCCGCTGTTGTAATGCAGCAATTTTTATTTCGTACAATGTGTACCGGTTCTCTAAGGGGTGATAAGTGTGTGGTTACCTAGCATAATGACATCAGTGTAATACGATATTCTGTAAGAGAAAGGGAGTGGCGTTACATATGTAAATGGTCTCGAAGGCTCTCAGTGTCTTGTAGTCACTCTAGTTAAGAACCTTGGAAAACCCTACATGGTGTCAGACCAGGTTCGTACTATTTAGGATAGCGAAATGACTTCACAAATACCGATTCCCGAAAAGCTAGATTCAAACAAACCAGAGGATTGGAAGAAATGGATCGACCGCTTTTGTTGCTACAGCATAGCGTCAGATCTTGTATCGAAGTCTGCCACCGTACAAATCAACACTCTTGTTTATGCGATGGCTGGAAATGCCCACGAAACACTGGAAAGTTTCCACGTTCCTACGACTGACGAGGACGAGTGGACGTTTAAGAAGATTGTGGAGCGATTCAATCAGCATTTCATTGGAAGAACAAACACGATCTTCGCGAGGGCGCGATTCAACCGGAGAATACAACGAGAGTAGTAAGGGGGCCCTGTATAGATCATATATACCCTCTCCTGATTGGTCGAGAGCAAATCTGTGACGTCACAGATTGTGTGACGTCACAGGCCCCGCCTCCTCGGTTATAGATCTTAGGCAGGCTGCGGATTGGCTGCCGCTGTTATAGATCCAATACAGGCTCCTGATTGGTCGGGATTATAGATCCACTACGGGGCTGGGATTGGTCGGGATTTATAGATCCAATACAGGCTCAGGATTGGTCGGGATTATAGATCCACTACGGGGCTGGGATTGGTCGGGATTTATAGATCCACTAGGGGTCGGGATTGGTGGGGATTATAGATCCAATCCAGGACGGGGATTGGCGAACCGGGAACTACCCGAGGCGTATAAAAAAGTGAACCTTTTGGGAGAAGGCATTCATGTTGTTTTGGTTGTTTGCCTTGGTGTCTATGCTCTATCGAGAGTACCATATAGTGTGGACTCTTTGGGAAGATGATCCAAACGACGAAATTCCTATCGGTAGACGAAGTGGATAAAGCGAGCCGTGAACAATTTAAAGTGTTGACCCAACATTTGTACGTGGCTTTGGTGACCGCCGACATTTCACAATGGAAAACAATTCGGCCGAAAGAGGGATTCGCCGAGAATTGGGAGAAAGCTCGCCAAGGTTTTTCGCCGGAACACCTGAACGAATTCCTGCCCTATTTTGGGCAGATGTGTGCGTTACCCGTCACGCAAGAGATGAGGGACGAGGTGATAGCCAGCCTGAAACAGATCACGGCCGACCAGGCGTATGTCATTTTGCAAACGTGGCAAAGCAAACTGTGGGAAAAGGGGACGGACGACATGGCCCAATTGTTTGGAGGGTTTCTGCAGAAGATACGCCTCATGAAGACCGAGACGAGGCATAGCGACCTCCCTCCCATGAGTCCGATGCACGTCACGTTGGCCTCCCTGTACATGGCGGTGGTCTCCTACGCGCACGGGGATTGTTTTCAGAGGGTGCAGCAAGGGGCCCAACGGGAGGGCAAACGCAAAGCCTTGACTTTGAAGACTTCCGGCTATAACGCGGAGGACGCGTGGGTGATTAAGCACGACAGCAACAACAAGATCATTTTCAAGTACAAGGAGGATATGAGGTGTGTGTGCGTGTACCTTTTGGGATACCTCTACCGAGACCTGTTGGCCGAACGGGAGACCTGGAACCGGTTGAAAAGAGCACAGGTAGTGAAGAAGGAGTTCCCTGACTTGAAGAACGCGTTGGAGGAGAGGTACTTGAAGGAACTGGAGTCCATGTTGATGGGGTGTTTGTCGTATTGGCTCAGCCTAGATGTGCTCCCCGAAGAGAGGCTAGAGATAGAAGCGATGATGCTTGACATTGCCAATGAGGAATTCGCGAAAATGGATGCGATGGCCCTGGAACATCAGTTGAGCGAGGAAACCGATTGGCCCCACAGGTCCTTACGCCACAATTTCCTGAGGGACATGGCGAGGTTCTTGTTCCGGTGGCTTCCCCTGAAGCAGGGTCTGGGAATGATGTGGTACGAGATATGCGAGACTCGGCTTTGTGAGGACCTGGTCTGGGGAACGCAGGGCTACTTGAGCCGTTGCCGTACCCAACGGGCCCTCCCCCGTGAGTTTTGGTACCACGCCGAAACATTGAATGCGGAGGGGTGGGTAGCAAGTAGCCTTATCACTTCCCCCTACATGAACATAGATTCAGCGGCCCGTGCCCATTTTGACAAAGACCACCTTCCCCCGGAGCCCCACTTCTCGGCAGTGCAAGACCCCCGGTACAAGAGAGAGCGAGACCTCATAACAGAGTACGAACACTTCCTAACCTACCTGTACTTCCATCTGTGTGCGCGGTACTCCCAGACCACCATGAAGTTGGACGGCTATTCCGGTATCGGACTGAGCTTTAAAGAAAGTAAGTTCCAGGTGAAGCAGTATCACGCGGATGCCATCAAGCAGTTACTCCCCCATGTCACGAACCAGCTCCTGAAAGAACAGTTTGACCTTCTGTTACCTATCTGGGACAACTACACCTTCCGGGTATGGCAGCAACTCTACGACTACTCGGAGTTTGAGTTGTACGACTACGTTCAGGATTTGAGGGCTAAGTCCCGGCAAAGCAACCGGTTGTACCGTATCGCTTACCACTTTGGCGGTAGTATGGTCACCTCGAGTAGGTTCTATCGTCAACATCATGCTTGTGACAGTCCTGTGACGAAGGGGGATAACCAACTGATCCCTGAGCAGAACCATTTCAATGCCTTAAGGGGTCACATGAACACAGCCCTATTTAAGTACGACGTGGAAGAGAGAGAAGAGAAGGATGAGGAAGAAAAAGAAGAACAAGTTTCCAGCAAGAGGGTGGCCGAGATAATGGCGTTGATCAAGTGTGACGATGACGTCGACGACGACGATGATGCCATGGAAGAAGGACTCCCCGTCCAGAGCGAGAAGAGACAGAAGAGGGAGAAGAGGAAGGAAGAAGAGGAGGAGGCTGAAGAGAGGATGGCTGAGAAGAGAAAGAGGAAGAGGCCCAAAGAAGATCTGACTTGGTTCGTGACAGCCGTGCGTTACTTTGTGGACCGTCTGACCTTCCATATGCTGCAGATGCGGGGGGTCAACTTTTTCAGACCTCATTTTACGCTGACCCACGGAAGTACGCCGACCATGGACGATTTGTTCATGGAAACAGAAGAGGGGAAGGCGACTTGGCTGGTGATCCTGGAAACCACCTTCCGTGCGCATGTCCAAGGAACCTACCACACTAGGCAGAAAGAGTTGGTCGCCACCCTGATCACCCATTTGTTCCAGAAACGGAAGTATGCGGTCGAGAACAATCCCCTCTACGACAAAGTGAGACGTTTTGGTATGGATTACGTCACTCAAATTCACGACAGGTACCCCTCGACAACCATGGAAACCCTGGTGCGAGAAGAGGATCCCATGGCGGACGGACTCCTCCCTTACCTCAACACTATGGCCCACAGTTTTGCGTGTGACCTGTTCAAGGAAAGGGAGGAAGGGGAGGAAGACAAGAAGTTGACCATGCCGTACGCGCCAGGATTGTTGGAGAAGGCCTTGAAGACCATCCACTTGGATCTAACCTATGGGACCTGTATGATCAAGCAATCGGCCGTCATTTTCACCAACCCCCTTACCTACACCTACAAATTGTACGAAGACAGTGGCAGGAGGTGTACCTACGATAGCAAGTACCCTACGGTCCAAGAATCTCTCAAAGACGTTCCCCTGTCTCCCTTTTGCTTCGTGTAAAAAAAAAAACAATAAAAATAGCCAGGGAAAAATGACGGTGTCTGTCTTTTCTAGGGGGAAAAAAGTATAAGGGAGGTACCGCGCGCTAGACTCGGGGAGAGTACAGAATGCCCTGCGGCGGAGGAGGAGGTCCGTCCCTCAAGTGCCACGGCATTTTGAAACGTGTCCGTTGTCTCTTGGCGTGTTGCGGAGGAAAAGTGATTATCCAGGACTCTCATTTTGAGGATTATGGGGCGAAAGAAGGAGAAGAAAAAGAATCCTTCCGCGCTGCTCGAGGCGTTGTATTACGACCCCAGCAGCCCTGCTGCCTTTGGGGGTGCTGCCCGTCTGGTGAAAGCGGCTAGCGAAGTGGGGGTGACGCGCCCCACCACTTTAGCGTGGCTGAAAAAACAATTGACCTTTACGTTGCACCGACCTTTTCGAAAAAAATTTCTGCGAGGGCGCGTGCGCGTCATGGCCCTGGACGAGCAGTGGCAGGCGGATCTGGTGGACATGCAAGCCACGAGTGCCTTCAACAAGGGCTACAAACACATTTTGACCATCATCGATGTGTTGTCCAAGTACGCGTGGGCGGTCCCCCTGAAGAACAAGACGGGAGAGGAATTGGTGCGCGCCTTTACCCAAGTGTTCCGCGAACGGAAACCGTTGCGGTTGCAGACCGATGCCGGGACAGAATTTACCAACCGCAAGTTCCAGGCCTTTTTAAAAAAGAATGACGTGGCCTTTTTCGTGACGTACAACGAGACCAAAGCCCAGATTGCCGAGCGGTTCAACCGGACGCTCAAGGGCCGCATGTACAAATATTTCACGGCCACCGGGAAGAAAGAGTATTGGAAAGTCCTCCCTCAATTGGTGCTCGGGTACAACCGAGCCGTCCACAGTAGCATTCGGCGCGCCCCCATCACCGTCACGCCCTTCAACGACCACGAGGTGCGGGCCGTCTTGTACCGGGAAAAGGGACCGCCGTTAAAGAGGAAACCGAAGAAACCGCTGTACCGTCCCGGCGACACGGTACGGATTAGCAAGACCAAAGGCCATTTTGAAAAAAGCTATCTGGCCAACTGGTCGGAGGAAGTGTTCACGGTGATAAAACGGTTGGACTACCGCACCCCTCCCGTCTACCGGTTGGAGGACTTGAGCGGGGAGGCGTTGCGGGGAACGTTTTACGAAAGCGAGATGACACCGGTGGCCGTGGAAAAAGAAAGTCTCTTTATCATCGAAAAGGTGTTGCAACGCCGCCGCGGCAAGAAGAAGAACCAGGAAGAAGTCTTGGTGAAATGGGAACGGTACCCCGCTAAATTTAACAGCTGGGTCCCGGTCACTCAGCTCCAGACCCAAACGTATGGGCAAAAAAAGAAATAAAAGAGTTGGTTGTTCCGACGGACGGAGTCATTGTGGAGAAAGAGAGGATGGAGGAGGAGGAATTTTACATTACCTTAACCCACGGGGTGAAGTCTTACGTCTCCACCTACGTCAATGAACCGTCCCGGTTCCGTATCCACCTCTATAAAATGTACACGTTGTCTCGAGACTGGGAAATGGCGGTCACGACTCTGGTCTTCCCCAGTCCCCAGAAGAAGACGACCTTGTACATGTACTGTGATTTGGTGGAACCCAGTATTGTGGGGGATACGAAAGTCCCCTTGTTGAGAGTCCTTTTTTCAGGGCCAGGGGACGGTGAGGTCTACGAACGTAACTTTGCCCCCCTGTACTACAGACGGTTGGCCAAGACGGTGTTTGAGGATTTCGAAATCCTTATAACCGACGAGCAAGGGAAACTTGTTTCATTTCCACAAACCTCCAAGGTGGAAGTGACCCTCCATTTCCGGAAAGCATGAACCCCGACCGCATCTGGATGACGCTGCCTAGCGTGGCCAGCCGGGATACCTTTCCCGATAACACAGGCTCCCATTTTCGTATCCGGCTCCCGGAGATGTTGGTCTTGGACCGGCAGTGGGAGATGGCCCTCTGCCACCTGCAATTTCCCCGCGCCTGGGATGAATTGTTCCCCCAAGTTCAAGACCGCCAATTCTCGATGATCCACGAAACACTGGATCCAGAAGTAGAAATCTCCTACGACCTCCTCCCGAACATCACCTTTACTCCACAGTCTTTCGAAACGGTCACAGAACTGGTCACAGCCATGCGCCTGGCGATGTTGCAAGGGGGCTACTATTCGATCATGAAAACATTTAGCGTCCGAGTGGAATCTTCCAATAATGCCATGGGTAAAACCGTCCTGGAATTGGCTCAAAACGCGACGGGCGGCTACATGTTAGTCCTCCCCCCTAAACTGGCCTACATGGTCGGCTTGGAGGACGATCCCAAAAAGGCCACCGCACATCCTGCACACCTGTTGAAAAAACCGGGCCCTCGCACACCGTTGTTGTCCAGTTTCGTGAAGACGACTATAGGGGAGTCGCAGAATGTGAAACCCGTCCTGATCCTCGCCTCGGTTTTGGAGAGAGAACGGACTGTGTACTACATCAATAACGCGAGTACGAGCAAAGGCGCTAACTTGTTTACCGGCCATCGCAAGATCGCAAAATCCTTTGTGGTACCGACCGGGAACTACGCGAACCTCATGGCCGTCCAAGCTACCCTTCCGATGAAAGGCCCTGATGTGTTATGGCTTTGGTACCAGACTAATGGAACCGCTACGTTAACCCTTCAACTCAAGGAGGAGACCCAAATTGCCATGAGCCCCTGGCTGGCCAATCTGTTTGGGTTTGGGCAAGGAAAGCCCGAACACTATCCGGTGGACGACAACACACCCCTGGTGGGGTACCAGCCCGAGTGTTGGTCCACCTACTATTCCGGTCTAAAATTCCGGACGCCCACCCCCTACCTGCTCACCCGCGATTTTAAACACCAACCCGTACGCAGTTTGTACGTGTACTGCGATCTGATCGAGCCGCATATCGTGGGGGATGTGAAAGCACCCTTACTGCGTGTCGTGTCGGCCCAGGTTGCGTACAACAAGGTGGTGGAACGAGACTTTCCGGTCATGCGCTACTTCCCGCTCGCCAAAACGGTGTTTGACACGCTGGAAATCCTTATAACCGACGAGTCCGGCCAACGCCTCTCATTCGCCTCAACAGCTACCGTGGTGGCGACGTTGGAATTTGTGAAGCGTGCTCTGAAAAAGTAAGAATGAATGGAGCGTCTGCGGAATCTATGGCACTGGAGTCATCTATGGGGGACATGGCTGGCGGAGGGTCTTCGATCCCTGTGTTCCGTGCAAAACCCGCACCCCCCACCACTCGACGCATGCCCTCCTCCATTCCTGTCTTCCAGGGGGGTCGCGGCCAGCAAGGCGGTGGCGGACTCCTCCCTATCCGTTGGAATGAACTCGGGCGTTACGAGCCGGTCACCAATCAAAAGGGTGGACTCTTACCCTTGGCGCTAGCCCCCTTGGCCGTCATGGCGGGCAAAGCGTTGGCCGGGACCGTCGCGGGGGCGGTGGCTAAAAAAGGAGGACAAAAGATACTCGCTAAACTGAAATCGAAATTTGGCAAGAGGGTGGTGAAACAAATCGTGAAGGACACGAAAAAAGGAACAGCCCGTGTGCTCGGCAAGAAAACCAGCAAAACGTTGATCCAAGGCCTGGAAAAGATAGCGGGGATAGCGCCGAAAAGGAAAAAGACGAAGAAGCCGGCCAAAAATACGAAGAACCCGGCCAACAAGAATAAAAGAAAGCAAAAACAGTCTCCCTCTCTCATTCCTTCAACGACCGTCAAGCGTGCACGTGTGGAGAGAGATATCTTTGACGACGATTATTGATGGCGACGGTCGCAGGCATGGGCAAGCCGCCCCTGCCCAACATGATGGGCGGCTACAACACTCATTTGGATTTTTTCGGCAAGGAATTGGCCCAAGCGGTCGAAGAACGAGGCTATTGGTCGGAGCACGCTCCCAAATCGGCCCTTTTGCCCGGGTCGCCCGTGGAATTTTACCTCCCGGCCAGTCCCTATTACACCGTGCTGCCTAGAAGTTACTTCAAGGTGACGGTCAACCTCGTGAAAGCCAACGGCGAGAATTTGACCGCCGGTTTGAACTTGGGGCCCGTCAACAATTGGTTTCATTCCCTCTGGTCCCAAGTAGACATGGCCTTGAACGGGGAATGGATGACCATGAGCACCAAAACCTACCCCTACAAAGCCTACCTCAGCACCCTCCTCAACTATACTCCAGCCGCCAAGAAATCCTACCTGACCTCGGGACTGTACTACAAAGACATGGCCGGTTCCATGGATGTGTTCGACATCACCGGGGACAACACAGGGTTGACGACGCGGGCAGCCTACACGGCGGAAAGCAAAGTGGTGGAACTGACCGGGATGTTTTGCATTGACGCGGCCTTCTCCAACAAACTGCTCCTCAACGGGGTGCCCCTAGAATTCCGACTCACCCCAGCCAGCAACGCCTTCGCCCTCATGGGGGACAGTGGTGCGGGGGAAGCGGCCGCCGCTAAAATCGTGCTGAAGCGGGTCACTTTCTTCCGCCGTGTCAGTGTTTGCAACAAGGACTTCATGAAGAGCATCGAAGTGAAACTCGTGTCCCAGCCCGTCCTCTACCCTTACAACAGCGAGGAAGAACGGATGTTCACCATTTCCCAGGGCGACACCACCTTTGAGAAAACGGATTTTCTAGGCGGTCGCATCCCCCGACGCATGCGCATTGCCTTGGTGGAGAGTGGGAGCAGTTTGAGAGCGCTGAAAAAGAACCCTTTCCATTTCCAAAGGTTTGGGATGACTCGCGCGACGGTCACGGTTGACGGCACGCCCACCCCCTTCTCCCGCGTCGAATTTGCGGACGGGAAAACCCTGGACGGTTACAATACCCTGTTCCTGGCCCAAGGCGCCATGAACGCCAACCATGGGATTGACATTACCCGGACCGATTGGGACAAGGGCTACGCCATCTTGTGTTTTGACTTCACTCCGGATGGCAGTGGCAACGCTGCGCACATGAACATACAACAGTACGGGACGGTGGGCATCCGCCTTCAGTTTGCAGCAGGGGTCGCCCAGACCTTATCGGTGTACGTGAACTGCGAGTTTGACGCCGCGTACGAAATCAGCAGCAGCCGAGAAGTGAAAAAGTTGTAAGATGACCACCTACACGTCGCAATTGACGGTCTTGGCCCGCCACGATTGGTGGCTCCGCGCCTCGTTTCGGGGTGTGTTTCCCATGGACCTACGGCCCCGCCGCGTGACCCGCCCCGCCTCGTTCATTCTCAATACAGACAACGCCGACGGACCAGGCACCCATTGGTTGGCCTTTTATTTTCCGCGCCAAGGCCTGAATGAATTCTTCGACAGTTATGGCTTTCCCGCCTCTTATTACGGGTTGCAAGAGTACGTGAGGCAGGGGAACGCCCAGCATAGGGAAAACAGTGTGATGTTGCAAGGGAACAAGTCCAACGTGTGCGGCAGTTATTGTCTGTACTACCTCCTGCGCCGAGCCCACGGTCGATCCCTGGCGGAGGTCCTGCAGAACCTCCAGCAGTGGAAGACCAAGTCCACCAGGGACCGGGCCCTACAAGCCTGGCAACGCCAGTACCAGCGCCGGAGTGTGGCGCGGTGGCAGCAGCAGCAAGACCTTCACGATCAATGTGTTATCAGTTTGAGACAAAGTGAAAAATAAAATAAAACCAGGAAACCCACCTCTCTGTCTTGTTATTCTTGGGAAGGGGTGAGGCGTGATGGATGTCCGTTTCCAAACGCCCTGCAATATCTTGATCACGGGTCAGAGTCAATCGGGCAAAACGGTGTTCACCGAAAGACTTCTGCACCATGCGAAATCCCTTTTCACCCAGCAGCCCCTCACGATCGTGTACTGCTATGGCAGCGCTTGGCAACCCCGGTTCACTGCCCTGCAGAAACAATTGGGGGTGAAATTTGTGGAGGGGCTTCCCGACGACCCGTACGCCCCCTTTCGCGGCAAACCGGGCCTCTTGATCCTGGACGATTTGATGAAAGAAGGCTCCAAGGACGAGCGGGTGGTGGACCTGTTCACCAAAGGCTCGCACCACCGCAACATTACGGTGCTGTACCTGACCCAGAACATTTTCCCCCCAGGCAAGTATGCGCGCACCATTTCCATCAACGCACACTACCTGGTGGCTTTTAAAAACGCTCGGGATTCGTTGCAAGTCCGGAAATTGGCCGAGCAGGCCTTTCCGGGGCAAGTACCGGCGGTGATGCGGGCCTACCAGGACGCGACCCAACGCCCCTTTGGCTACCTCCTCTTCGACCTCCACCCCCGGACCCCGCCCCAAATCCGGTTGCGCACGAACATTTTCTCCGAGGAGGGAAAACAGCATCACGCCTACGTGCTGGAGGAGGATCAAAAGGGGGTGGGCAATGCGCTGGACCTGTTGAAACTCCTCTCCCAAACCCCCAAGGGGGTAGTCCCTGGTTTGTCCTACCCCAAGCTCTACACCAAACTACAAAAGCATCTCGTAGGAAAGCCGCTGCCACTAAGAGAACAACGAGGGGGTATTAAGAAAAAGAAGACGGTAAAAAGAATCCAAGAGCTTCAGGGGGCCGTGTGGAAGAGACCCAACAAATCCCCCTTCCATCCTCCTTTTCTAGGCCAGAGACAACGTGCTTTACGAGCCCAGAAGTCCCTGGAGAAATCGAATTGGGTTAGCTTTATAGCCTAAGTCCCGCAGGGAAACCGTTCAGTTGTGGTGATGGCATCCCCCTTGCTTCAACGTCACGCGCTGTTCATCCGACAATTTGCCAAAGCGGATCTCGGTCAGAAAAAGAAACTCATCCGGGCCGCGAGTCACACTCAAATCAACGCCGTCAGTGAAGTGGTGCACAACGCCTTGCGTGGAACTTTTCCGATAGGGGCCCGCGCCAAGAAAGTCTTTGCTCCCATCAAGGTGAAACTTCGAAAAATAGCCAACAAAACCCTGCCCCCGGCCGTGAGGAAAAGGATTTTGCTCTCCTCCTCGACAGCGGTGCAGAAAGCCAAGCTTAAAAAGGCCGTGGGCCAGCGAGGAGGCTTCATTTTCACGACCGCCGCTCTCATTGCCGCCGCCGTTTTTGCTGCCAAAGCGGCCGCCGCCGGAGCTATCAGTGGAGGCGTGGCTTACGGAGCCAAGAAAGCTCTGGATCAAGCCGGAGGTTATATTAACCCAAACTACTCTAACCCCTACCCTTCCCCGCAAGAGTACGCCCGAGAACTGAGTCAGGCTCATCTCTGGTCCTGAATGGTCCAACCCATCCGCAACTGGCCGGTGCCCGAGGGTACAGACCCGGCCCGGTGGCAGTTGTTTCTAGCTCGCCTGCGAAAAAGGCAACGCCAAACCCTACCGGGAAAAAACGTCAGCAGGACCGTGAGGGCGGCGAAGAAAATCCAAAGAAGTATAAGACGCGACCGCCCAAGAAGAAATCCCAGACAGGGAAAAAGAAGCGGACCCCACACCACCCTCCAGCAGCAGCCCCAGTAGGAATTTCCGTGACGCGATGGGAAGTGAAGCGACACAAACGAAAAAAGCCATGAAAGAGGCCGAGGGGAAGAACCCTATGCGCATGGTCTTGGTGCCGGAAGAGTCCATGCGGTGGTTGGAACAACAGCTTCGTGTGGACACGACCAAAGGGGTTAAAGTGCTCAGTCAGTACCAAACGGCCATGGCGCAGGTCCTAGAAAACCCAGAGAAACCGGCCAGCGCCGACCAGTTTCAAGATTTACTCCAAAAATACGTCCGGCGTCGTGAAACCCTTGAGCCTAGTCCCTTCACGGCCGTGGCGGCCAAAGTGTTAACCCAGAGCCAAAGGGGCGCTTTGCGAAAAGTTCCCCCCTCCAGCAAACCTTTAGCGTCGGTGCTAGTCAATCTGTTGAAACTGAAAGGAGCCCCGAAAATTACCTGGAATGCGCAAGGGGAAGTGAAACTCTACGGGCAAACCCTGCCGGGCAGTCAAATTTCCGATCTGATTAAAGAAGCGGTGCATCCTTCTTCCACCCGCACGTCGCCCGGCTACCGTGATTTCATGCAATTTCTAGCGGAAGAAAAAATTCCTAAAGATCTCGTCCGCCATCCCCGGGATCTCATCTCCAAGAAGAAAGAGTACACGCCCCGGCCTAAACGCACCGCCACCGCCTACCAAGAGGATCTCCCGCCCCAGCCCTACAAAGATCTCCCACCGCCCCGCCGAGAGGAAACACCATTCTCCAGAACCCCCTACAAAGCCTTTTCCCGTGGGGGTCCCCGTGGGGGTCCCCGTGGGGGTAGCCGTCGCCTCTCGTTTGGCCCAGGTTCCGCCGAAAAACCGCCTTTAAATTGGCGTCCTTTTTAAATCCCTCTTCATTAACGCCATGGCACGAACCCTAATGAGACCCGCGGGGATGGGACAAGCCCCCTGGCAACGCCGTGTCGCCACCGCAGGGAAGACGATGGCCCGGAAGAGGTTGCCACGCCATACCGTGGTGGGTAAAAAACCCAGCAGGACCGCCCGGGCGGTAGCGCAAATACAGAAAAAGTATAAGGCGCAAAAGAAAAAGAAAACCCAGACAGGAGGGCTGCAAACCGTGCGCAAGATCACGAGCCGCAAATCGAAAGACGGCCGTACCGAAACAACGATCCGTACGACGACCACGTCGGGCAAGCGCCAAGGCAAGAGTATCAGCCGGTGGACCGTCAAACACCTGAAGAAAAATACTTAAAGAAAAAATACAGACACAATTCTCACTCATTACGCGTGGCTCTTCAAACGGTGACCATCATGGGTCTAGATATTACTTTCTATGGAGCTGAGAAAGGCGGAGGCGGTGGTGATGTCATTGTGGGCGAGTGCCATATGTGCTATTCTACATTTGGGAACTGGATGGAAGAATACCTGAGCGAAGGCGAAAGGAAGCAGTATGTGGTGAGCGACTGCGAAGGAACCTATTATGGACACTATGTGATGTTGGTCTATCATATTTGTATTTGGGAAGGATTCCTGCGCAAGCATCCAAGACTCCAGCCTTACAAGATGGAGTTCCTCTAAATAAAAGACTGAGACTTTAGTATCACAGCTCAAAGGAACTGAACCATTTATTGCAATAAAAATATTTCCTCTAGAGTCTCTTTGTTTTTCTTTAGTAGCCGTAAGGGTAGCTCTGGTAGCCGTGGAGAACCCTCTTGTCGTAGGTCACCTTGAAGGTCTTGGTCTCTGGGCGGGTGTGCAACGTCCGGTCTTGGGTGTTGCGGTGGATGGCGTGCGGCGTCACCACCGTCCGTGTGGGTTCCCCTTGCCCTTGCACCATGGCTACCATGGTCTCGAGGTTGACGATCGCCCGATTTCTCACGTTGAGGCGTAGTCCTTTCACTTTGCAGACGGTACGGCCTTGACTCGTTTCATACCCGTAACTCTTGGGCCCGGTACAGGCAAAACGGACAATCTGTTCGCCTTCTTTCAATTCGTTGGTCATGTCGCCTAGAAATTGACCGACCGGGGGCGCCACTTGACCTGCTTTCTGCGTGAAGTAAATGCTGTCCGTATCGTGGTAGACGATACGGTCCTTCAAGAGATCGAGGTAAGAATACAATTTCAGGCGTGCGTGGGCTGTCGTGTAGGCGGCAAACACAACGTTGGTGTAGGGGTTGGAGTCGATGTACTGCGGCTTCGCGGTGTAGTGGACTTGCACCATGTCTTCGTGCACGAACAGAATGTCTTGGATTTCCTTCTCTTCGCTCATCATGAGCTCAAAGTAGCGGTCCAAGTCGGTGACGTACTCCGTCTGCCGAGGGTTCTGTTTCTGGCCGAACTTGCCCCACAAGGTGTTTAGGATCCATTTCGCCAGGGCCCGCATCCCCGCGTTGAACGCGATCTTGGCCCACTCCAGCAAGATCCCCGTGTTCAGCAGATAGCTCTCTATAAAAGCCGCTTTCTCGGCGTCGGTGTGACACCCGGGCGGCCAGCCGCTCGCCTCTTGCTTCATCTTAAGAAAGGTGTTCACGTAGTCGGTGAACAACCCCTTGGTGTCGGTGGCGGGATCGTATTGTTCCGACTCTGAATAATGCCACACACGGTAGACTTCCAGGACCCGGTAGCCGTGGCGCAGGGCCGCATGGAGTTCGTGGCTTACCCAGGTCCCTGTCAAAGCCCTGGCCTCGTCCTCGTGCGTACAGGGTTCCTGGTTCTTTTCTTCGGCGCAGGTCCGGCAGAGGGCAAACAGAAGTTTTTCTCCCACATGGGTTGGGAGGACGGGGAAAAATAACCGGCGTGGCGGTAGAATCTTGAGGTGGATTAACCCCTCGTAGGGTAGGGTGGGGTCTAGATTCTCGGTGAGGATTTCTGGATGGCCCAGCGGAAACCGTTTCGTCTTTTGTACCCAGGGGTACAGGGAGCACACATCCAGCGCCTCCATCCATTCTCCCTCCTGGGCTTCCCAGTAGGTCCTAATCCCATTGGTACGCCCCCCAAAGAAGGCCTTCTTGGGGTCGAGGGGAAGCTGGGCTTGAGGGATGGGTGCGAGGGCAGCGATGGTAGGGTCCAAGGCCATGGCCACTCTGATGTCGCACTCTCTGGTCTGGACAACGCGGTACCCTTGCTGTTCCAAGTACGCGACTTTGTCCCGGGTGCGGTCAGCTAACGTGCTCATGGTACAATGAAGTAGGGGATGAACTCTGTTTTGGTGGTTACAACGATCACAGCCATGCCAGAAACAACCGTTTATTTCGTAGGCCGTGTGGGTGGCGGCGTGGTACCCATCCAGTTTGTAAGGCCCCACGCGCTTCTCTCCTTCGTTGCCCGCGTGCTGGATCTGAATTCCGTCCCGCCGCTCCACGTGGGCCAACCATTGGAGGGCCAGCGCCGACTGCACATCCTTGGGGCGGTAACCGAGCCGTGGCAAGACCGCAATGGTGTTAGGGCGTAGGAATTTCTTTCGAAAAACCAGGTTGCACATAGAGGCGAGCGTTACGGTCCTGGTAAAGGGATCTATCTCCGCCGCTTTCATCATGATAGCCCGGAACGCTAAACAGGCCCGTTGTAAGATGGCCACATCCCGGTGACAGTAGAGGGCCAGTTCTTTCTGGAAATCAAACACCGTCCCCTTGCCCCGTTCGGTCGCGTGCCAGGCCACTAGTTCTTGTTTGCCTTGAGGACTCAGTGAATCTGGGTCGTAATAATGAAGGTCTGGTAGCGGTCCCACGTACTGCTGGTGTTCTGGTTTGTTAAAAAAGATGGGAAAATCCAGCTTGTTGAGGTTTTCTGCTTGGAAACCGAACGTGACGGGGAATTGTTTGAGGGCTAGCGGGATGAAGAGCAGAGAGTCCTTGAGGACGAGCTTGTAGTCGGGGATGGTCACCACCATAGCCTTACCGCCGCGGAAGAGCACTTTAGGCTTGACGGCATTCTTGAACAAGTACTCCAGGATAGGGTAGGAGTCGTACCCCATGGCGTTGTGGGCCAGGCACACGTAATTTTCATGGTCCCCCGAGAAGAGCCAATCGCAGAATTGGGTGAGGGCCGTGGGGCCTTTGAACTCTATTTTCCGTGGACCGCATTGAGTGCAGGTGGGTAAATCTGACGTCACACAGAGCTCACACACTTTGGAGACTCCCGCAAAGTTGACCCTGTGCTGAGCCTCCAGGGGCATGGCTTCGAAGTCGAAGAAGAGGTACCGGAACTTGTCCTCATTCCCCTCGTCTTCCGCAGCGGCTCTCTCCGTCCCCTCTTCTTCCGCCAGGAGTGCCGTGGAGGCCTCTTCTTCTTCTTCTTCTTCTTCTCCTTCTTCTGTTTCTACCCTGGGGGCTTTCTGGTCAGCCACTTGCATGTAGCACAGATGGTCCGGGGGGACAATAGTGTTGCAGCTTCGGCATTGGTATTCCCCACACACGTGGACCCCTGGTTGTTGACGGGTCCGGCACAGATGGTCCACGGTCACCCCACACTGGACACAACGGGTGTACCGCTCGCAAGAGCTCCATTCTCTTGTGCACAGAGACCCTCGACCCGACCGGCGGGGTTGGCGACGGCGGTGGTTCTCATAACATCCTTCACTCTTAAACCACCGATGGCAATGGTCACACTTTTTCCAATCCCATTTCTCTCCAGGGGGGAGGGGGGAACAATCCTTGACGCCGCAACAAACACAGGTCGTGTCACAGACGTGCTGTATAGGACTATTGTAGGTCTTCTTACAGAGGGGGCAAAAGTACTTGGCGTTCAACAACCCACACATGTTGGTGATGACGTCATAGTGGTGGTCCTCTGTTTGGTACAGGTAAAGGCGGTGTTGTGCCTCGGGGAGGTGGCCTGAGTAGATAAGGCTGTTCATGTGGGCACGGGAGACCAGATTTACTTCTACACCTTGAGGCCTAAAAAACTCCTGGAATTGCTTAAGCTCTGGTAGCCCACACGGTTGAATAGGCACCCCCGCCTGACGATGGAGTTCCACAGCTAGATTCCTTTGCACGGGCCTCCCCAGTCTTATGTATTGGTACTGTGGATGTTGTTGTGCCTTGGCTAGGGCTGTGACCAATCCTCTGGCCATACACATTTCGTCTACATTTCGTATCCTCAAAATACTTCTTTTAATTTTCTTGAATTTCTCCAAGTCGGTAGTAGAACAGCGGGCCGAACGACCCCTTCCCGCCCTCGGTATTTCCACGTGAAACACGTGGACATGGAAGTTGCCCTGAAGGATGAACTCTTGGTTGGATTGTGTGAGCTCTCCAATTCTGGCCATGACCAGGGCAGGGGTGAGGGTAGACCTCATCAGGTAAGGAAAGGAAAGGGGGTAGTCCAAGCGTGGAGCGTCTAGGGTAAGCCTAACCCGATCTTCTGGGTTTGCGGTCCCAAGAGTGGTGTCCAGGACCCTCTCTATAACGGCGGTCACGTCTTGAAGAGCCTGTACAGGAAAGAAAAAATCATAAATAAATAAATTTAAAATATATATTTTTTTTTTTAAAAATTAAAAAAAAATAAAAATATAAATAAAATGTTTTTTTATTTTTATTTTTATATAAATGAATAAAAAATTGAGGCTCACTGTAGTAAGGGAGGCGAGAAAGAAAGAAAAACAATTATAAAAAAAAAATAGGAAAAAAAAAATCCACGCGCGGGGGTTTGAACCCGCTCCTTTCCTTTGAGATTCCAAACAGGAGCATTAGAGCCATGCGCCACCGCGCGCGCGGTCATGACAGCCCCTCAAAATTAGTGTAGTCTTACTTTCGACTTACCTCAGCCAGAGTCGCGCGGGCCCGTGTCTTGATTTTCAGTTCGTAGTCCTTGCACGTTGTTTTGAATTTTTTACAGGCTCTCGATCTTGTTTGAACCAGTTCAAATTTTTCTTCGTCGTCGTCCTCGTCGTCCTCACTTTCTTCACTTTCTGGGGCGCTTGTTTTTGTCTTTTTAGCCGCCCCGCCACCCCGTTGTTCTGCCATGCGTTTCCGAGTTGTGGAGGGAAACAGTTCGTTTAACCAGGCGTCTGCATCCCAGAGGGGTTCGGTCTCCTCGGAAAAAACTTCGGCAAGATCTTGGTTACTAATTTCTGGTAGCTCGGCGGGGAGGGGCCACGTTGTGATTAGTTTCTCGACGTCCTCTTCGGTTATTCCGCCCAACTCTAGCGACTCCCCCTCGGGGATGGTAAATGCCTCTTGAGAGGAGGACGGGGTGTCCGGGGGAAACTCCGTGGCTTCGAGGAACGCGTACGTAGCGTCTTCGCTGTGCCAAGGGTTCACGTCTTCGTACGTTGGCCACTCGTTTTCTTCTACGGCTATTTCCTCTACGGGAACCGAAGCGGCAGGCGGGAGAATTTCCTCCGACTCCACGGGGGAGAGGGGCTGTGTGGTCTGTAATGATGAGGCATAGGGATTGTCCACTTTTTCTTCTTCTATGGTAAGGGTGACTTCCCTGCCTTCCTCATCTAGGTAGTTTAAGGTGGACATCGTGGTGAAACTAATCCAAACCAAAAGCCGTCACTCACTTTTATATTTTTTACACTTCTCTCTGATTGGTGCACTTTTCTCGGTCTGGGATTGGTTCCCCTAGAATGAACACCCCTCATGATTGGTGGATTTCGATCCGTTTTTGGTTCTAGCTCGACTCTCTTTATTATTTTTTGTAAAAGAATTCCCCCAAACACCCCCACCCCACCGCTTATTCTTCCGAATTTTTGTGGGCCCTCCCCCGGGAGACCTCACTCTACAGGCCTCTTCAAACCGTTCTCTCTTTCGCGCCAAGGAAACTAGCGAAAAAGCCTTCCCAAAACCGTCCCTCCGAACCAACGTCCACAATGTGGACCCGAAATAAGAAAAGGGCGCGCAAATATAAGCCTCGGCTTGTGATTGGAGGGTTTAGGCTCCTTTTAGGTTCGCGCTAACACTCCACTGGTTTCCCGAGGGACGCGTTGGGGTTTCAGACGGTTTAGGAGCCCTTGCTCGGAAAGTGTGAAAGGGAAAACAAAAAAAAAAAGGGGGAAAACTAAGAGGGCCGTGAGAAAAGGGTCTGTAGAAAATTTTAGAAAATTTCCCCGATGTTTTCAGGATGAATTTGAGCTTCTTGGACTTCCCCCAAAAATTCTGGTAAACAACCTTGACCCGAAGTAAGAAAAGGGCACGTAAACAAACTACGTCACACCTTGTGATTGGTCCGTCAAACATCCGGTAACGTTCAACTGGTTTCCCAAAGGTCATACAGGTTTCGGGTCTACAAGAACACCTTTCCCGGGTCGAAGGAAGGGGGAAAAAACGGGGAAAACTAAGAGGGGGTTGAGAAGAAAACCTCCAGAAAAAAAATAGCCAATTTCCACGCTGTTTTAGGGTTGACTTTGAGCTTCTTAGGGGCTCAGAAAAAAAGTTTGGCAAAAAACGTCAAAACCGGATCGAACGTCCACCAATCCTAGAGCCCGTGGCGTAAAACGGGCCAATCAAAACCCGAGAAAGTGCCCCAATCAGGAACCAGTATAGGATCTATAAAGGATAGGGTTGAATGAAGTTCGGTGCCTTTGCCCCTGACGCCTCGAGAAGGTAAGTGTACACGGAATTCGCTCTTGAAATTCAACACGCTTGGTTACTAATCTTTTTTTTCCTTTGGTTTCCTTTTTATTTCTACAGCTTACAGAACACACAAAAAGAGACGGAGGATGGCTTACCGAGGGCCTCGTAGGGATAGAGAGGTACGGTCCTGCGGACTTGTTTTTTATCTTGGAACACAACCACTAACTTTTTGTTTTTGTTTTTATAGAATGTACACGGTGTGGACGTAATAAACATGGAACCTGTAAGTTCTTCTCCGTCCCGTCCCCCTAAAAGACAGTGTGTAGCGTTCGGACTCTGCTTAACAGGACCGTTCATTTTTATTGGCAAAAAAATCCCCCGACGCACAATAATTTGATTAATTTTTTATAGGTTTTCTTGGAGGTCCTCTCGGGACCTGCCCGCTCTCGGTAAGAGCGCCTCTTCAGAAACGAATTCCTCTAAAGCATTATTCATACCGTACCTCTTTTTAATTTTTAATTTTTATTTTTTTCTCAGTCCCGTGTTCACATTCATTTTTATACGCATGCTATGGTGTTGAGGATCACAGGCCTCCCCACAGAGATCCTCGCAAAAATTGGGGAATACGTTTGCAACCAACAGAGAATAGACCGGAGGAAGGCCGCCCATCAGAAGGAACTTAACCCCAGTTTATTCCTCTTAAAACATTTGACCGCAGTTGTCCGGGGAAACTACTCATGGGGAAACTCCCGCCAAACCATGGAGTTTGTACGAAATTTTAGCACGTTCACCGGCCCCCGCGCGGCCATGTACGTGGAACCCCTGACCGAATACACTTTTAATTGGTGCGTCTATTGCCGCTCGAATATGACTGTCGCTCGTATCCACTGTAAGGAGGGACTCGTTTACTTCCGTTGCCCCCACCACCTAGTCTATTTGGATCTGGGAGACTGGGATGGTTGGGGACGCTTTCAGTGGCGTAAATTGTATTTTCACATTGATTCATAGTTTTCTATTTTTTATTTTTATAGTGTATATGGTGTGGTGGTGGTGGTGGACTCGACCATGTACCTTTACCCCCCATGCCCTGTTGCAGAAGTGTATACTGCAAACCCTGTTTCATTTTGGCAATCGCGGATGCCTTAAAGACTAATGAACATCCTCGTTGTGGAGTCTGCTTTCAAAAAATGTGGCACCGTTTTTTTATTAGCTCGGGGAGCATAATTATTTTTAGACATGGCTCGACCTTAGCCAGTTTTCATTTGCCGTTATCTTCCTCGTTCCGAGAATATTATTCTTATATTTATCCACTGAAAGCTTGGAAGTAGGGGAGTCTTATTGCCATGGAGAAAAATGTATTATCCTCGCCAATCTTTTTATTTTTTATTTTTATAGTGTATTATCTGTGGAGACCTCCCCAACAACCAGCTACCGCCCCTCCCGTGCTGCGGGGAACAAGTGTGCACTCCCTGTTTTATAAGATTCGTAGCAAGGTCTCTCAAGTACGATAGGATACCTTTGTGTTATTGCTGTTTAAGTCGGATCGAGCATTCTTTTTTTCTTAGGGCAGGCTCCATTATTTTATTCAATCACATGGACACGTTAGGGGTTGTGACGTTACCCTTGCCAAAACATCACGCAACCCGTTACAATATGATTTGACATTTGACATTTTTCTCCATGGCAATTTCCCTTTTCCTATTTTTATACATTTTTAAAACAATTTGCTTATAATTAAAATTTTCAAATATATTTCAACTATAATAGGGCAATGGCCCAACTCATTGTAATTTTTTAGCTATAAAATAGGGCGATGGCCCAACTCACTGTATTTTTTAATTATAAAATAGGGCGATGGCCCAACAATTCATGTCAAATAGGGCAATGGCCCAAACAAAATACCATGTAATTTCACTCTCTCTCTCCCTACGGGGCCCCGAAATAGGGCCCCTTGTAAATAGTGTATATATTTTTATTATTATTATTATTGTAACATTATTATTATGAAAGATTTGGAAACAAAGTTGTTTTTACCAAACACATGCCTTTTTTATTGTCTCCAATAGTGGTTGAATCACATAAAACCATAAGGTATTATTACATAGTGGTTGCTTCCTATAAGACCACAAGGGTAAAAATCCCGGGGGTCCGGTTTGTCCCCAAAATCTAGGTCTTCTCGGCTCCATGGGTCCCGGGCTATCACTAGGAGGGGGGAGGGCGGGGACCCACGGTCATTGTACCCACAGGGGATTCGTAGGGAATCAGGGGTGTCAGTGTAGTCTCTGGGGGACCCCCAGGGGCGCCCCCAGGGGCGTCCCCGGTGGGGTCCCCGGTGGGGGGCCCAGTGGGGGTCCCTGTGGCCTCTCCGCGGGGGACTCCTGAGCCCGTAGTGGATCTATAAATCCCAACCAATCCTGAGCCCGTAGTGGATCTATAAATCCCAACCAATCCTGAGCCTGTATTGGATCTATAAATCCCGACCAATCCCAGCCCCGTAGTGGATCTATAATCCCGACCAATCCTGAGCCTGTATTGGATCTATAAATCCCGACCAATCCCAGCCCCGTAGTGGATCTATAAATCCCGACCAATCAGGAGCCTATATTGGATCTATAACAGCGGCAGCCAATCCGCAGCCTGCCTAAGATCTATAACCGAGGAGGCGGGGCCTGTGACGTCACACAATCTGTGACGTCACAGATTTGCTCTCGACCAATCAGGAGAGGGTATATGATCTATACAGGGCCCCCTTACTACTAACGAGAGAATGAGCCAGTGATCGATTTCATTGATGACTTGTTTAAATTGGCCCAGACCTGTAACTTTGGAGAACTAACAAACGAACTCATCCGCGATCGGATTGTAGTTGGAATTCGCAATAATGACCTTTCACGTAAATTAATGCAAGACGAGAAACTTGATCTCGACAAGGCTATCAAGCAGGTAAAGGCATCTGAAATGATCAAGGAACATCAAGAAATCTTGAAAGTGGACAATGAAGAAGCTAAGATCTCCTTTGTAAAACGGGACAATCCAACGATAACAAGGAAAAAACCGAAACCAGGTACAACACTAGACACGGAGAAGAAATGCTTTAACTGTGGTGGAAAATTCCACAGACGCCAGGAATGTCCGGCGAGAAACGCCACGTGTTTCAAGTGTCAACAGAAAGGTCACTTTAGATCAGTTTACAGAAGTTCGTCAGTCCATTACGTCGAAGACGACCAAGAAGAAGAGTACTCTGAAGCCTTCCTTGGAAGTGTAAACTCCGATAACTCCAATCAGAAGTGGAAACTCTTGGTAAAGATTGGCCAAACAGTGGTGGAGTTTAAAATTGACACGGGAGCGGACTTGACAGTCATTCCGACATCTGTTTACAATCAAAGCGGATTCAATAACATTACTAAAACAACGAAAAATCTCTTTGGACCGGGATAAACCGAACTGAACGTCGTAGGACGTTTGATGACAATGCTTGAAAGCAACAAGACAACGATAAAAGATGAAGTGTATGTCGTGAAGGACCTCAAGGAACCGCTTCTTGGACGACCAGCAATAGAGAAATTCAATCTTCTAAAAAAAATCAACAATGTCACGCAAACCGGAAGCGTGACATACGGAGAGGAAATAAAGGGTAAATACTCCAAATTGTTCAGCGGTCTAGGCACAATGGACGGCGAATTTCCCATTAACTCTTTCGGGTCCGAGCCTATAAATATAGGTCCCTTGAGACCTATATGAGAAAAAAGTATTGCATCACATCTAGACATGCCGGAAAGACGATGTTGCGATATTATGTGAAGGGATGAATGGCTTCAAAGTCAAAGCTTTAACAGGGATCGCTTGACTCTTTCACTATGGAGAAAAGCTCATTTGTTTTTGGCGTTCGTTTTTGTTTTCACGAATTCTAAGGAGCTGAAAATCGGCTCAAAACATCCTTTCCATTCGCACTTGAAATCAAGAGCAAACACAAAATCAGCACTCAGTCGTTACAGTACCTTGTTTAATCTTTCCAACCAGTAGGTTTTTTTGCACAAAACACACCAAGCGACTGTGAACCACGCCGATGTTTACACTGCATTTCTCTCCACCACGTTCTCCTGTATCCACCTCCAATTGCATGCTGGGTAATGGACAAAAAATCCACAAGGAGTCCCCCCTTCTGGGACTCCGGTAGGGATTTGTTTATAAGTATTTTACCCCTACAGCCAAGAGCGGTGATTTGGACTCAAGCCGTTGCTTTAAAGTGACAAAAACACATCCTAATAGGTTGAGCAGGGGTAAAAGAATGCCAACTGCAGGATTCCAAGGATTTCATTGAAGAATTTGTTCCTGTGTCTCAAAGCACAAACACAACGGAAAAACCCTGTGAAATCCCCTCACAAGACCAACTAAAAGCAAATCAAGTACTTTTCAGCCATCCTCAGACTTAATGATGTCTTCAAGCTCTCTGACAGTGGCATTTTTCTCCAAAATTAGAGCACATTTCATTGGAAACCCTACCGAAGCAGCCATACCTACCGTCGACCAGTACGTAGAATTCTCCCGAATGGCATTGTGGGGAACGTTTGAGCCCTTGGCTTAACAAGTCAGCAGTATTTAATTACCCCGGGCTATCCAAACTGGTACTGGGGGGGGGGGAGGGTTTAGTTAGCACTCAGGATTTCACCAATTGAGCTCACACACGATCGGACCCGAAAGAGTTAAACTTGTGCCGGGCGCTAAACCGTTCGCTGTAACTACGCCACGACGTGTTGCCTTACCACTTATGGGGAAAGTTAAGGAGGAACTAGCTCGAATGGAAAGTCTAGAAGTTATTACAAAGATACCGGAAGGCGTCCCAACGGAGTGGTGCTCAGTGATGGTTGTTGTCCCAAAACCTGATGGCAGAGTAATAATTTGTGTTGATCTCACAAAGCTGAACGACAACGTTTTAAGGGAGCCCTACCCCTTACCGAAAATCGATGATCTCCTTGGACAGATTGGGGACTCCAAATTCTTTAGCAAAGTTGATGCTAATTCTGGATTCTGGCAACAGAAACTGACACCTGACGCCAGGTTGCTGACTACCTTCATCACTCCCTTTGGGAGATATTGTTTTAATCGAATGCCTTTCGGCATTAAGACAGCTCCAGAACATTTTGAGATGAAAATGCAACCTGTACTTGAGGGTGTAGAGGGAATTGTCACTGATTGACGACATACTCATCCATGGAAAAACCCAGGAAGAGCACGACTCACGACTACATGTGACTCTACAACGTCTTGAAAGTGCAGGAATAACACTCAATGCAGACAACTGTGGCTTCTCGAAGCCCGAAGTAAAGTTTTCTGATTACATCATAAATGGGAACGGAATTATGTCTGATCCTGAGAAAGTTGAAGCCATAAAAGAGATGCCAGCACCCACCAGTGTAAGTGATGTGCCTAGATTTCTCGGGATGGTAAACCAACAGGCAAAGTTCGTCCCACACCTTGCAGAGAAAACGAAACCAATGAGAGATCTCCTAAACAAGAAAAACGACTTCACATGGGGAATACAGCAACAGAAGGCGTTTGATGACTTGAAAAGCGAGTTAAGCAGCACCCCAACCCTTGCCTAATATGATACAACTAGAGAAACTACCATCTCTGCTGATGCATCATCTTATGGACTTGGCGCAGTACTCATGCAGAAACAGTCTGATGGAACTATGAAGCCAGTAGCATATGCATCACGTTCCGTGACAAGCTCTGAGCAAAGATATGCTCAAATAGAGAAAGAAGCGCTAGCTACAACATGGGCCTGTGAAAAGTTCAGCAACTATATCATTGGCAAAGACATCTTCATTGAGACAGACCACAAGCCGCTCGTCCCACTACTAGGTTCAAAGCCTCTATATGACATGCCACCAAGGATTCAACGATTCAGGATGAGATTGATGCGCTACTCGTACACCATAAGACACATCCCAGGGAAAGACCTTGTCACTGCCGACACACTCTCTAGAGCTCCACTATCTGGTCCCTTAACCAAACAAGACCATCAAGTCACAGAGGATCTCAATCTGTATGTATCGTCAGTAATCGAAGGCTTGCCAGCTACAGAAAAGAGGCTACAACAGATACGCTCATACCAGGATGAAGATGAAGTTGCCAAAAGCTAAATGAGTTTAGCCAAGGAGAATGGCCAGACAAAAGTAAAGTCTGTTCTGCACTGAAGGCATATTGGCCTGAAAGGAGCAATACCACTATCCAACAAGGTCTTCTGATGAAAGATACCAGAATCATCATTCCTTCTGCCATGAGACTGGAAATCCTTGATGCTATCCATGCTGGTCACCAAGGGATTAGAAAGTGCCGTGAAAGAGCACAGTACTCTGTGTGGTGGCCTGGACTAAGCAAACAAATAGAGGGCATGGTCATAACATGCAAGACATGCTGCCAAGAACGTCAAAACCACCAAGAACGAATGATTGAAACAAAGTTACCTGATAGGCCATGGCAGAAAGTAGCAACTGATTTGTTTTACCTCAAAGGAAAACCTTTTGTGTTAGTCGTCGATTACTTCTCAAGGTACTTTGAAATTGCACCTCTGAGGAACGAGACATCAGAAGATGTTGTTGAACACCTCAAGACAATCTTTACCCGCCATGGGATCCCAGCGATAGTGATCTCAGACAACGGCCCACAATATTCAGCTTCACCTTTTTCTAAGTTCTCGGAAGAATGGGGGTTCACCCATTTGACGAGTAGTCCGCGGTACCCACAAAGCAATGGAGAAGCCGAACGGACAGTACAAACGGTAAAGAATTTACTAAAGAAGTCTGAGGATCCTTACCTAGCAATGCTGTCCTACAGAACCACCCCTCTGCATAATGGAATAAGTCCCGCCCAACTATTGATGGGGAGGAAGCTTAGGACTACCTTGCCTGTTACTCCTGACCAACTAGAACCATCATGGCCAGACCTCGTGGATCTTCAGGCAAAGGAGGAAGTATACAAGAAGCAACAGAGTCAGAACTTCAACAACTATCACAGAGCAAAGAATCTTCTTGAACTCCAGTCTGGGACTAAACTATGGCTGACCGACCAAAGAAAAGCAGGGATGGTAGTCAAGAAAGCTGATGTCAGCCTCGATCATACATTGTCAGGACGGAAAGCACACCTAGTGGGATCAGAAGAAACAGGCGACACCTTGTGGAAAACCCAAACGACACCTCAAGTTTCACCCCATCTAATGTGTATCAACAACCAAGCTTAGATGAGGAGCATTAGACTCCTGATGAATCTCCAAGCTATACTACAAGTTCTGTTCCTACTTCCACAAGGTCGGGCCGAGTAGTGGTCCCACCCAAGAGACTTGATCTTTAGAACTTTGAACTTTATACTAACTATATATATTGATGTTTTGTTATTTTGACATTAGGTTTTTTAATTCATTTATAGTAATATGTCTTGTCGTCAACAAAGGGGAGATGTGTGGCTACCTAGCATAATGACATCAGTGGAATAGGATATTCTGTAAGAGAAAGGGAGTGGCGTTGAATATATAAATGGACTCGAAGGCTCTCAGTGTCTTGTAGTCACTCTAGTTAAGAACCTTGGAAAACCCTACAATAAGTAAAGCAATACTATTTCTTTGTAGAACGGCACACCCACATTTTACCGGTCTATCTTTGTCATTTCGTTTCCGAGCCGCTCTTCCAAGGTATATTATATAGAACCTTCGTTATCTCGGGTAACTGTAAGATGTTCGTTAACTATTTTCATTTGTCCGAAGTCAAATATTGCGAGGAAAACATATTTATCGTCGTTTGCAATTCCTAGGTCTGCTTTCTTTTCCGCGGTTTTATTTTCCTTTCTAGAACTAGTAAAAAAATCGAGGAAACGGCAATCAACTTAATCTAGATAATTATAGCGCGGTATCACAGATACGATAGCCCATACGGGAGATCAAATTGGGTAAATTACTCTCTTCGATCATAATTATTTCGCAACCAGGTTTCCAATGATTTGACCCACACTAAACTTTTATCTAGGTCAGTAAACTGGCTCATTCATTGCGGGTCTGGTGATCAGGTCATTGGTTTTATTAAAGCAAGCATTTAGCTGTCAGACATGTCGATGTTACATTTCGCATGTCGTTTCTCTTATTGCAATTATTTCTCCTTTTACTGGCATTTTGTGGTGCCATTATTCACAAATGTTTAAATATATATATATTTGTCGGCATCGAGTAAATTCAGTGGAGCGCGTCACGAAAACGGAGTAGTGTCTAACACCGTAAGTGCTCGATACAGAGCGCGACTCTCGTTACTACTACCCTCATCAGGCATGTCATACTAGTCGGTTTGTCTACAAATTCCTAAACGAAGGTTATGTTCGTAATTGTCCTATAAAACGTAGTATATTAAACGTGCGGCCTTTGTAATGGTTATCATGCAATGTGTGGATAAGATCAGATGCCACGCGGGGCAATTACTGTACATGCTTATCTGTTAAATTACTTTTCCTCCCTGCGGCCGGACGACTCTTGAACATGGTCCAGTTAAGAGGCAGCTAGGGATAGGGTTAGACACATTATGCCGGCATAATTTTGGGCATAATACTATAGTCAGAGCATCAAGCATAATGCTGGCATAATAGGCATTTTTTTATAATAATGCTACAAAATTTATCTTTCATTGTTTTCAATGAAACGTTTTATTAGAAAAATGTCACGAATTTGGTTTTCAACTGCCTTTTCTGAGTACAGTATTCAGCTCACTTCAAGGCTTGGTTACCGGTTTAGAGGCCTGGTTACCTCATTATGCCAGGTTCCTCATGCTTGGCAGTCATCAATCCAACATGGCCGCTAGCTCAGGGTCAAGTTCGATTGAACTCACTGGCTCTGAACCAGGAGAAACCGTGACAAATGCTTTAAGTCTGTTAAGAAGCCCACAAGCATCCGACCTAGCACGAAGTCGAGTAGTTGCTTCCAATAAAAGCAACAAAGAAAGCCAACGAGGGCCAGGGAAGGCGAGTCAAAAGAAGTCTACACTTCTGAAAAATGTCTCAGTAGAGACAAGAATCAGAGAATACAAAGACGAGCCCTTTCGTAAGTCTCATAATAAGCTTTTTTGTGAGGCCTGCCGTGAAGAGGTTTCTGTGAAAGCAAGCATACTTAAGCGCCACATCGAGTCTTCTAAGCACAAGTTGGGAAAGGAGAGGCTAGCCCAAAAGAAGATTAGAGATGTTTCAATAGTTGACCCTATGACGAAGTATGACCAAGAAGTCAACCCTAAAGGGGAAACGCTAAGTGACAATCAAAGAGTGTTCCGAGTCAAAGTTCTCAAGACATTTCTCAAGGCAGGAGTGGCACTTCACAAGATGGATGATTTCCGTGAACTACTCGAAGAAGGAGGCTACCGTCTCACCTCAGCGCCCCACATGAGACAGCTAATTCCATTTGTGAAACAAGAAGAAGAAGAAATGATCAAGAGTGAGATATCTGGCACCAATGTTTCTGTGATGTTTCATGGGACAACGAGACTTGGAGAAGCATTGGCTATTGTGCTGAGGTTCGTCACAGCTGACTGGGAAATCAAGCAACGACTTGTACGACTACAATTGACAGCCAAATCTCTTAAAGGAGAGGAACTAGCGTGTGAAGCCTTAGTTATGGTCCTTGCACAACAGTACAATGTTCAGAGCAACACTCCTTTGCGCGGCAATGAGAGACGGTGCTGCCGTGAATGGCGCTGCCATGAGAACTGTGAAGGTTGTTTTCCCCAAAGTGGTTGATGTTCGCTGTTTCTCCCACGCCATAGATGGTGCAGGTGACCATTTCAACATCCCTACCCTCAAACGCTTTTTACAGCTTTGGGACTGCCTTTTTGGTCACAGGCCTGCCACTCGACTAGCTTGGAGGGAGCGCACTGGCATCTCTATGAAGTCCTACTCGCCGACACGGTGGTGGAGCTGGTGGGACGTTGCACAACAGATAATGCAACAGTTTGCTGAAATTCTCCCTTTCGTGCAACAGAGATTACAAGAAGCTGCATACAGGGCCGCCACCCTAAGGCAAATTGAGGCAATGTTAAACGATGCTCAATCCAAATGTTTGGTACAGGTTGTTGATGCAGGCAAGCCTATGGTAGAGTCAACCTACATTGTATGTTCTGGAGGGGGATGGCGCACTGGCATGGAAATGCTATGAGCAACTCAAACTCATCCAGAATAGCATCCACGCAGCTCATCTCCCCAACCTCACTGCTGTCTCAAGGCACATCTCTGAAGGAAATCTTGTTGTTGCCCAACAATTTTACCAGTATGGTGTCGCAGCGGTGCAGCCCGGTTGGGACTACTTCAACCAGACGGTGCTGGGAACATTACATCCCCAAGTAGAAATCTTCAAGGCTGCAAGACTATTCAGTCCACATCACATCTGTCAGTTGCGTCCTGTGGCAAACGACATCGATGCCGTGGCAGCTATCGCTTTCCTTAATGACGCCGCCGTGATAAGAAACCTCAAGAATGAGCTACCAAGATACCTGGCGAAGGCAGAGGGAATTACAGAAGAGGTTGACCCGGTCGGTTGGTGGAATACCAATGAAGCTGAGCTACCGTTTTGGTCAGCAGCAGCTAAGCTTGTTCTCTTGCTGCAGCCATCATCAGCATCATCGGAGAGAGTCTTTTTCATCCTGACTACAACTTTTGGTCATTTACAAGACCTCGCCCTACAAGAGATAGATGAACATTGAAAGATGTCCAGGGCGAACCGATCAAAGACATTTCTATTTCGAGCGTTTTGAGCTCATTTGTTATTGCTCATACTGTACCAGAAACATTAAAAAGTTGTGTTTGTAACCTATTGAGGTAATCTGTTTGGGCAGGGCCAGGAAAAAACTAAAATATAGCAAGCATCAATCGAGCATAATGCTCAGACGTGAGCATAATTTTCGGCATAATGCTATGATTTTTAGGGTGACGCTCAAAAGCATAATGCTCGAATTAATTGATTGATAAAACCTTTTATGCCATGGTTCTCATTGAAATAGATCCCTATATTATTCCTACACCTTCATCGGTGTTGTTATATTAACGGAAACCCATCGATAATTCTCATTGTTTTTGAGTGTTATATTTATGCTTATGTTGCATTTGCTCGAGGAACCTCGACAAGTGTCTCAGCTGGGCAGAATACGTCCCGTAGAGCGAATTTGGAACGCAGTCATCTGGTCTGATCTGAACCCTTGCTGAGCTGCTTATTTTCCCAATTACACAATATTGTTTTACTCTATGACTTTCTCTGAGAGCGGAAAGGCTCATTGTGCGTTGTCCAATCGCGATCGCAACAATAGGTTGTGAATAGGTTGTCCTTTGTGCCAAATCGTAACCGGTGTCAATCAGCATTTACTGCCCCGCATATTCGATTATCACTACGTATACTGGCATTTCAAGACAACAACAGATATGGTGTATTTCAATAAGGGAATTTTATATTTATCCTCAATTTCAACTTACACGTTTACTCAACTGTTTTCACTATACAACAACAACAACAACAAGTCTTTATTCATACTCTGTATTTACATGGAGTGTAATTAATAAATGTGATTGCCATAGAGTATTGGGATACCAGAAGTAGCTTAGAAGAAAACTAATCGAGTCTGGTATCCCGAAATATATTTTTATAGACAGTATAATATGGGTCGAACTAGATAACGAAATAAAAAAAAGAAAGGAAACATGAAGAAATATATATATAACATACGACACAATTGTATATTATCACACTTGACATCAATAACACTAAGCACTAAATGACGATGAAACTACACACGGGTATCTTGGGGAGGGAGATGGGGAGATGCAAATACAAGATTTAGAAGAGAAGATGGATCATAAGGGAAAAAATATATAACGAAATTAGTAATTCTCTATGAGCTGTTTTTGGAGTCTAGATTTGAAGAGTTTCCTTGACTGAATTGTCCTATTTTCTTCGGAAAGTGAGTTCCAGATTACAGCACCTTTATAATCTTAAACTGAATTTACCGTAGTTTGTTCGAACAGTTGGTATAAAATATGTTGATTTTGAAGCTAATCTAGTATTATGCTCATGGATTCTATTGACTAGAGTGAAGAATTCCGAGAAAGAAGTTGGGATATTATTATTATGATAATCAAACATAAACGTAACTGAAAGCAATAATATCAGATCTGCTAGCTTTAAAATGTTTAATTTCTTGAAAAGGGGGCTTGTATGTGCATCAAACTTTGAAAATGTAATAATACGAATGGATTTCTTTTGAATAATAGATAGCTTTTGTAGTGATGTTGGGTAAGTGTTTCCCCATGCAAGTAGACCATATGTAAGGAAGGGATATACTATCGAATAATAAATTTTGATCAGGACACTCAAATTCACATAGTGTCTTATCTTGGAGAGGATTCCTATACCTCTAGAGACTTTTTTTAGTATTTCCTGAGTTTGATATTTCCAGGATAGACTAGAATCTATTAGCACACCTAAGTATCTAACACTCGGTTTTTGTTTTAGGCATTTTTGATTAATAGACAACTCAATGGGAAAAGCTTTCTTTTGTACGGGATGGAATATCACAAAATTTGATTTATCTATATTCAGAGATAATCTATTTGTATTAAGCCACTCGCTCACTTTATTAAGAGTGTCATTGGCTGTATTTTTTAGAGAATTAAGATCTTTATTGGAAACAAATATGTTTGAATCATCTGCAAACAAGTGGAAATCACCAGATTTAGAACAATTTATGAAATCATTGATATATATAAGAAATAATATTGGACCGAGAACCGATCCTTGAGGGACCCCACAACTAATTGCTTTGTACCCTGAAATAGAATTACCAACTGATACAAATTGTTTTCTATTTGATAAATATGATGAGAACCAAGCATTTGGAAGTCCTCTAATTCCATAATATTCAAGTTTTTTAAGAAGAATTTGGTGATCGACAGTATCAAAGGCTTTACTAAAATCTAGAAAAATTCCACAAGAATAAAAGTTGTTTTCGATTGCATTGTTTATTTTATCAAGTATTAGTAAAATGGCATGAATTGTTGAGTGTTTAGGACGAAAACCAAACTGAGAATCACATAACAAATGGTATTTATCAAGAAAAGCAAGTAGACGTTTGTATACCAGTTTTTCCATAATTATATTAAATATAGGAAGTAATGATATAGGCCGATAGTTCGATCTTAGCGGTTTTGTAAAATCCTGAGCGGGCAAATAAAGTCATTTATTACATGGCAGCTCCGTGAGCGGGCAAGATGACTCTGAATGCTGCAATCTGATTAGTTCCTCAGCGGGCAAGATTTTTCCATCTTGCCCGCTCAGGATTTTACAAAACCGCTCACAATTCTTCGTAAACAAATAGCGATAAAACCCATACTTTTTGAAAGAAACTAAACAATTTGTGACATGAAGGCAAATACTAATTTAAAAATCATTCTTCCTTTTCGTTTACAGCTAAAATTCACCTTTTTAGAGGGATTAATGCAGTTTTTTCTGGCTCTTGCAAGTTCGATGAAAACAACTGCAGCAAAAGCGACTGAATTGAACGAAGCTGGACTTACGGAGATAAAAAATTATAGCGAAGCTGAAATGGCCGTGATTTCAAAAACACAAAGAAAAGTTCGGCTACCTCACAACGCTACTACAATCGTGGTACAAAGAAATAAAATTATTACGGAAACGAGTAAGCTTGGCACACAGTTTCATCAAAGAAAGCAGGTTTTATATTGTATGGGCTAAGAAATTAAGCATTTACATTTGGTAAATGGCTTACAAATTAAGAGTATTTACTAGATTAATACTTACAAGTTTGTTTGTATTCTTCTACAGCTCTATTTGTCAAGTTTTGCAGTGTGCTTATCTGAGTTATTGCCACTCGAGTGATTTCAACGCCGGTTTTCAACTTTCAAATATTCCACAAATATGCACATTTGTCTCTAGTTAAAGTGCCTATAACTCTTTTGCAATTTTGATAGCTTATGAACCTCCGAAACGTTTTGAGTACTTCTGTGAAGAAAGTTTTGGTTTACAGTGAATACTTTATGTTCTACGATTGTTTGAAATTGTGTAAATGTGACCTTTTGTGACCTTTCCTGACCCATGACCGCGTAAGTAAAAGCCTGGGTCGAAACCTGTATGTACGTCACTTCATTAATGCATTATTCTCCATGGCGCCTTTCTATCACAACAACATCGATGCATAGAAAATATACACAGTTTGTGAGTTGTTAGTAAAGAAAAAAGTCTTTAGTCAACATGTTAAGTATTTCTTCAAATGATTGCAAAGCCGAATTAATTATATGACGTCAAGATGACGTAAATACAGGTATCGACCCAGGTTTTTACTTACGCGGTCATGGATCAGGAAATGTCACATTTACACGATTTCAAACAAGCGTAGAACTTAGAGTATTCACTCAAAACCAAAACTTTCTTCACAGAAGTACTCAAAACTCTTCGGAGGTTCATAAGCAATAAAAATTGCAAAATGGTTATAGGCACTTTAATGCATTCGGCCTTCCTGATGAAGTTGTGATTGAAACACAGTACATCTGAAGTAAAGTACAGGTCAGTTTTCATCCATAAAAACGCATTTTTTTACGTCGGAAAACAAACTGTTTTGAACGCCACAAGGTTGAACTTCAAGTGAAAGTCGACGAGTCTCAGTCTAATTTTAGATTGATTTCTATTCGCTCTTCAGTTTACCACGCAATGGGTTCCTGGCGGGTGTGTCAAAGTGTGATTTTGTTCATTTGTGCCATATAATAAAAACCTTATTGACCAAGCTTCTTCGGTCAAAATGGGGAGATTTTGGCCTCGTTCATTTTTTGCGTTTTTATGGACCTCGACTCCGTCTCGGTCCATAAAAACGCAAAAAAACAACTTGACCAATATCCCCCCATCTTGACCGAACAAGCTTGGTCAATAACCTCTACGTATTGTAATAAAGAAACTTAGCCTTAAGTCATTTGTTTTCTTAGTATTTTGACGTAGGTCTTTCTAAAGTCTCTGTTAGCAGCACCATAGATGAATGGATTGATTGCACTCGAGAGAGCTGCAAAGAAGACAATGATCAACTGAAAATGACGAGACTTGACCCTCGCAACATCAGCTATTATCGCCGTTAATAACACTGGAATCCAACAGAAACAAAATCCTACAAAAACGGATAGCAACGTATTGGTCACTTTGGCCTCTGCGAAGTTAGAAGCAGTGGGTTTGTGTACATTAATCCGTTGTTCGTTAGGTGGTGATTTCGTTGGTGTAGATGTTGTTTCATTGTTTGGTTGACATATTTGGTCAAGACTTGTTATATTGGGTTTGTTCTGTGACTGGTTGTTTCTCTCCTCGCTTGTTGTAGCTTTACATATCTGGCTGATATGCCCAATGTTTGTACCATCTTGAGTTGTTGTGTGATATAATAAATTGACAACTTTCCTTTCAGTTTCTCTTTCGATTATAATGTTTGAAAAGTTCCTTTGTAACTGGATTTCAACATTATGAGGCAGGGGGGACCTTTCACCATTTGTAGATTCGTATTTGATATTTTTGCCAATAATGTTGTCAGGATCAACAATTTGTTCCGTTGAATCTTTTAAGGTTATCGTTTGAATTCCATGGTTTGGTTTTTCCAGGACTTTTCTATCCACATCTTTCTTCATATCACTTTCCTGATTTTCGAACTCCACAATTTCAACGGGGCTCACTTTGCATCTGTTCCTTATTCTTTTCCTGTTCGAAATATCCCAACTCTGGTTTTCCTGGTTGATGTTATTTGTCGTTGTGATATTTCTGCGTCGAAGGTTGGTTGAGACGGTTCGGTTATGCCGTCTAATTGTCCAATATATTTTAGAATAGCAACCAATTATTATAGAAAATGGCATTACAATGTAAAGGAAACACCACAAATAGTTTACGATGGCTTTATTGCCGTATTCATTTTTGAGGGCGAAAGTAGAGATTGCTTTCGATCTGCTGAACCGGAATTGTGTGTAACCCAACGACACGACGATTCCCTCCGTAAGAAAAATGCTAAGCCATATTATAGAGATCAAACGCAGAACTGTCTTCTTCGTGAAGTATTTTAAATACAAGCGTTGCTTGACAACGCAGAAATAGCGGTTGATAGCCGTTAAAGCAATAGTACATAGAGAGACACTTGTGAGACCGTATAGTAAAAACCCTTGGTAAAAACTCGCTGGTGCTACGAGATGTATAGAAAACCAGTATAATTTACCATTCTTTACTCCGATCAATGCGACAGCGATTAGAGGCATCACAAACAGAGATGTGAGTAGATCGGCGAAAGCGAGAGCAGCAATAAGCAATCCCGTCGGTGTTCGCAGGCGATGATTCTTGTACACACTCAAGCACACCAGACCATTACCGAACAAAGCGGTCACAATGATTAACACCATTACAGTGGACTGGAAGACTTCGAGAGGGCGATTAATCTCATTGCCAGTGCTGGCATTCATTTCGGTTCCTGGTGTAATGCTGTTGCTATTCAGTTAACAACCTGTTTATGAACGACTTTTCTTTCAAAGCGGTCACTGGCACCATTAAAAACCGACGAGTTCTTGTTTCATTGGCAAGACTGCCGATACACATGAATAGTTTGTTCACTTCACAAGAGACTCTTACCAAAGCAGTCACAGTGACTGACACCATTAACGACCGGCGATCGCTTGATTCATTCTCAAGATTACCGATAATAATTATGAAAGATAAATATATTTTTGAACTGGCTTCCTACTAGCTTCTTTTTCTGTATGTATGCTTTAAATAGCAGAAATTATTCGATTAACCTTTCCGAATGCCATTGTCGAGACTGTAAGGAACATGTTGACCGAATCATTTTTATCTTGAATTGCTTTCTGTAAAAGGCAAGTCTTCCTGCATGGACGTGGACGAACTGCTCATTAATGTCATTTTCTTTATCTTTTACGAATAGTGCTGAGGATGTTGCAACCAATATTAAAATCTTTTGTGCGGTCGTGAATAAACACTATAGTACTTATCTACAGGTGGTATTCTTAGAGGAATCGCACACAGCGATAACACTATCTCGAGCTTGTGTGTGGCAGTAAAAACACAAACCTTAGTTGCAATTTCAAAGTGTTATTGCGAAATTTATTAATCTGTCATGTCAATATTTCTAGATAAAGAATGAAATGGTTGAAAACATTAAAAAATATAACTACATTGGTGCAGGCACGTTTACTTAGCTTTCAGTAATGGCTATTGTCACTGCTCTTTACGAGACTTTAGTTCGAATCTACCAGTCTGCTTTTTAATTCACGGGAAACACCAATATTAATTTGTTAGACAAAATAGGATCTACATCCTTAAGACATAAGCGTATTCAAGATATGCTGATAACTGCTATTAATGGCCATAAAGGCAACTAGTACTACACGCCTAAATATTTAAAGGATATTTTGAATTGATGTCTGCTGCTTCTTGTTATACTGAATATAGAGAGAGACAACACACAACTCCTCACAGGTCCTTATGAAATTGTATTAAAAATGTTTCGGCACTTCGGCCTTAATCAGTTAAAAAGTTAAAAAGTATTTTAACTTTTTAGCCGAAATTGGACACAAAATCGGAGCAATTTCAATATCAATGTGATTATTCGACAATTAATATTTTGGGGACAAAATCAAAGCAAGATAATCTGAAACCATATATTGAGTTAACAATGGCCTATTTGTGGTCCAGAGCTATTGTGTCTCTTAATAGCCTATTGTACCTTGCTTTTATAAAAGACCAGCGACATGACTTCGGATTTTTGATGGGAATACAAAATACATATATATAATATCAAAAGCAAAGTTTTTGAAAACAAGTGTATATTTAACAGTTATTCACCAAAGTGGAGTTGAATAACTGTTTTAGTATATACATGTACCAACGAGGAAACCTAAAAAACAAACAAATAAAGCGACTGGAATAATATTTTCGACCGGAAGTTTTATTTTATCGAAAAGCACCAGCGCACGCGCACCAAAACGAGCTGCTAGTTAATTTACATAGCAACACGTGCTGGGTGATCTCGGAAAGCGCGCAATGCATGATTTCCGTGACCGAAAAAAGAATCAATCCCTAACATGACTGCGCGCTAACAAGCATGAAAATCTGGCGGCTATTATGAAAGGGGTTCGACTTTAGATGCCTTTTTAGAGCTATTTCTTAAAGTAGAAAGTGCATTTCTTTAAAAGGAAAGACACGTGTAAAGATATATTCTGTATAATTATAGCATTTGGAATATATATACACTGTGACTTGGCAAAATCGACGAATTCTTCCGAGTGTTGTGATTTGGCTCAGGCTCGGAGATGGAACAACATTCAACAGCATGGCATTTTGCAACCGAATCGGAGTTGTTTTGGACCAAATAACCGGACACATTCTTCATTGAGGTTTGAACAATAGTCAACTTTATATGTCTTGATGTTTATGGTAATAAACCAGCTTATTTTATTACTTGTGTCGATTTTTATGTTTTGGCGGGAACTTTGTTATATTGACAAGGCCTAGCTGTCAATATTTACATCTAGCTAAGCTTTGCCTAGGGCCGGGTATTTAAAAATCATGGAGCCGGCAATTTGATGTAGTTCAGTTGATATTGCCGATAATATAACTGGGTGCGTGCAGCGTTTGCCGTGTGAATACTCTACTTGTTGCCATTCTTCAAACAGCTACAGTAATCTTCTTAGTCATTATCGTGAAATTCCTTCACATAAGACCGAAAATGTGTAAATAAGACCCCGGGGAAGACCGAGAGAGATCGAGTGCTTCGGAGGTGATTTCTGCATGTTTTCATGAAAAACGTGCCCCTAGTAGCCGTTCATCCAGGGCTAAAGCATTTATTGCCGAGTTATCTGCTGAAGAACTTAAGAAACATTGTTTGCCTCGTTTGAGTAAATTAGTCAAACCATGCGAGTTTTTGCTTGAAAGTGCTAACACTTCAAGAGGGCTACAGGTTCGCCACATTGCTTCTTGTTTTGAGGAAACAAGGGATGCATTATTGCATAAGTATCACGAACTAGCAGTCCCTTTTTTTAACGAAAGCCCAACCAGTAAGCCATCTTCATGCAACTGTCATAGTGGTGATAACAAGCAAGTGATGGCTTTTGTGCAAAAAAAACAAGCATCTCGTGTGTGAATCTATCTTAAAAGGAGAGAATGAACAGTTACTTTTTAAGGACATTCTTATGCCAATGGTGTATGAAAAACACAAAGGAAGATTTTTAGATTTTGCCTGTGGGCTTGTGGGGTCACTGTGTATCAGCCAAAGGGATACACAAGACATTTTATGAAATACATAGGGAAAACGATTTCTGAAGTGTTGGGGATTAATATCTTCCGCCAAAAAGATGTCATTGTGAAATGTCTAAATGCAAAGAAGGAAGAATTGAGTACACAGGTAGGCCTTACATTCGAGGAAAAAAGTAATGGGATTGTTGTAGCTACTGTTAATGTGGCCAAATACTTAGAATACTTGCTTTCCAGGTCAGGAATGCAGAATGCCATTACTTTTCCCAAGGGAGCATTGATAGTATACCAGTTCACTGACTTTGCCCCATGGTTGAAATTGTCTCGTTTTTCCACTGGCATCACAACATCCAGACTAAAAGTTGTGGAACCATTCAACTTGCAAAGTCTTGTTGTAACATGTGGGGCTTATCTGGGACAGGATGACTATGATACAATAAGTATGTGTTTCAAGGGTGTGTACGAACAGATTGAAAACCTTGATGCAGTCAAACCCCCAAATCAGATAGAGCCCATCAAGATCTATACAAGATGCAGTGCAGATGGAAAGCAAAGAAGGCTTGACACTGGTAACAGTTCTGCAACGTTAACATATCCAATCTGTGATGCCCCAGAGCACAGTAACCAGTTAGGGGACATGACTATTGTTAGTACTGGCTCTGTATGGACAGTTCAAGATGCTTTGGAACTGGCTGATAAATATGGGGCTTGGTTAAGTGGGAGGGTTGACAATGTTCAGAACAGGTGTGAATTTCCAAAGTCCCACCTTGGCAATCCTGGTCATGAAAATTTGGTTGGTGCTAATCTGGTCGACTACTTTCCTGGAGCAGCACATCTTGCTTTTTGGTCAGCAGAATCAATAATTATTACTGGACACATTGGTCAATGTGCAACTCAGTGGTAAGTCAGTTTTAATATTACCAATAATTAAATCCAGGGGTAAATTCAATAAACATTTACAGTTGTACTTTACAAATCTGGCCATTGTTTTTATGCCAGAAAACAATACTAGCCAGAATCGTTATGAAAACTACATATACAACAGACTGTAAATGTTTCATTGAATTGGCTACAGGATAAAATTATGCAAAATTATGCTCTCGAAGTGAGAATATTTGGTTACATAAAGAATAGCTTAAAGAGTAGACCTTTCATTAAAACATCCACAAATTGTTTGTGTCAAGAGTGCCTATAAACCCCTGAGCCCAGTTTTTTGAAGCAAGGGTGAGCATTACCCCAGAGATAAATTGCTAACCCAAGGTTAAAATGTACAGCTAAAACCACCAATTATGAGGCACGAATAATTAGTATTTATGTTGAGACAAGAAAAGGTCATTCATAAAAGTGGGCTGGTTCAATGACAATAGGATACTGTTTCAGAGTATCAGATTCCTATCTGGGATATAAATAGGAAGATCTCTCAGTAGAAGTCCTCTCCTAACTGCTAGCCGTTATAGCGTGAACATCTTAGCATTTCTAAAGTTAACATCTGCATACCAGGCAAGTGACTTTCATTTTTCTGGTTTATTTCTTCTGGATTCTTGTTAATTATCACCGCAGTTTTGTTTAACTTGTTTTCGGGCCTGTCTTTGAATAACTTTCAAATGATGTATGGCCACGCCACGTGTATTCATTTCTTGGTCAGCCCTTTATTCGCAGCCTTGAATTATGTTCTGAATTACCGAACATTGTTCGTTTTAAATTTGCTAATATGCATCTTTTGGAATTGGCAGGCGAACCGCTAGCAAGGTAATGGCTCTTGATTTACACGTGGTGCGGTGCATCAAGCCCGATATTGTTCCGTCGCTTCGCTGGCGTTTAAAAAACAAATCAATAGGCTGGGAGGTTGGGGCAATATAGAACTTGAGCGTGCAGTTCAAAATGTTTTGAACAGCAGCCCAGAATGTCCATTCTATTTTACCTAGGCATTTAACCGAGTTTGGATTGTCTAAGTTTTATAGGATTTTGAAGGGCGGTGATATCAATAAGTCTTAACCTTCTCTAATGATTTGCCAAATTGCTTTAGATCTGACACGACTTTACTTTACAGTTTGAATCGAAGCCGGTTAAAGTCTATGGACTGTAAGCAATAACTCCGTGTCCTTTGAGTGCTGTAATATCAACGTTGCGTGCAATGCCTTGCCGGTGTAACAGGGTTTTGGTTCCTACCTGATTTGGTTCCTGGTGGGACCAAATCCCTAGGGTTTTCGTTCCGGGCGGAACCGTATTCCTAGGATTTTGCATTAATGAGGCCTATTTCAGCTAGGGATGTGGTTCCACTCTGGGGTTTTGGTTCCTACCTTTTCTTTTAAGCAAAACAACAACCAAACAGGTGACATAGTCACCGACCCAAAACAAACATCACCCGTCCCTTGGTGTGACGTCGTCAGTCACGTGACTTAGCAAAATCGCTTTATATCTTGCCTAGGTTTAGGAAAACAACAACCAAACTGCTGTCACATAGTCACAAACACAAAACAAACATCACCCGACCCTTTGGATGGTGTGACGCCATCAGTCACGTGACTTTTAGCAAGTCGCTTTATATCTTGCCTCGGTTTAGCAAAACAACAACCAAAATGCAAACTGCTGTCACATAGTCACAAACACAAAACAAACATCACCCGACCCTTTGGATGGTGTGACGTCATCAATCACGTGACTTATAGCAAATCGCTTTATATCTTGCCTCGGTTTAGCAAAACAACAACCAAACTGCTGTCACATAGTCACAGACACAAAACAAACATCACCCGACCCATTGGGTGGTGTGACGTCATCAGTCACGTGATTTTTAGCAAATCGCTTTATATCTTGCCTCGGTTTAGCAAAACAACAACAAACTACTGTGACATAGCCACAGACACAAAACAAACATCACCCGACCCATTGGGTGATGTGACGTCATCAGTCACGTGACTTTTAGCAAACCCTTTAAATCTTGCCTCGGTTTAGCAAAACAACAACCAAAGTGCTGTGACATAGCCACAGACACAAAACAAACATCACCCGACCCTTTGGATAGTGTGACGTCATCGGTCACGTGACTTTTAGCAAAATCGTTTATATCTTGCCTCGGTTTAGCAAAACAACAGCCAAACAAGTGTAACAAGTCACAGACAAAAAACAAACATCATCCGTCCCTTTAGCAGAAAGGAGGGTATTCTGGATACGTTTTTAGACCGATGTTCAGGAATTTTTTCGATATTTTAATTTGATTTGAGGAAGAACATTTTGCGAAGACGGAAATATTTTGGTATTTCCAATATGATTGTGAGACTTCACTTCTAAGGCTATGAAAACATTCAATTTAAAATCAACGTTAAGCGCTTGTGATTAGCACAAAGATGTAAACGGAAATGTACCGCGGCAGCTGCACGACTGCTCTCAATGCTTTCTAACAGTAGCATTCATATTATCTGCCGTGATTAGTACGTGTGTCACTGTTGATTTTACGCCATGCCACTCAGAAACACAGTACCGTCTGGCGTCGCGACTAGGAGTGTACAAGGGCCTCTGCAAACGATTTTTGACAAAATAAATTTGTATAACTCGCGCGGTATCAGCGATGTGTTGAAGTTTTATTTCTCCCACGCGTTTCGTTTGATTACTACAAACTTTTACAGGGAGTACTGAACTAACGTTAATCCAACCTCAAAAATATTGTTTTAGCATATTTATTTATCTACGGGACTCTCCTGCCTCAGGCGTACGCATGTATAACCACAGATTTCCGTAGCACGTTTGATATAGGCCCTGTTCAGCCCGTTTATTAGTTCAGTACTCCCTGAAGAAGTTTGTATATAGTTATCAAACGAAACGCTTGGGAGAAATACGACTACGACATAACACTGATAGGCGTGTGCTGATCACTGGATTATCAGATAAAAAGTAAAAAATATATATTATTATAAAAAAAATTGCGTTGGCTTTGTGTCGTACTACTGTATCAACCCATCTGAACCACGGGGTGTTAGAAAATTCTTAACTCAGAAGTGGGAAATTTTAATGCAAAAGTCGGAAGTCCCTTCTCGGCTCAGTTTCGTAAAGATCTAGAGGAGAGCGTAAGCAGTCGGACACATTTTTATTAGGTAGCAAAACCCTATCTGTTCGAATGTTAGCCGAAACGTTTAGCAATCTAAGACCGCCGGGAACAAATTTGCCTTTCACGACTTTTGCCGCCGTGCTGCTAAGATTTCAGATGTAGTTTCTGAGCAAAGGAGGCGTCTAGATGAAGTTACCCGGCTTGGTATATAACCTGATATAAAGTGTTACTGAGATACAGTGATACGAAGATCTCAATTTTTTTAAAGCGGATACTAAATGGCCCCCACTACTGAAATACAGGTGTCACTGCAATTAAGGTGGCTCGCCTGGATTTTCCAGGGACGCACCATACCCACTTTCAACGGCTGATACTCCACTGCCAGAGCACGGTCGAGCTATCCACTTCACCCATTTACTAGAAATATAAAAAAAATTCCAAAAATGTAGGTTTGTTTGACATCGGTGTTACCATAGCAACACAGCGTCGACGGCATGTATTTTACATATCATCAATTTTCTCGAAATCTAGACCTAAACTTTTAAAACGACCTAGTGTCCCTTATAGTCTAAATGTAGGCCTTCAAGACTGCAAAGTTTAAAAAAATTGTATGAGAGCGGTTTCGAAAAAAAATCGGTTGAATATTTTCATTCAAAAAATATACAATTCGTCTTACTTCCTGTTTAGTAGTCGAGAACTGTGTTTTCCGGACCGATTCAAGCGATGGTTTTATCTATTTCATACCTGTGGCATAGGAGTACTTCCCATGAAAATTTCATTCCATTTGCTTTATTCGATTTCGGTTTATGGAATCATAAGTAATGTCATAAATATGCTCATTTTACTCAAAATAGTAACGTATTTGCTAAGGAAGCTGTAATTCGAAAACTAGTCGATAAATATTTTATTAAATCTTTTCACCTGAAAGTCAACATGTACTACCCTGGCCCTGTAAATTTCAAGAACATTGAATCATTTTAAGGGTGCGAAATAAAAACAGAAACATAGGGAACTTTTACATTCATCCACGCAAGCTTCAATGCTGTATCATTTTGTTTATAGCTTGTGTCTTTCCGAAATTTCTCTTTTGTCTAGATTCTACATACTTGTGCTTTTGAACTAACAAGTTCACCATGCACGCTTGCTACGCTTCGCTACTGCCGGGACGCTCGTGCAAATTCTGTTCTTAGTACAATGACATGCAAATTAGTTAAACCATGAATCTTGGCAGTGCGGGATGATAATGTTGAATAAGACAAAGTGTGTTTTTAGTAACCAGATCGGTAAAAAGTGCCCGTGACGTCTAGACCACATTTTCTAAATATCAATTAAAAACGAGATTTTGTATTAGTGATATTATAAAACCTTTTGTAAATAAATATTATAAGTTTTATTATAACAGCGTTACAACTGGCAGCGTGACTATTGTACTAAGAACAGAATTTGCACGAGCGTTCTGGCAGTAGCGAAGCGTAGCAAGCATGCATGGTGAACTTGTTAGTTCAAAAGCACACAAGTATGTAGAATCTAGACAAAAGAAAAATTTCGGAAAGACACAAGCTATAAACAAAATGATACAGCAATGAAGCTTGCGTGAATGAATGCAAAAGTTCCCTATGTTTTTGTTTTTATTTCGCGCCCTTAAAATGATTCAATGCTCTTGAAATTTACAGGGCCAGGGTAGTACATGTTGAATTGCAGGTAAAATGATTTTAAAAAATATTTATCGACTAGTTTTCGAATTACAGCTTCCTTAGCAAATACGTTACTATTTTGAGTAAAATGAGCATATTTATGACATTACTTATGATTCCATAAACCGAAATCTAATAAAGCAAATGGAATGATTTTTTTATGGGAAGTAGTCCTATGTCACAGGTATGAAATATGATAAAAACATCGCTTGAATCGGTCCGGGAAACACAGTTCTCGACGACTAAACTGGAAGTAATGCGAATTGTATATTTTTTGAATGAAAATATTCAACCGATTTTTTTTCGAAAACGCTCTCATACAATTTTTTTAAACTTTGCAGTCTTGAAGGCCTACATTTAGACTACAAGGGACACTAGGTCGTTTTAAAAGTTTAGGTCTAGATTTCGAGAAAATTGATGATATGTAAAATACATGACGTCAACGCTGTGTTGCTATAGTAACAGCGATGTCAAACAAACCTACATTTTTGGAAAGTTTATTCTATTTCTAGTAAATGGGTGAAGTGGCTAGCTCGACCGTGCTATGACAGTGGAGTATCAGCCGTTCAAAGTGGGTATGGTGCGTCCCTGGAAAATCCAGGCGAGCCACCTTAATGAGGACTGTTGTCTGGGTTCGTGACGTCTGTTTTCTCAACCATGCTGAAAGATAATACCGTTGATGCACGAATTAGCGTCGATCACGCCACGGCTGCATGCATGCAAGAGCTCAAGTGACCCAGACAACAGTCCGTTTCATACTAGATCTACGATTAATCGAGGTTCTTATTAAATGCAGTGAAACCTGTATTTAGCGTGGGCCATTTATATTTAGCGTCCACTTAAAAAATGAAATTTTAGATCTTCGTATCACTGTATCACCGTATCTTGGTAACTTTATATACCAAGCCCTGTCTACCCGGCTTTCTCGATGTATGGAGCAATTTACGGGTCTGGGAAGGAGCGGCAAAGCCTGTGCTCTTCCTGTTTTCACCAGGCTAGGAGAGGGCTTTTTTACATGCTGGAAAGGGGTGCGATGCTATTATTATAAGACGTTTTATAAGACATATAAGACGTTTTATCTACAGGACGCGACTATAGTAGCCTGCGTGCAGGGAGAGAGAACGTCTGCACGCAGGCTACGACTATATCAGAAGATAGTGTTAATCGTTAAGATGGTAAATATCGAGATTGCATGGTGTAATGTGAGAATAGCTATTCAAAGTATGCTCAACGATAAGACTTACGCCGGCCGCAGTAAAGCGGTTCCTTCTGATCTAGCTAAGTTCTATGGCGTACCATTCCCGCCAAAATTCATGGTTTGAATTCGAAGTTCTTCACATGAATTTTACACTCAAGTAGAATATTTCATATTGTTATTTTGTATTTTATAAGCTTTATCAAGGTTTCAACATACGTGTTTTATATTTGTCGTTCAAGTTTTAAATTCGAGATTGTCACTGTTCATTCTAAACTCCACGTCATGAATTCGTCGTTCGAGTTTCACATTACAAAGTCGACGACTTTTATTTTCAACTCGACGTTTTGAATTGAACTTCACGCTTCAGTGACTCCCGGTTGACCTTGGGAACCGCTGACATAAACAACGCAGGCGCAACAGTCAGTCGATCACAAAATGGCGGCAGAGTTTGTATTCTCTGTAGTTCAAGAAACAATTCAACGACTCGATAACTGCCAACAGGAGGATGATTATAGTAGCATAGTGCTTCGTTTAGAGACAATGTTTTGTCAGAACTCGATATTGAAGAACTTGTGGACAAACAAACTACGAGTGCAAAGTACACAGGTAAAGGTTGTGATCGTCAACCCTAACGAGAAGAGTAGAAACGAGAAGCTCAGTCTTTCTCTGAGGAGTCGAAGTCCATCCGCTTAGTGAATGTTTGCCGAAAGAAATGGACGACCGTTGCATAAATGTATTGAGGCGGATTTCTGATTATTTCCTCTACTGTACATCGCTACTAAGTTCAACGGCCGTGAAGTCAATAGCCGGATTGCATCTCTGCAATTTGGTCGACAATAGTACTTTTCAGTGGCGAATTAAATCACGGTTTGTTGTCGAGTTCTCTTTACCGTAAATATCATACTCTTTCCAAAGCCTGTTGAAAGCACAGCCAGAACATCTTTACCTAGAAGCCTAGGCTCTGTATAGCTTCCTTCTGCTCCGTTTTCAAAGTACCTTTACCAAACCGCGGAGAAAGAAGCGAGCAGCTGTGTTCTCTCTAGAAAACCTTTGGAACCAAGGTAAAGGCGAAGGAGGGTAAAAGCGAAGGCGAACTTTGAAGACGGAGCAGGAGGAAGCTATAGCAGAGCCTACTTCTAAGTAAAGATCATCTGGCGCTATGGAAAAAGCATGATATTTACGGTTTACGAACTTGCAAAAGAGAACTCGACAACAAACCTCTCGCAGTTCGCCGCTTTCTCCGCTGAAAGCAGGATATCTGCAACACGGCGAAGGGCAGCTTTCGTATTCAGTTTTAACGGGTTCCATAGTCAGTAGAACAGAGATCAAGCACGTGTGTTGTTCCTGTCACATCTGCGCCTGCGTAGCGCCTGCGTAGCGCCTGCGTAGCGCCTGCGTAGCGCCTGCGTAGCGCCTGCGTAGCGCCTGCGTAGCGCCTGCGTAGCGCCTGCGTAGCGCCTGCGTAGCGCCTGCGTAGCGCCTGCGTTTATTACCAGACCTAACACCTCCAAGTACTATTGACTACCGAGGAGTTCTGGGTACGAGGTTCCCAAGGTCAACCGGGAGTTACTGAAGCGTGAAGTTCAATTCAAAACGTCGAGTTGAAAATAAAAGTCGTCGACTTTGTAATGTGAAACTCGAACGACGAATGCATGACGTGGAGTTTAGAATGAACAGTGACAATCTCGAATTTAAAACTTGAACGACAAATATAAAACACGTATGTTGAAACCTTGATAAAGCTTATAAAATACAAAATAACAATATGAAATATTCTACTTGAGTGTAAAATTCATGTGAAGAACTTCGAATTCAAACCATGAATTTTGGCGGGGATGGTACGCCATAAAGTTCGGCGCGACTAAAGTTCGACGTTCAAAACGGGCGTACATGTAAGTTCCGCTCAAGACTGCCGCTTATTTGATTGCCGAAATATTTTTGCTTACGTACTTTTTACCTGAAATAAAAATAAATTAGTAGTTAATGTTGCTAGTGTTTACTTGTGTTCTCCTTTTTTGCTGGAAAGTTAGCGTGAAGCAAAAGTTGAGGTGATATGTGATAAACATCTAAAGTAAACTTCCTTTTTTTTACTTCACGGAAACAGAGGTAATTTAAAACTTTTGCAATATAAAGAATGCGTACTGAAGTCCGTGAGACAGTCAGTCATACACGCGAACACGTGAACTAGAGTTAAGCTATTCCCAACCAGAAAAGAAAAAAGTTTAGCGTAGGTAACACCCGAGATACTGAACCCTCGAGAATGAATGCCGAGCAGTATGAGAACATCGTTAACTACCTGAGAAATGGTAGTTATCCAAGTGGTGTAGACTTCGGGAACGGAAAGAAGAGAGCGCTCCGAAAGAATGCTTGCAATTTCGCCATTGAGGGACGCCTACTTTATTATACTAAAGAAGTGGACGAGTTATGTAAATAGCCACCATAGATTTTAGACCGGTAGTTTATAGTTATTAGTATTATATTTATTTATTGAATAGTGTCCCCATTTAGTGGTTGTTAAACTGCTATTTTAGCTAGACACTTAAATAAAGGTTATTATTATGTGAGTCTGCATAATTTGGTGTAGTTGGTAATTAAGGTAGATACTTAAAGTGAAAATTATCGTTTTAGCCTCACTTTTATGTCTTAACCAGGCCTTAACGTACTTGAGTTAGTTGTTTCAGCCCTTTGCGGTATTTTTAAGAGCAAATGGAATGTTACTCAATAAATTTGTCTTCATCATTGTAACACTGCTTTCCTTTTCAATTCTTTTCCTTGCCTTCGTTTATTCTAGCTAATTCCCAATACGTACAGGGGCGTAGCCAAGAGTTCCGCAGAAGGGGGTTTCCCAGGGGGGGGGGGGGAGGATTCCGAGTGGCGATCCATCATGTTACAGAGTTTTTTACCCTTTGGAAATCACGAATGGGGGAACCCTTGGAACCTCCCCCTGGCTACGCCCCTGACGTACTAACCCAATGGGTCAGGTGATGTTTGCTTTGTTTCTGTGACTAAGTGACAGCAGTTTGGTTGTTGTTTTGCTAAACCGAGGCAAGATATAAAGCGATTTGCTAAAAGTCACGTGACTGATGACGTCACACCACTCGAAGGGACGGGTGATGTTTGTTTTGTGTCTGTGACTATGTCACAGCAGTTTGGTTGTGTGTGCAGTTTGCACAATGGTGATGAACTGCACTGCAACCCTAGGGATTTAGTTCCGACCGGAACGAAAAAGCTAGCCTTTTGATATGTCGGAACCAAAACTCTGAAATATGATGACCCCGGAACCATCATCCCCTCCCCCAAAGGGGAACCAAAACCCTAGGGAAATAGTTCCGGCCGGAACCATTTCCCTGGCCGGAACCAATCCGCTGTTACACCGGCACCATTTGCCGCTCGTAACACATGTTATCAGCTAGCTGGGACCAGCTGTGTCACGGAGTAATTACATGTAGTGCGTTATTTTGGCGGCTATCTTTGTATAGTGCGCTCATTGCACTCAGACCGTTTATAGGACTGAATATGTCCTGTTATTGTCCTAGCTTTTTAACCGTGCTTCCTTTAAAATTTGTCAGGCTCCTCTGGGTATGATGTTCGACCGCTTTGGTTCGAGTATATTATTTTGGCGTTCTATCGAGTTACTCGTGCACTAGTCTGGTGTTGTTGCCATTGTCAAATTCCTTCCTAATTTGTAATCCGATTTCAGTCAGGTTTCCGGTGTTTTTTCCTGTAGCAAGTAGGAACAATCACAGAACAGTTTGGCAGTCGAAGCCAAACATGTTCTTAGCTTAGGGAGCGTTTTTCGAAAGATTCCTTGTTCTTTTCGAACTCTCCAAAAATCCTTTACCTCAAAGACGGCGTTCATTTGAACGCGAAAGAGTCTTCGGGAGGCGCGGTGTTGAAATCCCTGTCTCAATTGCGAAACATGCATGCATGTAAACCCTAACCTAAATTGTCACACTTCTCGAGGTTCGACTTTATTTTTACACCGTAATGGTGGGAGCCGGTTGAAATCTAGTATTTGTCATGAATATATATGGCCTTTGAGTGCTGCTATGAACGTGGCGTGCAATGTCATAATTTTGCGGTGTATAGGGGCGTCGTTTTATACGACAGGCCGGCGCCGCATAAGAGCATGCCGCTTATTACACGTTTATCAGCCGGGTTCATTTGACAAGTGACGGTGTAATTAGTGTGTTACTTTGGCGGCTATCTTGTATAGTGTGCTCAATACACTTAGACCGATTATAGGAATGAATATGTCCTCTGATTCACCTAGATATTTCACCGTGCTTCATATAAAATTTGTCAGGCCCCTTGTACTTTTATTTGTTGGCCAATCGACCTCACGTGAGGAGTTACATAGTATCACTTGGCTTTGGTTTAGTTGCTACCTGTACAGTTAACACAGGTAGTCCTGAGACAGTGGTTTTTACTCCGCAGGCGTTATTTCTTAATTAGTTTCAATTTTCTGGCGACAATGGCATTAGTGATTCGGTTCGCCTAATGCTTAATTTTGACATCTTCGTTGCTAAGTTGTATATTTTTCAAATAGGTTATAATTATACAATATATTTTCATGTATATTTAAAGTAGTAATAGCTAGTTTATGCGTTTGGTTTTCATTATTCTTATTCTTACGAATATTATTCCAGTGGTAATACTGCTACTCGGTAATATTAATTACTACCGTTATTGCGTTCTGCTCTTACTATTTCTACCACTATTATTACTGGTTTTACTATTACTACTATTCTAGTCCAGTGCTTTGTGCCTTTTACAGGCTATATATGCTTATCAGGCTATCTATTGCTACCTGCAGTGCATGGTACATTTAGCTTATCGTAGGTGTTTGGAGATCTAGAGTTTATTGTCATAGTTTTAGGGTTGTTTTAATACGCAACTGTATTATTGAATTAAGCCTACACGTACCTCGAGGGCAGTACGCTCTGTTGGATGGTCGGGGCCTTTTTTTGCTTCCTTTTTCAGGATGCCTCGTTTTGCGCAGTCAAGTTCATTACATTTAGCTCCATGGTCATGTAAGTGAAATGTGCCTTTTCTCCTGGGAGAATCATCATCAGCCGTAGGGACTTGCCCGTTGGTATGGTATTACTGCTGGACATCCTTGCTGTACTTTCTTTGGTGATGTATATATACCAGGTTGTTTTCAGTATGCCTGATTCTTGAAATTTTTAAATAGCTTGACGCTATTAATAATTGTAATTTGGGCTCGAAGGGTGGCTTCATACGTCAGTTCTTTTCAATTAATCAGTATGCCTCATTCAGTTAATACTTTTCTTATATATAAGCTATAACAGCTCAGGTTTTCTACGCTGTTTGCAGTATGCCCACAAACTTTAATATTTTTCGTTATCATTAAGTCAACATTTGTAATTGGCTGCGTTGACCTGTGTGGTAAAGTCGGTCATACTTACCTTGTGTTTTTTGTTATCCATTCAGTATATCATTGGGTTGTATAATGTAATCCTGTCTGTATAACCTTTATCTATTTCTATATGGCCTTGTCTGGGCGGGCTCCGCTTTTTCCTTTTTTTACCCCTTTTTACTAGAATGCTAGCATGCTGTCGTGGTACCTCGGCCTCAGCAAAGCAGTCGAGGATGAAACACCGGGCTGATGTCCAGATAAAAATGCCTCGACTTCCCCATTCTACAGACATCAGATGGCAAGCAACCAGTATCTGATGTTTCACAGGCAATTCCACATGTAAATAGTGTCT